>WBNH01007657.1:283948-428991 GCA_013401255.1 Urocolius indicus | reverse complement strand
CTGGCCAAACCCAGGACAATGAGCATTAGCTAACATAACAAAACAACTCCTCTGCTGCTGACAAAAAGCATAAACTGAAAATCAAGCACTGAAGGTAACAAATGCGGCAGCGATGGTCTACTGGAGACAAGTGAACCTGAGAGATGAGGGTTCTCCAGCAAAGTGCCTTGCACACACTGGTCAGCTCTGGCAGTCTCTGACTGATAAGTTTAGGTATGAGCTGTGATAAAGTGTGAGGAAAGAGGCTGGACCAAAATCAGTTGGAAAAGTCTAATTGACAGGCATATCTAACATGTAAAAGTGCATCTTCTATCAGACGTGACTTCTAGAGTGTTAAAAAAAAAAAAAAAAAAATCAATGGCCTTTTGCCGTTTTCCTTAATGCAAATAACAGTGCATCCAGGGATTAAGTTCACTGGCAGCAAGAAAATTCAGGTTTTCCTTTCTTGTCTGTGCAACCAATTAGATGAAATTGCATCAGGAATACATTTCTCCCAGAGAAGGACAAACCTAAAATGGTTTAGGTTTATCTTATTGATAGGAAAAAATAAAGGTGGGCAGGAACTTAAAGACATTTACAGAAAAATCAATAGTCTAAACTGATGTAAATTCAAATTAGTCTAAACTCCAACCATGGAGCCTAGAAATCCACTTCATTGCCAAACTAAATCTGTTTTAGCTCAGCTAAGCTTCAGCTCAAGGGGTTTTCTCAAGCTTTCATTGATAGCAGAGATATTTCTGCTACCTAAAAGAACCAAAGTCAATGACTATAATTTTACTGATAAAACTTCAAGACAGTTCCTTAAAATACTTTTGAGTATATTGGATCACAAAGAAACTTTAGAAATTTTGCTTTATCACACAGGAAAAAAAAATAAACAATACAAGCAATTAGTCAACTATTGAGGAGATGTTGTTTGACTGCTAAAGACACCATATACCTTCACAAATCCTCAGAAGAGCAGAACCAACACATAATAAAAAGAACTAAGGAAAAAAAAAAACACTACTTCCATCAAGCAGTATCACTGATCATCTTTGCCATGCCTAAGCCTGAAAGAGATAAGGATAAGGACTTGGACTCAGAGCAAGGCACAACTACTGTACTGTACTTAAGCCAGTGTGTGCACACACCAGAGATTTGCAAGGCATGGCTACATCTGCTTGCTAGAGGTGAGGTGAGCCTTCTGTTTCACACTCCTCCCTGTGCAAAGTTGAGCCTTCAGAATTTCTTCACATCTATTCCCAATTCTTCCAAACTATCTAGGGTTACAAGTTAGGTGCTGAATGCAAACTCATATTATTGATGCAGACCTTGCTTGACCCTGGTTTGGTCAGAGCCTCCCTTTATATAAAAAAAGCAAGTTTACAAGCTTTAAGGAAACTTTTAATAAACCCGAAAGCTATGTTTAAGCCTGAAGATTTGTGGCTATACTCTAGTGTGTTATCTTCTAAAGTGGAAATCTTCTATATTCTGTACGAGTCCACAAGACTACTTGAAAGTTCATTTCAGTTTTCTAAGTTGCAAGAGCATAAAACACTCAGGGACTCACACCGCAAAACATCACACTAGCAAAAGTACATCACTTTTACTCCACTTTTAGCTTCTAGTCACTCTTATAGTCTGAGTGCAGTCTAACGGATTCACAGAGAACCCAAAGCTCTTCCTTCATTTAAATCTGTATTTTTACATATTAGAAAAAACAAACAAACAAAGAGTTCCCCTTACACATGGTTTTCAGGGTATATCCTCCACCACACTTGCACGAGCTCCCACATAAACCCTGAGCAGCCTAATCAACTTTATACTTCATATATTAGATGGTAAAATAGCCTTATGTTTGCAAAAATGTCAACTGTTAGACACTCATTGTAGTAACAAGCAAGAAAGTCCTCCCCTTTCCCTCACCCAGGTATGGCACAGCATATGTATTACATCCAAGTTTCTTCCTGTAGCCTCTTCCTTTACTCCTGACAAAAATAGTCACTAACAGCCACTTGGAAAATATTTCCTTGTCCTTTTCTAGAGTTTAAAAAAACCCAAAATGCACTGGCAAAATCTCTAGCAGTCAATATTTGAATGTAAACGTCAGGGTCATGGAAACTTTCATTGATAAAAATCTCGACATTGTTATATAGGAAGGCAGTAACAACTATAACATCTTTTCTTCACTTACCTTGGGGAAAAAAAAGGTGGGGGGGATAGTGTCAGAAAATTTATCTATTGTAAACAAAAGAGAGCTATGTCTGTAGTTATTTTTAATGTGATAGACACGTAGGTAGAATAATTATCAAGATTTCCTTATTAGTTAGGATTTCACTTTAAGAAGTCAATCACAACAGCTGTATTTCGGTTCTCTGTAAACTTGGTCCTGAACCACAGCAGTGAATCACTATAGCATTACCATGTTTAAAAACAAACAAACAAACAACACCACCAAACTACTTGCAGAATACTCCCAGAAATACTATATAGGTCAGACTGCAATCCTTTTTCTCAGATTTAGCAGTTATATCCTCACTGAATTCACATCAGCCCTTGCAGAATAAAACACCAGTCACCACAGTCTATCCTGACTGTACAGGACACTGGTGGAAGCTATGCAATGCGTATCTGCAGCTACATAACGTGTGCCCGAGCTGAAGATGGGCTTGCACCTCATATCCTTAAGGATATGGGAATCACTACCTGGGACATAACACTTGTATTAGATCACAGCCCCTGCACACACATTTTCCCCACTCTAGCAGCACAGAGCACAGGCACGAATATTCACCACTATCAGCAATCCTAGAAAATTAAGGAAAACAACCAACCAAGCACAAAAAAAAAAAAAAAAAAACCAAAATAAAACAAAAAAAACAGCAAACCCCACCACTCCACTAGAACATCTCTCTTAACAACCATTAAAACCACATTTACAATAAAGACAGTTGCATCCATCCTCAGAGGGAAAGCGCCTTGTGTGGAAACAAGGTGCTTTCCAACATCACCCGTAAATCCTACAGCACTGCCTAAACCCAGAACACCTGCCAAACGTTTCGTATCTCCTCTTTTATAGAATTTTCCAGGTAGGCATGAAGGGCTTTCAGCTGGCCAGCTCTAACCGAGGAGGTTTTTTTTCCCCCCACTCCCTCTCAGGGCAGCCTATAGCTGGCTTTGCACTTAAACATATTTTTCCCAGACAGACGACACTTTTAGTGCATTCTTGTTTTTCCTAACATNGGGGGGGGGCCCGTAATGGCGGCGGCGGCGCGAGGCTGCCACCTAGCCCCGCGCGCAGGAGCCGCAGGCCGCCAGCCACAGCGCCGAGAAAGCAGCGCGGCTCCTGACAGACGCTTCCCTTGACCATGGCAGGCGTTCTGGGACATAGCGCCGTGAACAATGACTTGAAGCATTTTAAGCTTTTCCCCCTAAATACGAGGAGGAACGGGGAAGAACAGCTCGAAAGCTGCGACAAAACAGCTCTGTCCTGAGTGTCTATGTGTTTAGAGACCAACTTTTATAACAACATGGGAAAACAAACTTCTGAGGAATTTACTTCCCCACCACACCACAAATATTTCAAACCACAGCCCAAAAGCCACTTTCCCGCTGGGTGCCTGCCATGCCAAAAACATCACCAAAAGCTTCATTAGCCAGCCTCCTCTTGCTTTTCCCCAATAATAATTGCTTATATCTCAAAATACTTTATTAGCATGTATTGAATTGTATAGTACTTCGATTAAGACACGGTTAGTTTGGGGGTTTTTTAACAGAAAATCGGCACTCAGAGCCCTGGCATTTTGGTAATGACCCATTATCCACAGGCAAGGCAGGCAGCCCTTCAATGCTCTTACCTGCACCTTCTCCAGAGCAGCTCCTCTGCAGCACCTTTATGGTAGGGAGGCCACACTGTTCCCCTCATCTGCCACACTCCCTGAATACTCAGTTTATGAAACGTAGTTATAATCACCACCTGAGATTCACACAGAATAAAAAAATCTTGAGCAATCAATTGCACAAATCTCTCATTCCCTTCTAAACCAAACACAAACAACTTCCAATCTCAATAAAGGAGCCCTTAAACCCACCTTTTGAGCCCTACTAATCAATCTGCTCCTGTCATTCACCAGCTGTAATTAATTTCCTGCAGCTGATATGCAAATTATTTTACTCATGGCAGTCCCTGCCATCACATGCATCCACAACTCGGCCTCCTGGATTGATGTTGGTGATGAGATGTGCAGCTAGAGCCAGGCCAAGCACCTGTGGCACCCATGTTAGCCCAGGCCAAAGAAGGAGACAGCTGGAAATGTTCCTGTGCTGCTGGCATCCAAAAGGGACAAACCACACCATCACTAATATTCTGCAAGAACTTTGTCGTCTGCTAGAAAGAAAGTTTCAGAGACATTAATCATATTTGTGATTTCCTTACCTATCAAACTCCACTCACACAACTTTTCAGAAGTAAGTTATTTGCACAGTTTTAACAAGAACCAAGAGCAGGGGGCTTTTGCCTCTCCCTCTCTGCCCATTATTTCCTTTGAAATAAAAAATAGAAGGAACATGTAGCCCTTGGTGAGAGGATCTCTCTCCCACATAGTCAGTATGGGAGCTGAGCTTTTTTCCCCATTTCAAAGGATCAACAAAGCTACCAAGAAGAAAACCTGAAATTACCTTTGGGATCAGTTTTATTATTGCAAGGGACATTTTCCCCTCAAAAACGCTACCGGTTACTCAGGTTTGATGTGCTAAGTTGAGAGGAAGAGCAACTATACAGATAAAAGGCTGTTTGCTCTGAAACAGCAGTGATCGAGGTTTCCAGAGCAGTCTCATTATTAGCACAAGGAGTAAAGAGGATTTATTTAAAATTACCTGACAATTTGTTCTGAGGCTTCATCTTTTGTACTTCAGTTAAATCCTACTTATTTTAGGCCCATTTTAAGCTGATTCCACACAGACTAAGAAGAGAGTTTAATTCCCTTCATTTTACACATTTATGGATTACACAGTTCTTTTGTTTCTGTAACTGGTGAACTGGTTCTCGATAGCTTGATGGAACCTGACAATAAGAGGAAATCTGCCCTTAAACCACTCAAAACATTTTTAATGAATTGGTCCTCATAGCAGAAATTCCTTTTTCAAAGGATACTAGGAAACATCAATGTTGCCAGATGCAAGAGACATATCAATGTTTTCACTCTGCAGCATTAAAAGGCAATAGACCCTGTAGGCAAAATAGCTAAACTCTTACAAAATTCTTCTTTTGAACTCACAACTGCATTTGAGCAAACCCACAGCACTTGAGCACTAACTCAAGGAGCCTTCTTTTGTCACCATTCCTATGAACTAAGAGAGTGCAGACACATGGCTCTTGGGCCAACAAGCCTTTGTCCTGGGGTGACCTCCACCGTGGAGCACGGTCCCTTCACAAGGCAGAGCACAGGGCCCTGCAGGGCTGCAGCACAGCTGTCCCTCTGCCCTACACCTATCAGGCTGCTACAAGGGCATAGCATCCTCATGCCCTTTGCACAGATACCCTTTCCCTTCACTTGCACATGTTCCCTTCTGTACTTAAAATAAGAGAGACATTCAGTCCTCCTTGCCTTGTGTGGAAGTAGAAAGCCAGCCAGTCCAGCTTATTTATTTATGTCTCAGTTCTCAACTCCTTTGCCCCTCATTCTCCCTTTCCCTGTATTTGAAACAGAGACAGCAGTGCTCCCTTCAAGGAGGGCCTAAAGTTTGCAAAGTGCTTTAGGAGGCTCAGAGAGTGAGGAGAATTTTTCGGCTTCTTATCTTTGTATTTATTTGATCTCTGCATTCTCTTGTTATACTTGAAGAGACAAAAATACCTCCCATGCAAAAAGTTATTGGAGAGGCCAGGATGATGTATGATTTTAATCAAAACATCTTTGAAAAGGTTTCACTCCAGGAAAAGCTTTGGTACATCCACAACCGAAGGAGGAATGTACGGCTGGGTGTAGAGCACTGCTGTCACAGGATATCTAATTAAAACTAAAAATCCTGAAAAACAGACTCTTATTACTGGTCTTCCTACCATAGGAGATGGGTCCTTCCAGCAGCATTGCCTAAGCATAGGAGGATCTATTTGTTTCTCATACAAAAGACATTGAGCACAAGATAGCACTATAAAAAGAGCCTTGGAGACCTTCGCTTCAGTATTTGTATGCTATTCGTTGAGTATTTTACCACTGTTGCCATCTGTGCCAGCCTTCCAAAGCCATTACCAGGTCACAAATTCAGTTCTGATAAAGACTGTCTCAGTCTTCATCATAAAATATTTCATCAGCTGAATATTTCAAGGTTTTCATTACCATCATAAGGAAGCATTAATGGTGATAAAATAATCAGTCAGCAAAAATTCTATTACTTCTCCCTTATTGAATGTGATCATTACATCCTCACTCAAAAGTTTCTCATTTCCTGAGGGATCAGAACAACTATTAGCTAAAAAGCACAGAGAAGATACAACTGACACCCATTAAATGCATAATCCCATTGCCACAGAGAAATCCCACTGAAATTGCACCCTGATTATCTGTTCCAGGTAGGCAGTTCAAAGTATTCTTGCTTTTATTCAGATTAAGAACAAAAAATGTAGCGGAGAAAGACACAGCCATATAACACAACCCTTCTCTTCTGCTTTCCCTTGTATTTCGTCTTTCTATGCATTGAAAAATTATTCTTTTAACTGGATAAGTTAGTTAAAATGCACAGTATTCTTTTAAAATGGCTCTCCATATTTCTCTCTATGGATTACTTTGAAGCACAGCATGTCTATTCTTTTAAACAGGTTCACTCTCTTCACAGGTGTTCATTAAAGTGCGCTCAACTCTAATCCCCTTAGCACCGAAGTCTGCAGCTTTTAAAAAGGACCTGTGCTAAACCACCACCATTGCCAAACTCTTCCATGCTGTAAAATGCAGACTTTGAAAAAGAAGGATTTCTTCAATGTCTTAAAGACCACACATGCTCATTCTGGTACAAACGCTGACCTACTTAGTTAACCTGTATCTAAAATGGCTTTTTTTCTTTGAAGTTCACAGAGGAGAAACAGCCACACCACAATACAGTCAATTTTTACATCTCTGGCTGTTGGTGAGAGCACACATTGGAAAACCCACTACCCTATAAATAATAGAGGTGATTCTCTCTGCAGCTTATTTACTGAAAAACTGACTTCGTGGAGGAGAAAGGTTGAATAAACAACCAGCTTTTTAGAAGCTTTCCTCACTACTGTTGCAAAACATTCATGTAGCACTTAAAAGAATGCAATTTCTCATCCACCACCCTTCCCAAACTGTTCTGCATTTGTTCCATATAATAGAATCATTTGAGTTGGAAAAGACCTTTAAGATAATTGAGTCCAACTGTTACCCTAGTACTGACACATCCACCACTAAACCATGTCCCTCAGAGCCACATCTACATGTCTCTTAAGTACCTCTAGGGATGGTGATACAACTACTTCCATGGGCAGCCTGTTCCAGTGCTTGACAACCCTTTTGATGAAGAAATTTTTCATATTATACCATGTAAACCTCCCCTGGCACAACTTGAGGACATTTCCTCTTGTTATATTGCTTGCTATTTGGGAGAAGGGACCAACACTCATAAAGTAGCATTAGGCTGGTCCATATCAGCAAGTACTTCAGCACAACAGTAATGGATCAGTAGATGAAAGAAATCTCCACTATATGTATTTCAGATCTACCTCAGATTTAGTCTGGCCCTTGGACTAAATGAACTCAGTGCACATGTGATTTGATGCTGTCACCACTTGGGTCTTCTCCCGAGGAGCAACACACAAATTATATTCTGGTAGTTTTCCTCATGGCTGCACTACCAACAGTCAGCTGGAGAATAACTCACACTGATGGGATTGCATTGCCCATCAGATGCAGGATTACCAATAAGGCCTTAAAAACTTTCAGATGAGAGGAAACATTGAAGCCTCCACTGTGAGCTCAGCCAGTGAAGGTACTTTACTAAAAGACAGCTATTTTCAAAGGCCCACAAAACTAGAAAGCAAGTATTGCCTCTTCCCCAATTTTGCTCAGATATTAAAGGGATTTTTTTTTCAATCTTTATATATAAATTGGAGAAAAGTCAGAAGACACTTTTGAAAGTTTTCTTTCTTTCCTGCCTGTTCAAACATCTCCTGCACATGCCGGTTTGCTCAGGCTGGCAATCTGAAATATGGTGCGATGCACCTGCTGTATGTGCCAGTGCAGTTTTGCACTGCAAACTCATTTTGTAATTCAGTAAACATTTATAGACCTCAGTGAAATTCATTCCCAGCAGGAGGCATCCACCACCAGCTTTCAAAATAACCCACTGTAGTGCACAGGCAATGTTGGATCCCTTCAAAACTGTATTTGTCTCATTTCAAGTCCTTCTTGCACCCTTCTTTGAAGATTTCAAAGCATTTAGCAAACACTAAATAAATTTCGCCTATTTGGGGGAAGTATATGATTTTACCAACAGAGAGATGAAAGCAGAGAGGCTGCTAAACACAGCAAGTTGCTGGTAGGGAATAAAAAAAGAGAAAAAAAAAGAAGAGTAAGAAACCCTATTCATATCCCCTAACTTGATCAGACAATACTATCCTAACATATGGGATTCAGGCATAGAGAAAAGAGTAGTAACACAAAAAGAAAATCTAAGTGTTCATGACCAGCACTTAGCGCTCTGCACTGGAACAAGGGGTAGAAATAGAGTTGTCTTCTCAAAGTATGTTTATGTATTTTACATGAAACCACAGTTCACTAATGTGACTAGACCACTAGTGCTTGGACCACTATTCTCACCTGCCCTGCCTAGGCAAGATCCTGCGCTAAAGCACAGATGAAGTGCTGAGGGATATGGTTTAGTTCAGTGATGGGCTAGGCAGTGTGAGGTTAGTGGTTGGACTTGAGGATCTTAAAGATCTTTTCCAACCATAATGATTCTATGATTCTAACCTTATGCTAAAGGCGTCATGGTTTGGATTTGCTCTTTCTGACTCATTGACAACTGTGAAGAAAAGGACTCAAAAGAACAGTATCAGTACTGGGACTACCGTTGCTGCAACTCCTGGACTAACTCCTGCAACTCCTCCCATACTAAGGGCTTGATTCTTAAAACACGACTTTTACCTGGCGTGATCACTGATAAAAGTAAGATAAAATTGTGACAGTGATGCTGATGCAAATGTACTTTGGAAAGCATAAAATTCAGACACATGAACAAATCCTGTTGGAATAACTGCTTGATGACACGTGGCTCTTCACTGTGACTTTGTGCAACTTCAGGAAACTTTTCTATGCAGCTAGTGAACTGGAATCATGGCTTGTTCTGTACTACACTGAAGTCTTTTACATATGTGTAAAATATATGTTACAACAAATTCTACAAAAGCCATGCAGTACTTGGAATTTGCAATTCTATGAAAATGCTAAAGATTTTCCTATCTTGCTGCATTTTCAAAACAGGAGAGCAAAAGGTCAATTTTCTCTTAAGTATTGCATAATACTGTGAGCCAAGAAAAGTTTAATATCTTGTTTTTGAAGCAGAGCATTGTGCTCTGATATTTCATGAAAAACAAGCAATTGCCATTTTTTACATCTATGTATTTCATTGACATTTTGATAAACTGACTTAACCTTATACTGAATCATGACTCCTGAACTTTAAGTCCCACAAAGCAATAAACCATTTTCTTCTCAGTTAGCTTCCCAAAGGGCTTACAGTTAACCAAACCTTTTGAATTATATCAGATTAATTAAAAAATAAAAGAACTAACAAACCGCCACAGCCTTTATGAAAACAACTCAAGGCAAATACTACTTTATTCTTGTCAGAAATGTTTCCCAATAATACACAGAGAAAATATTGATTTTAGCAAAGACAGCTTTCCAGCATGAAGTGCATGAGTGTACCTGCTCGGCAATAGCTTACATAATAAGAACACAGCAGGTGCCTTTGTTGCATTAAGAATGGTACTAACAAGGTCATGTTTTTGTACTGTACTCAACAATAGTGTTTCTGCTTTTGTCTGCTTAATCTGGTCACTGAAATAAAAGGGTGAAACCATCATTCCAAACAGGAAAGAAGTATAAAATTAAAATGTCTATTCCACAACACTGCTAGTTCACAGACCTTACTCATTAATTTCCTTCCCAATGTTGCAGGCTGTAGAAAAAGTGCAGAAACATATTAGAATTCTTGATATTAAGCCAGAATCCCTGATGCTGAAAAAAAAACATTTAAGCAGCTCTTCACTGCATCAAAGCTCACATCTTTTCCAACTTAAAAATGTGCATGTTGGTTCTGCTTCTCAAAAATGGTGCTAATTCCATGTAAAGTGATCTAGATTTTAATTGGAAGAATAGGAAGGAAAACAGTCTGTCCTTAATGCTACAGGTGAAAAAAAATTCACCAGTACAGAAGAAAAATATCCTAAATAATAGAAATTTATCTAGATTTTAATTTCTAATATACATTGAGCCAAAACTTGCCTAAAATAATAAGCCAGTGTATGGATCTATTATAAATGTGCTGATAACACTTTTTCCAGGTAGATGTGTTTAAAGTTACAAGAAGTATTTGAGTCACTGAAAGGCTGGGGTTTTTTGTTGCACTAATTACTTCTAAAACCAAAATGCATCTACATTTTGTTTCTCGTCTCATTAACACAGGGTTATTAGTGGTTCCATTGTGTGCTGATATTTAACAAATCTAAAATGATCATAATGCACAACCTTAAGCAAAAAAAATATCAAGACCATGTCCGCTCACCTGGAATTTTGTTGCTGTAGGTACTCCTTGAAATTATGTCACTTTTTAATATATTACTGAATAGCAAATTGAACCATATCTGTGGTGTCAACATAAATTAAATCAATTGATATCTATACTCTATTAAACAAAAAATAATCCACTTGAAAATTCTCTAGAGGTTTTCGAAATCCACCTGGATGCGTTCCTGTGTGACTTAAGTGAGCCTTCTTTAGTAGAGGTGTTGGACTTGATGATCTTTAAACATCCTTCCAACTGCCACCATTCTTTGATTCTGTAATTGCCTTGTGACTCTTGATTTAGTTAGGTCAAATATATCCCCTTACTAAGGAACTTTAAATTGCTTTTACAGTTCACTACAATCAAGTACATTACCAGAGTCCACAAGTCATAAGAAGCCATCTGTACGCTGTAGAGAGCAGAGTTAAGATAAAGCATCCTTCTCAAAGCAGTATCTTCATTCCACATTCCATGTGGAAAAGTATGGACAAAAGAGGACAGGGTCATACTATAGAGTGAATATGAACTACAGGGAATTCTGTTTCCTTAGGCAAACTATAACCATATCTGACATTAGCTGGTCTGATTTTGTTATTCTAGTGTGAAAACATATGTTTTCTCTACAAGAACAAATGAAACAACTCTTGGAAGGATGTCCCACACAAACTTAGCCAGGTGTCAGAGTTTAGCTCTCTGCTGGGAGGCAAAAATTAGTGTGCTGCATTTCAGAATAGTTTACACAACTTGTGAATCAATTCAGTTGGAGTTCTTTAGATAGCTGAGATGATTGTTCAAATAAGTATTTGTGTAGAGTAACTGTTCAAGAAGCAATGGATGATCCCTATGCAAACTAAAATTTAGTTACCTTAGATAAATATTTAGTGGAAGGTTAGTGTTGCCACCTTAGATCAATGTAATGTAGTTCTTCATTGAGAAAATGAGTCAGCCAGAAGACCAATGTTGCTAATTAACAGCTAATTGACAGGACAATCAAGTTTCAGCTGGGACAGTTAATTTTCTTCCTAGTAGCTGGTACAGTGCTGTGTTTTGGGCTTAGTGTGAGAATAATGTTGATAATACATTGACATTTTGGTTGTTGCTAATTAGCACTTATCTCAAGTGAGGGACTTTTCAGTCTCCCATAATCTGCCAGTGAGGAGATGCAAAAGAAGCTGGGAGGGAATATGGTTGGGCGAGCTACCAAAGAGCTATTCCATCCCATAGAGCATCATGCCCAGAATATAAACTGAGGGAGAGTGGCTGAGAAGGGTGGATTGTTGCTTGAGCATTGATCAATGAGTGGTGAGTATTTGCATTGTTTATTGTGGGGAGCTTTTTCCTTGGGTTTTGTCTCTATTTTTTGTTATATTCCTTTCTGTTGTTGCTAGTATAGTACATATATTGTTGTTATATTTTATATAATTTTAGTTAGTAAAGTTTTCTTATCTCAACCCATGAGTTCTACTATTTTTTTTTTTGTCCTGATTCTCCTCTTCCTCCTATTACAGAGAGGAGGAGTGACTGAGCAGCTGTCTGGTGTTTAGTTACTGTCTGGGGTTAAACCATGACACAGGTTATTTTCACCAGTTTACAAATAGTGTGCATATTCATTGGTTGCAATTGCTAGTGACTAATATGTATTTACAGTGAAAAGTGGAAGAGCTACAGTAGCAGTAATACAGAAATACCTTGGCTGATTTACTGTGTTCAGTGTGTGGAATGCAGATGTATATTAACTTTCATACTGACGCTATTTCTATGCTAGATTGGTAGCTCCCACCAACAGATCTAGCAGCTTTAGTGAAAGTTTCTGAGTCATTTTGGCTGTCTTATGGTACAAAAGTCACCTAATCGGAGTTGTTTGTAATCACCTAATCTGCTCATACACTTGTATGGAACTCTGAAGAAAAACGTAAGTAGTTTGTGCTTGGTTTTCCAGCCTCTTCCAACAGGCTTGCATTGTGGGAGTGGCCAAGAAAATAAGAAACAACGTTGCCCAGAACACTCTAATCTCTGTATTTGGGCCAGGAAAAAAATCTATTAAGCCACAGTGCTGATGTGGTTAATGCCAGCACCTACACCAATTCCCAAAACATCCCAAAAAGTAAGAGCTATTTGGAGAATTAATGCTGCCCGTAATTACCTTCTTTCCTTGCAAGGAGGTGTTGCACTCAGCCTCTTCCAAGTGGAATCAATTTTCTACACCATAGGCTTTGTCTGAGTGCTCTAAACCCATGCTATTTCATGTTAATGGGAGCACAGGCTTCTCAGCCCGATTTAAAAGCAGGCCTCTGCTCAAATAAGAGATTTTAGTTTAACAGTCACTAGAATGTTTAAATGATCAGTCTGAAATCTAGGTACCTTCTGAAACTGGTTTTATTTTTGTCTTGTTTTTGTTGTTTTACAAACAATTGCCAATACTTCTTTGATTCCTGGGAAGTTGCTGTATGTCATGTTACATCTCTTGATTTTTTTTATTAATTTTGTGAGCATTACTTCTCTTTCAGTTGATATACAGTTAGTAGAAGAGCTGGCACATATGACTGAAGAGATTTCAGCTATAATAGATTTACTTCTCTATGATGTTTTATGACATTAATCTTTTTTTCCATTAGATTGAATGGCAAGGAATTAACTTCTGCTGACATTCTTAAGAGTTAGACTAAGAAATAAAACATCATTTCTTTATTGTTTAAATGTCTTTACACATGTCTGGTGGAATTTTTTCAAGGTACTGAACTATAGTGCTCTAGGCACGTAGGCCAAAGTCTTTCTTTAAACATGCCATAGCCCTCCCCATTCTCTTGATGAGCATTATGTTCCTCCCTAGAAATCAATAATCCTCCTTTCTTGTCTACCCCAACTATCTGAGCTTTTTACAGTAATCTGAGTTTCACTTAAAAATATGTTCACTGGATAAAAGGTATATCCTCATTCATTCCCTGCCTTAATCACTTCTGTTTGTTCACTTGCTTGTTTTTCACTCCTGCAATTACCTTTTTGTGTCAAGCCAAGAAGTCCTGTTAGAGCTTGTGTAATAAGAACATCCAATGGAAGATGAGGAGTCTTACACAGGGTTTATACAACAACTTCTTTTCAAGTAAAAAAAATATATACTACTTCAGCACGACTTTGGATTCAGTGGAGAATTCTGATTTTCTGTGGCTTGCTTAGAACTGAAAAAGAAAGGTAAATGGCTTGCTGTGTGAAACAAATAGTTTAATTACTGATCTTCAGCTCTCGGATCAGCACTACAGGTATTCATAGCAGAAGAGAAAAGAGTTACTATCAGGTTTATAATCTCTGTTACTCCACACTGATAGGAGTTGTACCTTTGGGCCTTCTGTTTAGGTTTGCACTGATCAGCAGATTGAAACTAGTTCAGGAACAGCAGTAATATTAATATTCACTGTAGCAAGAAGCCTTACTCAGTTAGGAAAAACTTTATTCTTAAAGCAGCCTTCCTCTCTTATTTTAGAACACACTAGAAACACCATGATATTTTTTGCATTTTACCAAATTAACTTCACTTAAACTTTGATTAAAACTGTGGAAGCTGAATTATACTGATGTAGTCTTGTAAAGAGAGTAGAATTAGGAGATGTATGTGAGTGGCTGATCACAGAACTGAAAATATCTATCCTTGTTGGGGCTTTTTTAAAGATATTTGAGGAATTTGTACGTTGGATTTGGCACAGTTCTATCTATATGGCAATGGCCACTCAGTGTTGTCACTTCTAAATCTGTAGCCACTTAGACCCATTTTGTCCTTAGACCTGGTATTTCTAAATTAGGACCAATTCTCCTGCTGGCTGAGAGACCTGGGAAAACAAGAAAGGAAATGGATTCTTACTTCTTATCAAATGCCCCATTTCCTGTTGTCAGGTGCCTGCACGTCTCTCTCCCACGGCTAGTTATACTTTGTGAACTTAGCATGAGCTGATGATTGGAATTGCCGAGCGTGATTAAAGTTAAGTCTAAATCATAGCAAAAATCCATCAGGCCATCCACTGTTAAGCCGAGGAATTTCTCACACGTCAGTTAAAGTACGTATTTGTTTATTGCCACAGATGGAATGAACAAATGGGAGCACAGTAAATCCAGCCATCTGCAGAATTGCCGCCAGGTGGCTCTGGGTCTCCACGGAATCAAGAACACAGGTTTAATTCAGACACACTTTCTAGACTCATAGTGCCGATTATCTATAGCTGTAAGAATGCAATTTTTCTGGTGCAGGACTAGCTGTTATCTTTTTATGTTCGTGAAATTCCACTTGGAGCATTATTTATGCACCTTGCTCATAATAACTAACTGGCAAACTTTTTACACGGTATGGATTGAGTTTAATATTTAAAACAGCTTGCACAGATGTAGTGCTTTTAGCTACAGCGTTACTAACCAAGAAGAAACACTGAATGTTAATCCTAATAACACTGTCATGCCAATCACAAACTCCTGATTTGGAGTCAGTAAAAATTCCAGGGCAAAAATCTGCTATCTTCTGACCAAAGGAAAAAGGACTGCAGTGCACTGGGCAGCGCACTCCAGTGTGATTCCAGTAACAGAGGAAAGGTAGTTTTGCAGAGCTCTTCAGCAGCAGATCTGAAACATGCCAGATCTGTAGCTTCTGACAGCATATTTCTCCATCAGAAAGGGCTGCTTTGTTATAATTAAAACTTTCTGCGAGAACACATCAATGAGAAATGGAAATGTTCAGTTCTGAAGCATCAGAACACTCTGTTTCAAAATTTTTAGACTGGAACATTTTGATTTTTATTCCAGATTTTTTTTAAAGAGACAAGTAATTATTTTTGTACACTATATGAGCAAGAAGTCAAAACTGAATTTGTCATCTTTATATTAAACCATAATGAAACAGGCTGCCCGGATGAGTTGTTGAGTCTCCTTCTCTGCAGATATTCAAAACCCACCTGGATGAGTTCCTGTGTGACCTACTCTGGGTGGTTCTGCTCTGGCAGGGGAATTGGACTGGATGATCTTTCAAGGTCCCTTCCAGTCCTTGAGATTCAATGAATATGCCTCCACCAGTATCACAAACCTCACATCCTCACTGTAGCAAGTGGTAACTTCACAGCAGTCAAGAAGTGAGGAGCCTTGGTTTTTATCATCCTACTCTGACCACTCTGTTTATGCCTCACAACTTGTGGTCAGGTACATATGCTCTATAGGCAAAACATATCGAGTAAATTATCATTCAGATGAGGGGGATCAGAGATATGAAGAAAACTTTTTTCTCATATTTGCATCTTCAATTCTTTTATTATAATTTTACAGGAATGTGTTGGGTTTGTGTACACTGTGGGGTTTTGATTGAGCTTTTTATTGATTTGAGTGGAGGGTTTTTCTGGGGGGTGGGAAGAGGGGTCTGTAGTGCTATTTCCTGTAAGGAGCTCTCCAACCTTCCCACTGGTGTAAGCTGGACCTATCTCTGGTCTAGACCAGGCTCATCAGGTACCTCTGAGATCACTAAGAAGGCCATTTCTGCAATGGGAGGAGGAAGAAGAAATGGAATGAGAGGGAGGTGAACGTGCAGACCCTAAAATCAGCAAGCGAGGAGCTGTGGCAGGATAGAGACTCTCCTGCATCCTGTGGTGAGGTGACAGCTGTCCCCTGCAATGGAGGCAGGACTGGAACCAACCTGCAGCTCTGGAAGGACCCCCCAGCAGAGGGATGACTATGACTGGAGGCACTGGGGCTGTGGGAAGAGGACCATGCAGCAGGATGGGCCAGACCAAGTGTGGGCCACTGAGGGAGGTGGAGAGGAGCTGTAGCCCTCAGATCAAACACACATCTGACAGGTCTAAGCAGGAGTGCTGGAGCAGGGGGCATGGTGAGGAGTCCTTCACTGAGGAGAAACGAGTGGTAGCAGACATTGTTAGAGAACTAACAGTACACCCCATTTCCTGCCCCCTGTGTCTGGGAAAAGGGCTTTAAAGGACTGGTTGTACTCTTCCTCATCATCTTACACTGTTATGCTCTCTGTTTATTACACTTTTGTTTGGTGGTGAATTAAATAAATCTTTTCTTCCTCAAGTCGAGTAGTCCTGTCTGTTTTACCCTTGGTCAGCGAGCCCTCCCTCTCTCTGTAAATCTTTGTGAGGCCCTCTGTTATGTTTTCTCTTCCCCATTCCACCATAGGCAGTGAGGGGAGAGTGAGCGAGAGGCTGTGTGGTCTGCTAGGCCTAAACCATGACAATTAATTATTTTAATTGCTATGCCACTTTAAAGAAATAATGGTTTAGGTTTACACTCCTTTTAATAGTGCAGCGTATACAAAGAGTTCCCAGCTATAGCCAAAATCATACCAGTCCATTTTTTCCTGCCAGGAAAGCAATTAAAGGAAAAAAATGCAGGATTTGATTACTGATAGATCCAAGAGTTATTATTTTTATATCTTTCCTTAAAATGCAGCTCCAGCTAAGTTGTGTGGCTTAAAACTTGGTATTTTCAGAAATAAAGGGTGTACAGTGGTTCTGATCATATATCACCACTTGTGACAAATAATTATCTGCCTAATATATGCCCATATATCAATGAATTATACTGTAAAAAGTTGTTTAGATGCACATTTCCAGGCTGAATTTATAGTCACTGGGCCCCTTTCTAATTCTGGACTTCATGACTTTTTAAGTATCATTTTAATGTCACTTTTGATGCAACTAGGAAAAAAAAGATAAATTTCACATGCAAAGCCATAGTGTTTCTCCCTCCACATGGAATCTCAGGAGGGCTTTCTTTTTCTCACAGTGTGGTTATCTGTCACGTGAGCTGGGGAAGTAACCAAACACTGAAGGCTGTTTGCCTCTGTGGGAACTAGGCACTGCAGGGGAAGCATAACTATGTTTTCAGGGAAAGCTTAGATTCTGGAAGTCTGAGTTCAGTTCTGTGATTTGTAGGGCACTGTCCCATCATGATTGGAGAGATCATACTGCACAGGTCTTTTGCTTTCCTTTTTTGTTCTTAGTTCCCCTTTCCAGTTCTTATCACTTTTTGGCTCATTGGCCACGCTACCTTCACCTCCTTCTCCATCCCAGTCACTGTTTCCAATTTTGCCGCTAAGTTGCTTTTTTACTTTCTTCACCCCATCCATATCCTTCCACTCTGCCTCTCTGCTTCCCACATCTGTCTTCTCACTTTGCCTGGTAGCAATCTTCTTTTTCAAGTCCTCCTGGACTTTTTGTGCCATGTTGACCCATCTGTTTTTGCATTCTTTAAGCAGTCTTCAACTACCTAGTCCTTCCTCACTAGTGAAGTCATGGCAACGGCAGCATAGTTGTCCTGGGTTAAGCAGCGATAGGTTTAACGCTGCCCAGCTGCCTCCAGGGGGCGTGGCCAGGCTGTTCAATCCCACGTGACGTCACGCTGGGGCTCTAAGGGCAGCAGCCGGGCTCCGGCGGCGCTGCGGCCGCTGCGGGAACTGCGGCTCTGCTGCGGGATGAGCGTCGGGCTGCGGACGGTGAGCAATTACACTGGGCATTGCTTGTTTTTCTATGTCCCTTGGCCGTCATTGTAGCTGCTGCTCTTCGTGGTGTTCTGTTAAATTGTCCTTATCTCAACCCAGAAAGTTCTAGAACTCTCTCTTGATTCTCCTCCCCATCCTGCTGAGGTGGGGAGCAGTAACTGGGTGGTTTGGTTATTGTTCAGTTAGGGCTAAACCACCACAATAGTATACAAAAGAAGGGCATGTTCCCAGCTGTTGACTACATAGTCTTAATGCCAACAGAAATCCCAGCAGCTGGAATGAAAAACTTCAGAGAACATCCTTTCTGTCTCTGCAGCTACGTTGGAGGATGCTTATAGTGTGGTTTCAAGCAATGTAGTCTTTTACAACAAAATTGGTGAAGTGTTACCATTTGTAGTACCTCACCCTTTCAATAACCTTTTATAGGACTAAGTAGTGGTTCAAACTGGTAAACTGATCTGGCATTAAAGTATTTTTTATTGGCTTTTCATCTGATTAAGTTATTGAATGTATACAGAGGGGAAAAATTTTTTACTTTGCCAGAAATGTTTGGTGCTTTTTAGATAATGTGTCCTACCAAAAACTCAAGATACTTTAAAGATACCCAAAATTTGTCTGCCTTCTTCCATTATTAGGTTGTACATAAATTAGAGACTGGACTGAGTTTTGTATTCTGGGTAACTCAAGTGTTTGCAATTTTGTCGTCTGATCTGTAATATTTGTGCACCTCTGCCACATGAATACATGTCAGTCATAGTCCCTCTCTACTGTGTAGTTAACATAAAATACACGAGGAATAAAGCTGCTTTATTTAGGGTTCTCTTAGTTGTCTCTATTATCTCATTCAACAGAACAACCTGCTAGAGATAGGCTAGTGGCAGAATTAACTTGTTTAAAGACATTGACAAGTAAAACAGGTTCCTTTTGTTTTATCTTTTTTTTTTAAGAGCCATTCCAGTAAATTAGAGAAATATTATTTCAGATATCTAAGAAGAGGCATCCTCACTCTATATTGGCTTTTCTCTTACAGTGTTTGACTGAGGTTCTTCGTGTAATCTGCAAAATTCTTTGAGATTTGATGCAGTGATTCACTTTGTGCTTACAGCAACTTGAGACAGAAGAGATGCAGTTTATACTTCGGCAGCAGAAGGCTATTGGTTTGCTTGGTTGCTTTATTAGACACTTTCTGAATCATTGATGCCATTGCCTGATTTACATATTTATAAATATATGCAGATTATTGCCATATCATCTTAGATCCCCAGAAGCACTTGTGTATCTTATTTAACATAATAGAAACTTCTATCTATTCCCATTTTATACATTTCAAAAGGCAGTATTTTCTTATTTTTCTACATATAATTTCTGAAAAGGATCTTACAATATTTGAATTATGGTACAGCATCTGAGAGGTCAAAGTCTTTGGTCTGGGGAGGTGTTGAGCTTTCTGTTGCTGCAGAAGGCAAGAGATCCTCATCTGTGAATTCTCTGGGAAAGCTAGGAGGAGCTGGAGGGACCATAATTTGTTTCCACCGTTTTCCAGGACATCTTGGGCGAGGAGATTCTCTGTGAACTGGCAACCCATCAAATAAAGAAGCATCAGGAAGAATTAGTGGTTCTGCAGATGCACTGGTTTCCTTTCTTGTAAACCCTGGATTAACTGCCTCTGGTGCTGTTTCAGCACTGGATGATTGGAGGGTTTTATTTTGATGAAAACCTCTCTCATTGGATTCCTCAGAAGATTTGGGGTTTGGATGTTTGTGTTTACCATTCTTACAGTGCTTTTTATGCCCACACCCATGGCCAGTTCTATACCCACAACCAAATTCCTGCCTATGCCTTTTCTCACACTTACGATCCCATTTATATCCATGCCTATGTTTATGTTCAGATTCACCTTCACCTTCTGGTTCCTGTCCACCATCTTTTCCCATTTCTTTATCAGTTCTTTGCCTTTCTTCTTCATTTTTAATTGGCTGCATTTGCACAGCAAAGCTTCTGAAAGGTGTGAATCCAGGAGGCCTTCTTGCAAGGGTTTGCTGAAAAACATTGCAATAATAGCTAGATTTGTTACATGAATGAGAACAAAAGCTTCAGATTTGGGAAATGCAGTAGTTGGCTCATTGCGGTACATGAGACGTAGCAAAACTATCAGATTTTAAAAGTGAACTAAACAGTTATCCTCCAAAATAACTCCAGAGTATTTTAGCATACGTAAAAGAACGATTTATGTATCACTGTAGTTCTTCTAACTTAATATGGGAATGATACTACAAAGAGGAAAACTGGTTTTAATTTATGAACAGTATGGCTTATTTCTAGGGCTAAATGTCTCTGTGCTTGTTAGAGTAGAACATTCTGACATATAAGACCAGTTTATGCTAAAAGCAAGCACATCCCCAAGTAGTCTCAATACCAGAATATCCAAAAGATCTGGATTGTTTTGTTATATGAAATGTATCTATTCCATTTTTTGTTTCTAGATTTTACATATGCATTTCACAAGACTGGTTAGGAATATAAGTTAAAGCTGAAAATATGAAACATTCCGTTCATTTTGAGTAATCAGCTGCAAGATAAAGACTGAATGCATGGTGTACAGTTGCTCCCCAACATGAGTCTCGTTTCTGTCTACCAAAGTGTCCGATTATTGTCTCACTGCAAATCACAGTTGTTTGGGATGGAGCTGAATTTGGAAGTTGATGTGAATACAGTATTGTAATTAAAACAAAAAGAAGAGAAATCTATTAGTTGATACATAATGAACTGATAAGTAGTTATGAAGGTGCTGAGCACAGCAACGTTATTGATTCTGAATATAAGTTAATCAATCTCACTTTATTCAGTCTGTCTTCTTCATTGAGGAGGAAGGGAGTCCATTTATTAACTAAGAACTTTCTGATAATAAAAAATATTTGTATTCCATTCTGAAATTTTCAATCTGACCAATGTTCAGGGCTAGTTAATTGCGAAGCTGATCAGGAAGGAAACCGAAGCGTCTTCCTGCAGAGATTGGCAACTCATGACAGGAGATCTGCTACTCTACTAACATGAAAAGATTCACAGATGCTTTTGAAATCTGTAGGCTATAATTACTGAGTTGATAATTACTGAGTTGAAAAATCCATTTTTTGTCTCAATTATTAAACCTGTTATGAAGAGTAATTCAAAGGAGCTGATTGGGCTGGATACTTCAGAGCTTAACTGATAATGCAAAGGAGTGGTCAGCTGGAAGAATGTTCTCTGCGTCCCGTAGCCTTTGTGCCTCTGTGGTCATTGTGCTGTCCAGTGCCTCACCCTGTGCTGAAACTGACTTTGATGCAACAATTTTCTGAGGTCGGAGGGTGAGAGGAAGGAGTGTGACATCACTGAGATTGTTCAGAGAATGACGTGTTCCTTTATTTCTAGTACAAAGTATGGGATAATTTGGAATGGAGATAAAAACTTAATGACTGCCTTTGTTCTGATCTCTACTTATGAGGGTAGATAATGAAGAGAAATCATACCATTGACCGTCCTACAGAGCAGTTCACCCGGGGAGAGATTTTGTTCTCCCATGGGATCACATAAATATCTGCTTCACATTGCAATGGTGCCTGTTAACAAAGCAAAAATCAACATAGTAAGGCAACAAAGCATCAGACACAAAGGAAGAAAGTCATGCCTTGAAAAAAAAAGGCATAATAATACCTTTGAATGCAAATATACTTGGAATTTTATGCAAATACCTTTTAAAACCATCTTAGTGATGGAGATCTCTGTATTGGGACATATCACTGCTTAGCTGTTTCAGGTTATAGTATGCCAGTGTGAACACTTTAGTGCAACTTTGGATTGAAGATTGTATATTGAAAAATTAGATTTTTCATCTCCAGCACTTCTGGAGCACTGTTTAATCTTCTTGATATTCCTAAGAAATATGATTCATTGATGGTATTTCTCCTGGTAAAAATTGAATCTTGAGATAGAAAGACTCTTTTTTTTTTTTTTTCTATTTAGTGCCTGCTGCACTAGCAGATTTTAAGATGTCACAGGTAAGGGCTGTTCATGTGGTGGGAGGAGAAGGGAAATATAGCCTTTCTTTCCCAACTACTCCCTTGCCAATGGTTCCTGGCCATGTCAGCATTACTTTTCAGTGTCTGGAACACATTTTCCCAGTATTTCCCAGCAGTATGCACTCTAGAAATATCATTCCTTTGCATACCAGTAACACTAAGATCTCGTGTTTTCTTTAGTTGCAAGTCCACAGGAGTGTTAGTTATTTCATTTTGCAGCAGCCTCCTCCCCTCCTTTCTTTGATTCATTATCATCAGAAGAATGTTCTTTTGCAGTGAGTACTGATCCCGCAGTTGGAGTGACTGAGTTTAAGCTTCGTATTTTACTGACATTGTCACTGGCTTGGATTACAAACAGTGAGAGGTATTCTCCTTGAAACAAAAGTTTACTGACAGAGGTAACAGAGCTCAGGATGTGCTTTTATTTAAGTGTTTACAATTTCTGGTCCAAATTAATTTGCCCATTAACAGCATTACAGTTGACAGTACCATTACTTACACTGTTTGATAGGGCTTCACAGCCTTCATTAAGCTTTTTGAAGTCTTCCTTTGAGCAGTTTGTCTTATGGACTGTAAATGCTAAATGGTAGTTTTTTCCTGCAGCCACCTGAAAAATTAACAAGAAAGCTTTCTGTGGTAAAGGCATTTTATTGAAAAGTGTTTGCAGGAAAGAGGTTTTTCTACAAGCTTATACTACTTATATTCTATAAATCCTGACCACTGGGACAACATACGTTAAGAACAAAATTAAAATATTTGGCAGTAAACCTGTCTGCTTCTAATCAACTTGCTTGTTTACTCCAGTTCCCATTCTCAAAACTGCAGCAGTGAAATTGAAGGAAACAGAAAGTTCAGAATAAACTCAGGGCCGCAGTTTTGGCTTTGTTTTATTGGATGACTGTAGTAATTTCATTAATAACAAATGAAATCATTAGAGACACTGCTGTAGAGAGCCAAATATGATGTAAGAAAAGTGGAATGTGGGTAAAATGAAGCTTGTGAAGAACAAGCTCAGATGAAAATGAACATATTTGCCAAATGCATTAAGGGGAGAAACTGCATGGGTTCAAGAATGTGCCTGGTACGAGTTCTCTTAGTGCTTTTTACAGAGCCCAAGATAATATATCTTGCTTCAGTGACAGCAGGCAAAACAAGAAATTCTGTCTCTTAAGCCTTATTTTAAAAATGTGTGTGTGCTAATATCAATCATGATATGAAAAGTGAGAAGGAGGGGAAAAAAAAAAGTTTGAAAGAATATAAAGCCCAGGCATTGCTGGTAAGATAAAGGGAGCTATTCAGAAAAGCTCTCATGTGCTTTTAGTGCCTTCTGTAGTGGTACTCCTCAATGCTCAGAAGGAGTTGCTGTCAAAATATTTTTGACTACTCCACTGTCTTCTTTGCAATTATGTCCTAAACATTTGTTTTGATATGTTGGAACAGTAAACAAGGAAAATGCAAATTCTGACCAATATTATCCACTTGATTCCTCGTTTTTCTTATTCAGTTGTATTTATCTGTATATCTTACATTATGCATAGATGTTCTCTTATGAATCTAGCTGCAGTATCATGAGCAGCAGAATCAGTAAATAAATTAACATATTTTTAAAGTAAATTGGAAAGCCCCATTTCTTGGAGCTTACAGCTACTGTATGATGGACATTGCTTAAAATAACAGAGTATTGGTGTGGTGGATCAAGTGAGTAGTTTCTACTTTTCTTATTTAAAAGGTCAAGGTTTGTTACAAAGGCTAGTAAGAAGTGGTGTAGATATACAGAAATTAGACATACTCTAAGTCAACCTTTTCCCCATCCTTTTAAAATCATGTTGTTTTAAGAAAAATATTCTAAAAATCAAGAGGTGGGAGGTTTTTAAATAGCCTCTGAGTGCAAGCCAAGATGGATAAAGTTTTGCAAGAAATTTTGCATAAATATTTCATTTACCCCGTGTATTAAAACTTAGAGATAAAAACATTATTTCACACGCAGATACAATCTTTAGCTACCATTCAGCTCAGACCAATAATATTTTGACTGTTCATCTGGTATATCCCAACCTGAACTGTCGCTGCTTCTATTTCTCCACTTGCATAGTAGATGTCATTTTTGCTCTCTGAATTATACTTCTCCATAGAAACCTTCAGTAGTTCCTTCAGTTCTGGACTGTCATTTGGGATAATCTGTGGACAACCAGGGCAGCTGGCAGGAATGTTGACAGTTGTGTCAGCAACTGAAAGAAACCAATAGTTTTCAGATCCAAGTAACAAAAGATTCAACATGGAAAAAGGCTGGTAAAAGCATTTGTAAACCCTTGGCTTCTAAAATGCTTCGTATTTGGGTCTATCAAATGAAACTAAGATATCTTTGAGTTGTATATGATCAGCTTTATCATATCTTGGTTAACTAGAAGAGCACTGCATCAGCACCTCATGTTACATTGGACACAACAACAGTTTTCTCACAGAAACAAGAATTGGGTGTCACAATTGCAAGCAGCTAGCAAGTAAAGAGAGGTAACATCTACACATATGGAAGGACCTGAATTGAGTGAAACAAGAGGTACAAGTTATTGGCAATGAATGAGTGTGTTGAAGAATATCATTTACTGAAGACAAACAAGTCTGAATGAGTGAGAATGCAGCACTTTATACATGGAGTAGTACTGTACTCTCTGTTCTCAAGCTCTGCAGCTGTGATAATCCATGTCCAAACAGATGGCTGGAGGATAAAAGTAGCAATAAGAAAACAATTTGAGAGTTTGGCTGTAATGGACTTAAATTCTAAGCACTTTATTTACTGGAGGGGAAAAAAAAAAGCCTCTGACATATATTGCATGGCTATACTTACTTTCCGTGACATAAACAATGGTAGTATCAATGAGTGAATTATCTATTTTCATAGAATCATAGAATGGTAGGGGTTTGGAAGGGACCTTTAGAGATCATCTAGTCCAACCCTCCTACAGAAGCAGGTTCACCTAGATCAGGTCACGTAGGAATATGTCCAGGCAGATCTTGAAGACCTCCAAGGAAGGAGACTCCACAACCCCTCTGGGCAGCCTGTGCCACTGCTCCGTCATCCTCACAATAAAATAGGTTTTTTCTTATATTTAAGTGGAACTTTTTGTGTTCCAGCTTCATCTCATTACCCCATGTCCTGTTGCTAGCTACAATAGAAAAGAGGGATGCCCCAACCTCCTGACATCCACCATTTAGATATTTGTAAATGTTAATGAGATCCCATCTCAGACTCCTCTTCTCCGGACTAAACAGCCCCAGTTCCCGCAGCGTTTCCTCCTATGAAAGATGTTCCAGTCCCCTGATCTTGGTGGCCCTGCGCTGGACTCTCTTCAGAAGTTCTCTGTCCCTCTGGAGCTGAGGAGCCCAGAACTGGACACAGTACTCCAGATGAGGCCTCGCCAGGACAGAGTAGAGGAGGAGCAGAACCTTGAACAGAAAGCTCTGAGCTCCTTTGCCTTTCAAAAGAATGCATTGTAGCTCTTTGGAAAGTTAGATGTTACTTATTTAAACATGATAGTAACTTGCTTTTTATTGTGGCGGAAAAAGAACTACTTTTTGTGAGACAGTTAGACTCTTTCTTACTCTCCAAATGACAGTCAGCAAGCAACTTACGTCATAGGAACAGAGCAGTATACAAATGATGAAATGTAACTTTAAGCTGCATATAAAGTATTTGTAGGAAGTGAACAAAGCCTGTGGTAATATTTCATTAAGAGACAGAGCATTTTTTTGTTGGTCCCAGAAAAATTGCTTTCTCTTGTTATGTTTTAATCTC
Organism: Urocolius indicus; assembly: GCA_013401255.1. Classification (NCBI taxonomy): domain Eukaryota; kingdom Metazoa; phylum Chordata; class Aves; order Coliiformes; family Coliidae; genus Urocolius; species Urocolius indicus. The sequence goes on along the minus strand of WBNH01007657.1, from coordinate 402,878 downwards.
CTGAATTTTTATTTTGTCTTTTTTTTTTACAATTGTTGAAGAAAAAAAAAAAAGATTAAAATTGCAGAACTTTAAGAATTGATAATGCCTACAACATACCTGACAGCTTGCAGTGGCTTGCAATATCTGAGATCTGCCCGTGAAGATTTTCAAACCCTTTGGCAACACATTCACCTACATGCTAGAGTGAAAAACCCAAAACAGCTCATTATTTAGAAATCAACAATAAGCTCACATCTTAATACCTTCCTGCTAAAAGATTAAACCAATCCTACTACTAATACCATCTTTCTTTCAGTATACTTGGGAGCAAGAAGCCTGACAGTCTGCAGAACCAATAAATTACCAGGATTCATAAGGACAAAATAAAAGCTAAATGACCTATTTCTATGTGTTCATTACAGAAGGAAATGGGGAGGTTTACAAGCCAGAATCCTATTTTATGGAGAACTCACTGAAATTTCTGTCTCAAACTGTAAAGACCAAAAAGAAGATTATGCAATTAACAAAGCAAACATTACTGAGTTTTTTGTATTTACTCAGGTGTTCTAAAGTAACTGTGGTAGATGACTTGCTTAAAATTGCCTGACATCTTAGGGCTGGAAGAGAGCAGATGTTGATCCTGTTCTGGTTTAAAAAGGTTATAGACCCATAAAACTAGTGTCTGTACCATTCAAGTGATTAACAAGAATACAACAAGGAGAGACCCAGGTTTTTGTTGTAAACAGAAGTCACATTTTGCAGATTTGTCAAAGTTCTTCAAAAGCATCAACAACAGTGGGTAAAGAGATCTGTTGATAAAGTACATGTAGATTTTCAAAAAAAGTTGCCATAAGTCCCTTATCAAAAACTCTGAAGGAAGCTAAATTATTGTAGAATATGAAGACTGTTACAATTCAGGATCAAAATCTAAGGGCTATGACAGATACTTGTGCCATCAATAAAAATCTATTTAGTAGTGGTTTAGGAAAAGAAAAATAACGCCAAGACTTATTATCCAGGTTAGAGAGAATGACATTGTGCTCCTCTATAGCTCTGTTAAATAAAGGGTGCAATTCTCATCTTCCCATTTCAAAATGAATGGCCTAGAGATTAATAAAGGTATGAAATAATTTACATGGAATTTGGATATTGCAAAGAATGCATTATTCTTGGAATATCATATTCTAGTAGTATCTGTTGATAACTGATTAGCAATGCTGCTTAACAGTTCAGAGAACAAGTGATAAAGATCCAATTCCACAAACCCTGTGCAATCAAAGCAGTATGTGAATCAAGATTTAAGAGCTAGTGTAGGCAATGGAGACATTTGCTTCAGCTCTTGTGATTCTCACTGTCTTGTTATCTACCAAAGTGTTGTCATTTTTTTCCTTTTTTGATCAATGCTTCTGAAATGTTCTTGAGACATCCAAGGAGTAGTTTTTAACCAAGAGAGACTCTTGAACATCACACTCAACAGCACCTTGCACAACAGCCGCAGTTCCCCTCCTCTAGTTTACCGCCACTGCTCATTATGGCTCTACATTTCTGCCCTCTGCCTGATTCTTGCAGAAATATTTGTCTGGCCTCACGGTGAGCTGATTCAGGAAGGCTGGTTGAGAGACCAACCTTTTATTTTTGGTACAGTTAATTTTGTTCAAGGCCAGAGAAGCCAAGGAAGTACCTGGTTTTCCAGCATTGTTTAGCTAGAGTGTGTATGTTTGTTAATAAATTTCATTTGAGGCTCTCTTGTTTAGACTGTGATAGAGGTAATGCCAGCTACCAGTTTTTCTTAGAAAATATGTCTTAAGGTAGAAAACACTGCTAGTTTAAATTATTGCTTTGTGGGTTGTACTTCAGTAACTTCTCAAGGAGTTTGTTATTCAGGTGAGACCGTTTAGATTCTAGAGAGTAATAATATGTAAACATTTCAGTAGTCATCTTAGTTGCTGATTCAGGAGAAGACATGGATGCTCTCATTGCATAAGTAGACAGTTATCTATAGGCTTGGCTTTAAAATTCCTTCACAAATTGAAGCAAAGCTATAAACATGTTTTTGAGTCAAACCTCAATGATTTTTGTTAATGGGATTTTTTTTGAGAAACAGATTTTGAAGATTACTTACATCTCTAGAAGTGGGTTTGCACTCCGTAGTTAAATCTTGAAAATGGTCTTTGGAGCAATTAGTCTCCTCAATTACATATTTAATGTTGTAATTCCATCCAGCTACCACCTGGAACAGACATTTAGGAGATACATTATGTAAACCAATACAAACTTGGAAGTTAAACTATTAAATGTGATTAACAAAGAAAGCAAAACTGCTCCTTGAGTGCCTTCCATCCATCAAATCACTCTGCAGTCATTGAGCCATAGAGTATTCATGGACAACAAAAAAAGTCTTGACCTTGTGCCACAAAAAGTAAATTAAGTCATGAATATATTAGAAGTGCATTTTGTGTTTGAATTCCACTTCTTCTGGCAATCCAGCAGCCTCATAATGCTTGGTTTCTTGCACGTTCCTCCAAAGTATCTGTTACTTATTACTCCCAGTGACAGGAAGTTGGTGTAGATAGATGACTATGCTAATACAGCTTGGCAAATCCCATGTTCTTCAGCATAGGACATAGCAAAACAGTGTCTGAATAATGTAACTTTATACTGCTGGCATAGTTTGTTATTGAATGTCCTGCATTTATCACCTACCTACTTGTGTCTGCCTTGGGCTTTGCCTTCCCCCACTTGCTGTTTTGTCCAGATTTGAGACCCTTTGTTTCATTTTCTCTCCAGGAAGCAGTTTTTTCACTGCTACTATTGCTTCTCACATGTGACATCTCTGCCTGTCATAGTGTTAGATCAGGTGGATTAAAAAGGGGAAGTAAGACTCAACTATAGGAACTTTCCAACCTAGATCAGTTAAGTGGAGAGCTCTAACTAGTCTCTGTTGACCAGAAGTGACACGATGTTTCTCTTTCCAGCTGCTGGACTGCAGTCTGCCTGTCACATTTTGTCATGTGGCTTCAGCAAAGAGGGTTATTGCCATCAGTAAATAAAAAGAGGACAGTGTGAGTTAAATCATGAGTCAAATTGACATGAGAACAGAAGACACTTTTTGGTGAGGTAAATAAGAAACTTCAAAGTAAGCAACTTTACTTTTTAGCAACATCACATCAATTCATGTGAGAGTCTTCCTATTGTTGCATAGAATATCAGATGACATGATATTTCTGTGCCCTGAACAGCCCCTTCTTGCAGAGCAGATATTCCTGTGTGCAGAAATCTTTCACCAAGTGACATGCTGGCTTTTTGTTTTTCTTATCCATTTTTCCTACATGGGGTCCACACATCCTGTAGCATATAGCAGCTGCTGATGTGTGAATCCTATCGCATTGCGAAAACATAGATGCCTGCTGCTGTTTGGGAGGCAGCAGAGTATATGAGACATCTGTGCAGGCTGGCAGTTTTGGCACAGAATCTAGGAGAGATCTGTTCCTGCTGGAGCTTCAGGGAGAGGCCAAGTAGAATACTCAAGAGCATCTGAGATGACACAAGATGACTGTGTCAGCACTGAATTGAAATAAACTGGTACTAATCACTGGTTAGATTAAAATAGATAAAGAAAAAAAATCTGTGAACTATCAGTTTTGTTGAAAGTTCTGAAAATCCACAATAGGTAATTATTTATGATTTGTTAAAAATGAAGATGATTGTTTACAGGGTCTACACTCTATATGCCTTTTATATACTTTTATCATGAAATATAAGCCACCTTAAAATGATAAATAGGTACATAAAACACCAAAAGTACCTGGCGTGGTTTTTTGGGTTGTTTTTTTTTTTTGGTGAAATTTAGAGAAAAATCATACACAAACCTGTCTTTCAGCTTGTTTTATTTCCACAAGCTTAAAAAGGGCTGATTCCTTACTGTGAGTGTTAAAGTTTTGAATGGCTTTTCTCAGAATTTCTGACACTTCTGAACTGTCACTTGATACGGGATAGAAGCATCCAAGGCAGGGAGCATGAGTAATTCTTACCGTTGACATGACTGGAAAAGAAACAAACAAACAAAATTATAGAGCTTCATGTAAAACAGCTTCAGGTTTTAATTTTCCCTATCTGTGCTTGAGAGAAAAGGTTCACTGCGAAAGAACCTTTCTTGCTTTTAATTAGAGTGATCAGCAAAACCTACATTTCCATTTCAGGGCCTGCAAAGACATTCATTGTATTTAGAAATATGCTTTGGTTTGTGGTGGTAGGGGCCACTTTCGGATCCGGGCAGTTTCAGCAACAAACTTCGTACAGAGGAGTGAGTTCAGGAGTGACTGAATCTCTGAAAAATCTTGCATGTAAGTTTGACACCACTAAGGAAGAGCCAGTCAGAGAAGAGCCAGTGGAGACTACAACTTAGGAGATGAACTCACCCACTGCGTGCAGCTGCTTACTGTCTCACCGTGTTTCAGGATAGGGACTTTGACAGGAGTGTTTGGCTCAACAATGTGAACTGCTCTGACTCTGTGTTCTTTAGGGACTGCAGATGAACTGTTCTACTGCTGTGTTGTTTTGAACTCCCCCTACTAGCCACTGCGGCTGCTACTTACCACTTGGTGTTACCTTCAGGCTTAACCAACTGGACAGACAAGCTTGACAGGGATGCTCAAACTTCTGTTTCCTACTACTAATCCTATTAACTCTCTTTCCTTTCTAGTAATCATGGATTGGATTTTCATAAATTAATTATATAGTTCAGTACATAAATTAATTTCGTGATTCAGTGAGCTTGAGAATTAAAGTGGAACAATATGTGGCCTCTGTGGAACTGAAGTAAAATATGTGTGCCTGATTCTCAGCTGGCATAAACTGGCTTTAATGGAGTTATGCCAGCGTGCGCCAGCCAGGAAAGCAGTCCAGGGTCAGCACAATCAAACACCTTCGCCAAGAAGACTGAACAGTATGGTACCTAACATGGTGGGGAGATCTATCACCAGTTAGGGTCCATTGTTTCACTCTTTCTATTTGAATCCTTTGGATTTCATTTGTCTCCTCTGTACATTTGGAAAATCTCAGTGTGAGCATTACTGTTTAGTCTTGGTTTTCCAAGAGGTGCTTCAACAAAGTCTGTACCTTTGTATTTCTAGCATTGCTCAGTAATGACAAATAGTTCCTGTGCAACCTGATCTAGGTGAACCTGCTTCTGCAGGGGTGTTGGACTAGATGATCTCTAAAGGTCCCTTCCAAACCCTACCTTTCTAAGATTCTGTGATATACATATTACAGAAAAATGTTTTCAGGGGTAATCACAAAGGCGATAGTAAACCAACAGTACACTGAGTTGTAAAACTGACTACAGCCTCAGCACTTCCTAAGTGCTGAACAAATGTTTATTTTTTTTTTTCAGAGTTGCACAATTGGGTAACAAGTGATGAGGTTCTTGGGATGAATACATGATTAATATGTGGGTTGTGGTTCTTTTTTAGCTTTCTAAGCAAAAATTCAAATGCAAATTTCCCAAGAATTCTCTGTCGTGTTCATACACCTTTTACTGGCAACTAGATGTCACCATTGCCCTACAAATACTTCTAAACCAAACCAGTGTTTACTCATAGCACAACATGGATTTTCTGTGTACTGCAGTTCCTGGAAGAACACTGGGCGTAAATGTAGCCATCTAAGCTTTGACTAAGATAAATAGGAATAAAAAAAAAGAGATAAGTTGCCCAGCATCTCGGAAATCATGATAAAAACTTCTGTGCTTAATATGCACTTTAGCTCCCTGCTACCAGTTAAATGGATATTTTTAAATTAGCTTAAATGAACACTAGGCCTAGGCACATAGAGATCTTGATTACAAAGCTTTAAAACAATGTGGTCTCTTTCTAATAAAGAAAATTACTATTTGAACATAATGGTTATATATTAATGTCTTACAGGCAAGAAATGTTATGCTGCTTGTTGTTAAGGTCTAAAAGATATCACTCTCACATGATTACATTACTGACAGATTTTTGTTCTGTAAATGATGGGGGTTTTGTTGTTCTTTTTTGGTTGGGAGTAAATATTTGTTTTGGTAAAGTTAAACAGAACCAATTTAATGATTGTTTGTTTGGAGTAAATGAAGGTACAATTTTTCCATATAATTTTTTTCCTAGTAATTACTGTCCCAATTTTACACTTGAATAAATCAGGTCAGAAAAGTGTGACAAGTTGTATGTACTCTCTAAGTTACTGATATGCTTTTGTTCTTAAGCAAAGTCATATTAACGTAGTATAACTGCAGTGTTTGAAGAAGCTTACTACAGATGCATGTGCTGTACCCAAGATGAAAAACTTCCAGTGCTTCACTGACTTTGCCTGTACATGTATAACAGTGCAGTTATACATGTAGTTTCTTATGGAATATTATTTATAAATGTCTGAATAAAATGATAAGGAGCTCCTACCTTCAAAAATAAGTTTCAGTATAGTTTTTATTTCCCAATCTTATTTGTCAACAAGCGTGCTGACTGGTGCCACAAAAAGTTACGTACCTGGAAATATTTTGCAGTCTTGCAAAACATTATTTGGTGTTTCATCATCCTTCAGATGAATTTGTGCTGTGCATTCTCCTGCTTTCTATAAAAACATATGACAACATTTGTCTTAAGTTTGCTGAAGAAAAATACACAGTGCTATGTATTCCTTTAGCTATTGGACAAAGTTGGCAGTTGCAAGTTGAGTTTGAGGAACATGTACATTTGTAGTGAAGTCTAATTTCCTGTTTTGTTACTGATAAATGAATGGTTTTGTTGATCATGAGGAGAGTAGGTGATGAACTGCGAAGGTCATTTGAAAGGTTGCTTTGTATCATGGTTGATGCATATTAATTAACTGAAGAATTTACAGCCAAAACCATGGAAATTAACACATCCTCATAAAGTCTATATAAATTGTGTACTTACCCAATTTCCTCTCTGCTAGTATAATATATACAGCAGTGATCATGGCATTTCACATTGATTCAAATAATATTATCACCATCATCCCTTTCTTTGCGTTGTGTGCGGTGGGAAACAGCAGTGACTTCCCCTGGAAATGTGCAGTTTTCCTTCATGCTGTGTATGCCCCAGTTGTACCTCCTCAAAGTGTTCTGTTGTAGTATGAGCCAGACATGCTTTGCACTGCTAAAAGCCCGCTGGTAAATTTTCTACCATCTTGTCTTCCACGTCAGCATTTTTGTTGGTGCAGGTCTGAAGTCAATTTGGTTGTGCGAGTTTCCATTATACATACTTGACAAAGTTTTACAGCCCTCACACTCTCACAGTGCATGTAACTTATTATGAACCTTCAAGCACTGAACTGTTCGCTTCTGTGCATGTTCAGTATTATAATTACAATTACTCAGAATTCTGATGGTGAACTTTAGAGTAGTAAGCATTTCTGTACTGTGCTTTAGTCCTGTAAGCTCTCAAAAGCAACACAGCTAAGAAAGTTAAATTCTTTACTGTACTTTTCCTCAGGCAACTGCAGTCTTGGTCATTATGCTGATGTTTCTGTACAAAGAACTTTTTTATAAGGGGACAGATACTTACAGCTTGTGCAGATACATTGTAGTCACAGTCTTGCCAGAGTTTGTTTTCTTCAATAGCACAAGTGGTTTCTCGTATTTGATATCTCACATGGAATTGTGTGTCAGGAGCTGCCTGGATAAAAGCAATGTGCATGTCACCATTCACATAGTAATAAGTGAAAAGATGAGAGCTTTAAAAGGTAAATACTATCCATTAGTTACCTTCTGTTTTACAGTATGGTTTCAGATTAGCTGCCGATCTCCATGCAAGGTCTCCCATATCTTGATAGTTTGACAATTAACTTACCTAATTATATTACTGAGACCTTTGCTCTAAATCAAATATGTTGGTACAATAGATGTGGTATGCTCAGCTACCTGCCATTTAACTTGTAGTACCAAGGGTTTACAAATCAGAAAGAAGTGGTTATGTTTTATACTTATATTCAAATGTATTCCAAATAAGCAAATTTGGGATGCAGCTTGTTAGCATAATTACCAGCTTGAACTGTGCTCCTGTGTGACTCCCTCACTCTCAGTCTTGGCCTTCTCCCAGAACTGTCTTACTTTCCTTCTGTACAACTCTATGGGCAGCCCAGAAACAGCAGCCAGCAACCCTTAGGCAGCTTGGCAGTGCCCAAACTGCCTTCACTCTACAGTAACAGGGTATTTAAGCTGTTCTGTGCACTCAAAGGAAAGGAAAGGGACAAGGAGAGCATAGGCTCTGGAGACAGCTTTTGGTGGTGCCTGCGGTTTTCCTGTAGTCATTAAAGGTTGAGCTGCTCATGAAGGTAGCCTCAAGAATCCCATGTGAAATACAGAGAAAGTTTGACCAGGCCAGTGGTAATGTTTCTGGTGTTGGTAAATCGGTAAGGGGCATTTTGTCTTTGAGTAGTTTCTCCTAACTGAGTAGCAAGCCTGTGCCTACAAGTAACATTAACACACTACAAGGTTTGTGGTTCACCCTTTAGAGGAGATTTAAAGCCAGAAGTTCCTAATCTTTTACAGCCACTAAAAACATTCTGCCAGCATATGTTTTCAAATACAAACACAGGCAGCTGCCGTACTTTAACACCAGGTATCCTCAAATGATACTGCTGGGAGAATTAAACAGTAATTCTTGCCTTAGTAGTACCAAGAAAGCAAAGCTGAGGTGATGTGGGTGGAATATATTGGATTTACACTGTTGTAGACACAACATTATATTCAGCGTTCTCTTAATTCCTGTTGTGTATTGCTACAACCATGAAGAGGTGTAGAGGTACCCAGTATAATGGTCACAGGTTGTAAAACAGGATAAAAGGGTCTCTAAAATGTAATGGACTTAATCCTCAGCAGATATAAATGGACATTTATGGATTTGCATCAGATTATACTATCTGAGTGTTGACTTAAAAAGAGACAAATTCTGTTCTCTGTTACAGTGTTAGAAATCTGCAATAAATCAACTTAGTGAGTAAACAAAATACATGAGAAAAAACATAGTTTCTCTGTGTTATTTGTGTTGGTTTATTTTATTATTATTGTGAACAGCTATGCCTTTAATGGGGACAGATTCAGCCTTTCACCAGTCAGCTTTTATGTTTTATTACTTTATAAATAATGAATGTACATGAATATGTAATAACCAGCTATTTAATTAATGCACTCAACATTGTGAGACTAGCAATGAGTAAAATCTATACTCTTTTTGAAAAAGAATATCGAATATGAGGAGATCTCTACTGCAGATTCCTTTTTTCTGTTTTTTACTTTATCATAGTCAGATAATTATTCAAAGTAATAATTGATTTCCACCTCAGATCTTTTGAGAAAGGGAAAGATGGATATCTAGAGAAAGAAACATGAATAGTGCCTGCAATAAATACGTATTCTTAAAAAACAGAAGATTATTCAAGATAAAATACTGAAACTAATATCTGTCCTTTGGCAACATCAGCAGAGGGAAGGTGGTGTTGCAACTCTGATATAAAGATATTTGTATTTGGCTATTGCTAAGGATGTGTGTAGTTCAGTGAAGACAGTGGGACTATTAACTTGTTTAATGTTAATTGTATGAAGGGTTTGATAGATTTTAGTCTTTGTCACCACATGCTAAAATCTCCTTAGTTTGAAAACAGGAAAACCAGAGGCTAGGTGCCAGATGAGGGTATTTTACTGTAAGGGGTTTAGTAATTCATGTCCTCTTTCTGAGGTCAATTTATATCTAGATAAAAGTGTCTTGTGATTTTTGGAGTGCAAAATATTCTCTCTGACACTGCTTTTCTTGTATTTTATATCTGAAAATCCAATCCAGTACAAAAAAAACACCAATATTGTTTTCAAGTAAAGTAATGCTTGTCATTATTATGGTAATATCATCTTTGTATGCCTCTCAGAAGTAAATACTCTTTTGTTAGATTAATGCTATACAGAATGACTCCAGGCAAAGGATCATGTTTCATTCTTTTTTTTTCTTCTGTAATTTTAGCTGTCACCCTCTTTGACTAAAATACCACCTAGTGCTTTTAGCTAGATCTGTGACTTGGGACTAGTGTCAATCAAAAAACATTCACAAACAATCTATTCAGAGTATTGCCAAATTTGATCTGGTCATTCTTTTTTGTGTGTGTGATACCAACTCTTCCTAAGTCAAGACAATATTCAGATGGTTTTTTTAGTAATTGTGGGTTTGCCATTGATCTGCAACCTTACTGAAAATGGAAAGGGGCGGAGTTCCCAACAGAGAAATGAGAAAATAGAGTAGACTAGTAAAATGAAATGTATTAATGACAGAATTTTTCTATTCTTTAGTCTTTGCATTAATAAGCAATTCACCAGCACATGTAGTTCCACGGATGAGAACATAATATACATCTCTGCTTGTCACGGTAATGACTGTTTTACTGTGCAAGTAACTTTTTTGATCTTTTTAAAACATTTTTGCAAGACACTTTGCTGTCATGCTTGCTCTCTTATGAGCAAGGTGGAGATTATACGATTCAGAGTGCATAAACAATTCCTATTTTATTTTTTTTTCTCTGAGTCTACTTACAGTTCTCTTGGCTTCCATCACCATATACAGAGCAAATTGATTACCAGTTGCTCTGTCTCCATTGTATTCCTTCAGTGCCGTGTCGACAGCTTTAAAGACATCAGGGTCATCACAGTCCAAAAACTCAAATGGAAGAGGGGTAGCTCTACTAGAGAAAAAACTACAGCAGAGAGCTAGTACAATTAAAGTTTTCATAATTGTGTAGAAAAATTCCCCTGAACAAGAATGCTCATCAAAAAACAAATGGAAAAGGAATGCCTGACAGGGTTTTAGTCACCTCTTCTGTTTTTCAGGAGCAGTAGCTAAGTAAACAGAACAAGTGGGTTGCTGGGGTTGGTTGGTTTTCATCATACCCTGTTTATACTGCAAATAAACTTCTAAGTTTATATAAATAAGCTTTGTGTAGTCACTAGAATGACAGTAAGGTTATCCACCTGCCATCAAGATAACAAGCTAAATGGCTGCAGCTGGGGACAGCTTTAGGCTAAGCAGAAGGGCCCCTGAGCAAAAGAAAAAGCAGAATTTTTGTAGCATTTTGGCTTCATTTCTTAACATCTGAACTGCTAATGATAGTGAATTTTAGAAGATATAAGTAAAAAACCCAAGAAGGTCACAGTGGCAATGAAGTTTTGGTTCTGAACAACAACTCTGTAAATTTTATAGATCTGTTTAATGTTCAGACTGCAATAGTTCTGAGAAGTCAGAACATGTTTGAGAAGAGACTTTGGATAGATGCGTATCACTGAATGTCACTTAACTCTTCAATAACATTAGATAAATCTTGTCCTTTGTGCTACTGTTGGAAGTGTCCAACACTCTACATGGAGACTGCCTTTGGACCATAGATTAGTCAATCTTTATAATGGTGTATTATCATTAGAAGTAGCAAAAGTTATGCCCAAAATCAAGAGATTACTTAAATGTTGCCTGCGTGTGGCAGAGCCAGAATTAGAGCTGGCTCAGAACATCTGGTGTTTGCTTCCTGTTGTGCACCAAATAGCTTTGCTTTGAATCTGTGAACATCTTGGGATTGCCTCGGCTCCAGTGTTCTAGTTGTGTTTTGCTGTACTGGGTTTGCATGACAAGGTTTTGGCAACTCGGGGCTACAGTGAGGGGCCTCTGAGAAGCTGTTAGAAGCTCCAAGATGAACCCACCACAGCCCCAGGCCAAGCCAATGCAGTGGCAACTTCATCCAGAGAGAGAAGTGAAAATACATGAGAACAGTAACCTTGCAGACACCAAGGTCAGTGAAGAAGGAGATTCTCTAGGCACCGGAGCAGAGATTTGCCGCAGCCTGTGGTACAGTCCATGGTGAGGCCCTGCCTCTGCAGCCATGGAGACCACAGGTGAGTAGAGATTCACCCATAGCCTGGCAAAGACCCCACACCAGAGTGAGGGGATGCCCGGCTGTGACTCCATGGAAGGCCACGCTGGAGCATGCTGCTGGCAGGACTTGTGGCCCCATGGAAAGAGGAGCCCATGCTGGAACAGATTTGCTGTCAGGAATTGTGACCCTGTGGGTCACAAGCTGGAGCAGTCTGTTCCCAAAGGACTGCACTCTTGGGAAAGGACTCATGCTGGAGCAGTTCATGAAGAACTGCAGCCCATGGGAGGGAACTCACAGTGGAGCAGGGGAAGAATGTGAGGAATTCTTCCCCTGCAGAGAAGTGGCAGGAAAAACATGATGAGCTGACCACAACCTCCATATCCCACTTCCATATCCCACCCCCTTCTACTGTGAAGAAGGAGGTAGAGAAGTTCAGGAGTAAAATTAGCCCAGGAAAAAGGGATGAGTCGGGGGAAGATATATTTAAGATTTGGCCTTATTTCTTGCTATCCTACTGCGATTGGTAGTAAATTAAACTGATTTCCCCAGGTTTTCTTATGACAGAAACTGCTGAGTGATGTCCTTGTCCTTATTTTGACCCACGAGTCTTTCATTATATTTTCTCTCTCCTGTCCTGTTGAGGAAGGGGAGTGATAAAGCAGCTTTGGTGGGCACCTGGCATCCAGCCAGGGTCAACCCACCACACTCGCTACAAGTTCAGTGATAGACAAAACCTCTATATGAGTTATCGCATGCATCTGCTTTTCTCCTCCCCTGAGAGCAATTATAAACTCTTTGAAAAGAGCTGTCCTTGAATACAGTCTTTCTGGTACGTCACCACCAGTAGCTTTAGCAATGGAACTACCTACAATGGAACTGCCCCTCTGCAGTGTTACACTACAAGTCATTAGCCATAACCTGTTCTTAGACCTTTTCTAGATAACAGTGGTAACCCAACCACCATTAGCCAATCTGTTCTGGAGTATGCCTCCTGAATGTCTACTGTGCAGCTAAAAATCCACAGTTAACAGAGACAAAACTTTAGCAACCAAAATGTTTATATATTTTTAATTTTCTTTGAATCCTTACAAAGCATGAATGTAGTACCATGGATCATTTTTAATAGAAGGCAGTCAATTTTTCTCTAGGTCAGATTTCCTCAGAGATATACATGGTAATTATGAATTATGAGAAAATGCAAGATTTTAGATGGTAGTCTTCACTATTAGGGAATTTTCCTTTTTGTTAGAACTAAAGGAGCATTTTTTTGCTGAAGAGATTTGGATGCAAGCCTTTCAGTTACAGTGGAATCTGAGATAGCTGGAATGTTGGAATATTTGTCTTAATCATTATTTTCAGTGCTTCTCCTTCCTAGAAAGTGCTTCTTCCCTTTCTCTGCATACTGCTTTCATTCATTGTGCTGTCATTGGTCCTGCAACTCTCAGTCCAGGAACATCTTTCTCTGAGGTCATGTAGGAGATTTTTTTTCCATAGAACTATGTGGAAATAAAGGCAAAATGTTTGGAAGATCAAGTTTGGGGTTTCCTGGGCATGACTTTGATTGTGTCAAGCCTGGTGCTTCTAGCATCTCCTTTAGACTTGAGCCAGTGAAAGGAAAGCTTTCATCAGGGCTGGAGGAGTGAGAGTTGCTTTGGGATAGCTCAGGGAAGTCTGGAGGTGTGAGAGAATCATGCTGATTTAGAACTGGAATGCGATAGAGAGCTCCTGTTACTTGGAATGGGGAATACTTTCCTGATATTCTTGTCTTGTTGCAGTGATGTCCATGATAGTGATGACAGAGATGAGGATGTCCTGGAGGAGGAGGATGGTGGGGATGTGGCCCATGTGGAGGAGGAGGACAGTGTGGTCCATGATGGGGAGGAGGGTGGTGGTGATGTGGCCCATGAGGAGGGGGAGGAGGACAGTGAGGTCCATGATGGGGAGGATGGTGGTGATGTGGCCCGTGATGGGGACCAAGAGGTGGTTTGTCTTGGGGAGGAGGAGCAGAAGAGGAAAGTTGTGATTCCTCTTGTGGATGACTACGTGGCCCATCATGGGGAGGAGGTGGAGGGTGGTGATGTGGCCCACCATGGGGAGGAGGTGGAGGGTGGTGATGTGGTCCACCATGGGGAGGAGGTGGAGGACAATGGTGTGGAGGGTGAAAGTGGTGATGTGGTCCACCATGGTGAGGAAGAGGAGTTTCTTCATGGCTGTCTTGCTCTTCTTGGTTGAAACTATGGTTGTGCTTAGAATCTTCAGGTCTGAATTGAAAAGGGGGTGGACATCCATGCCTGTGATGATGTCTGTGACGGTGTCGGTGGCCAAAATGATGATGGAAGTGGGGATGTCTGTGTGGCTGTTCATAAAAACACCAGAGGAGGAAGTATTACGTGAGATGTTAATAGGATAATTATAGGTATATACAGATAGCAACTGTTTGTCAGTCTGGACTAAGTGAGGTTACCGTAGCCTGCATGAGGATATAACCAGAGACATTTCAGTAAGTGAGTACATACCCCCAAATGGTAGATTTCACAGCTTATATCTGTTCCATCAGGTTCATCCGTGTCACTGATAATTCGTGCCTTGCAGAATCCCACATGCTAAGCAAAAGAAAAGAGCCAATGCACATTTGGATTCTTGTTATGGAGTTAACAGAAGCTATGCAAAGTTCAGCATTTTAAAAGTTATGCTAGTTCCTTTAATGTTGAGTATGTTTACGTCAGTTAGCAGAGCCTGAGTTCTCTGACCAGTGATACTCACCAGTGATTAATAGTGATTAAAATACATGCCGTTTTTGAGTGTTCTTTACTCTGAAGACCACTTTGCCATGTGCACCTGGAGAGCTACCACTCTCCATCTTACCCATTTTTTGTAGTCTGCAAGGAATTGGTCAGATGCTGATGTCGCCAAAACAAGTACCCTGTGGGTAACTAACTTTTATTCTTTTTTTCTGTCTTTGCTTGTCAAACATCTGCTCAGGTTGGGCTATTTTGAAATTTTGTCCAAAATCCTCAAAACCAGATACTGTAGAGCTATGTTGTTTCATACAAAGCTCAAGGTAGAGCTTTCTTCCATAATTACTGTTTTGAGAAGTGGTTTGTTGTAATCTTTTAACACTGCTTCCTTTAACATGCTGCTTGCTGTGAGTTTCACCTGTTGTCTAATTGTCATGTGTGGAATTGCTCATGTAGTGGATGCTTTATGTTGATATATGTGTTTAGGCCACTAGTAGCCTATTAATGACCAATGATTGCAAATGCTATTGGCATTTTCCACACACAGCCCAGTGATGGCAGCATAGAGAACAGAATTCAAAACCTTCTGCTATTTGGCTTGTGCTTCATCTCAGTGAACTTCTGGTTCAGCTACCAATTCATTCACAAACATTTCCCGTCTTTTGGAATATAAAGAGCCAGATAAGAAAATAGATGTATATAACCCAAAAGTTCTACATGTTTTGGGGTTTGTACTGGGGTTTTTTTCCCCATATATTTATTTCATTCCTTCTGTTTCATTTCTGGTGAAAAATTTGTTCTGAAATTATGGTCTTGCCTAGTCGTTTCTTTGATGTAGACTATTATTATAACATGAAGATGTGGTGAGGAGAGTAATTTGATAGTAATCTGCCAACAAGCCTCAATTATTCCACTCCACATTCCTCTGCAGCAGAGAAAAAAAATAATAACACTGTGCCCACTGGGATGACATAATACATATATTTTTGTCAAGATCTATGACTCATGTTGGTGTAAAAGTTTTTTTTATGAAAATAGCATAAGTTATTTACTAGAGAATGGCAACAATTCAAATGTTAAAAGCCAGATCCAAACTGAAAAGCTCAGCTCTGGGTCTGTAATACATCAGACTCTGTTATATTTAAATTTAAGAGTTCAGACTGACTCCTTATAGAATAAAAAGGAGCAGTTGTAAAATTAGGATCTGAACTTGGATGTGCTGGGATTTTAGTTTTGTGTTTGGGTGCTTGCTTATAAGAAATACTTGGAAACGCTGTGGGAAGGTCTTCCTGGTACCACCCATTGTATAAGTTCTTTTGCTAAGACTCTACTTACAGCATGCCAGTCATCCAGAAAATCACATTCCAGTGTCTGATCTGCTTGTTTGGTGGATTTGGAGCAGTTGGTCTCTTTAATAGAGAATCCTAAAGTGTGACCTTCACGGGAGGCAGTCTGAAACCAAGAGGTCAAACAAGAAATGATAATTAGATGTATTTAAAGCAACCATAGTTCATACTGTAAAAATCAGGTCTACCTCATGCTTTCATTATCTATGCTGTTCAAATGTTCATACCTTTGTCCTTATTCAGTAAGGAAAATAGATAATTAATGTTTTACTTGGCACATACCTTTATAAGTTCTAGGAATAGTTGCTTTATTTCTTTGTCTAGTATGTGTATCTTATAAAGCCTGTAACTTTAACAGCTGATGATTTTAGGAAGTAGTGTCCTTAGAGTCTTCTCCATAAATTGAATTTCTGCTCTAGTAAAAATAGAGAGATCTACTGGATCTCTGAGAAGCCATTACTCAACCAGTGCCTTTGTGATTGTATTAAAATCCATAAAGAGGTGTTTCATTTTAATTTCTGACTGTGGTAGCAGTTTATTTCAAGTTTATGTTGAAAGTGTCTACAGTATGTGTGTGCACACAAGTTTTACTAGCTTAACTAAATTGGTTAAAATTGGATGTGCATACTTTGTGGTGTATTTCTTTACCATAATTGGTAATTTCTAAGTATTATGTAGTCTGCTGAAATCCAGAGGTACAATCTAAATTGTCATTGCAACTAAAGACAGAAAAGTGTGATGACAAAGCATTTAGGGATAAATCCATGAATCCAGGAGATCTGAAAAAAGCCACTTGCTAAATGGGACTAGACACACATCCCACATGGGACTGCAGTATAAACACTGTCAAGTTTCTGAGCAACAGTAAAAGCTCCAGGGAGGTGGGATTGACATACTACAATTTAGACAGTTTCCAAGATCAACATGTACTATAGTAGGGACCCTGGGACCTCATTACAGCCATGTCCAAAACTGACACATGTTGGCACAATGATTCTGTGCTGTTTAAGTGTAGGTCTCCAGTATCTACCAACAAGAAGCTGAGGTGATGCAAGAGACATCACTCAAAGATGGAGAAGTTATGTACAAACTACAAAGCCTGTAGTTCTTCAGTAGGTACAGTACACAGATACAGATACTCACTGCAGCAGAGAGTAAAAATAATGCTGAATGTGTTCCACTTTGTACCTATGTGCTAAATATTCGAAGGGTAAAAATTTATCTGACTTCAGCTGACAATGTGGACGATTGTGATAATACACGACTTTATATCTTGGACAACTCTGGTCAGTGAGAAATAAATTATAGTATGTTATGATATGATAGGTAAATAGGCATTTAAAAATAAACAGATGCACACAAAGAAGTCCCTGACATTTTGGATGCTATCACACTGCCATAGTTTTTCACAAATGAGAAATCCTTTTGTTTTCACATGGCTAAATTAAAGTTGGTAACAAATCTTTGCAGAAATAGGACCTTCCATTTTAGGCAGATCATTTATGCTGAGAGGTGACAAGCAGTAGTTCTGATCCTAGAAGGGTTTGAGCTCATGGTTTTAGAGCTGCTCACAAAATTTTGTTGTTCGTAAGTAACTCGAGGACAAATGTCACTTACCAACTTTAAAATCTTGTCAACTTTGTCAACTTTGAAGTAGTTTGTTTCATTACTCTCCCTGTTGAATTTCTCCAGGGCTTTTGCAGCAATGTCTTTATGTTGCTCAGTGACTTCTAAGACTTCAACTTTCACAGGACAATCTTTGCACTCTAATAAATCAGGAGGAACTGTGAAAACAGAAAATTTACTAATATTGCAATGGACATTAATACTATTGGGAGCTTGCATGTGCCTTTAACGTGAACTCATAATGAGAAACTGAAATGCAAGAACCTAAGCTTTTTCCTGGAAGTGAAATAACTGTCCCTCACTCCACAAATACAAGTTTGTCCTATAATGTGAAAAAAACACCCAAGTGTCTGAAAGTGAATATTCTTATAAGTCTTTTAGCTTCACCTTTGAATCTTACCATCTCAAACACACATTCTTTCCAAGTTTACTTTTTTTCTGATATTCATTATCATGTTTTGGTGGACTGGTATGGTGATATCATCTGACATAATAAAGTCTGCTTTAGAGGAGCAGCATAACCGTAATTCTATTACTCATTCTTAACATTCCATTTGAATTATCTAGAATATGAATTGCAAGCAGATGAAGGTATCTGTTACAGTTATACACTAGTAGTACACAGATTTATAATTTGGTACTGGGGCTTGTTTGAAGGATGCATTGGCTTACAGCAGTGGTTATTTTACCTGGACTTAATGTACAATTAAATCCATATAGTTGAGTTTTCTTCAGCAGCTGGTTTGTATGTGTGATGACCTTACATTGCCCAAAGTCCTGAGAGGAAAAAAAAGACCAGATTATGATGTTGTTTTCACTGGCTTTAATTGGATGTAGATGATAATAGAAATTATACCTCCTTTTAATATACAGTACTTCTAAGAATAACAAATGTAGTTGCTAATGGAATGTTTGATCTGGTACCACTCAAAATTTGTGCTCAGATAAAATGGAATCTCGCTCTACAAAAGCCTTTACTTTAATTCTCAGTTTGCATGACCAAATAGACAAATGAAAAACTGAGCCAAACTTCAAAGTCATTCTAATACTTATTTATAGTAGGATAATACTAGCTATAGTAGGATAATACTTGGAAGTTAGGACACCAGAGATACTCAAAGTTACAGAAATCATTATCAAAAGTGGATGGAATTTTTCTTCCATTTCTTTTCCCCATCTTAATAAAAGGAATAAATGCCCCCTCTTCTCATGGCCTTTCTGCCTTGTCCTGTGTGGTAGTATCACCACTTCTCTATTTAAATAAAGTTTTGGACTGGTAGTTCTCACCCCAGACTGTATCATCAGACTGCAACAACAAAGGACAATTAGTGCTACATACTGTATGTGTGCTAACACTATCAATATTTCACATTGTCATACCACAGATGCCGTGACAGAAAACATAGTATAAAATGAATATTTCTGGATAATATATTAGGAACATGATTGTAAAATAATTTATTTTGTTCTTTACTTGTCAGCTAAATTATTCTTAAAACATCAGTACTGATACCAGCAGTGGAAGGCAGAGTATAGCTCCTTTGAGACAACTAGTCTCAAAAGCTGCACTTTTTTAAGGGAACAACACTTTTCTAGACCTTAAGCTTATGTTTAACAGCTCTGGAATTCAATATGTTTCATTTTATAGCGAGCCGTATTAAAGCCTAGTCTTTACTTAGAGATTTTGTGACACAGAAATTCCTGGACAGCTCAGATGAAGATGAAGTTGAGGCATTATTGACATATAACTCTGCCTGTGTGCCGTTACTTGCCATGGAGTAGGTGTCACCGTATTCACAAGACTCCCAGTGTCTTCTGGATAGTACAGGGCATTCTGTTTCCACCACATCCAAAGTTAGGTAGAGGATTGATGAATTTCCCTGGAAGAGCAGTGCAAATTAAAATGAGTTTGTATACAAGAAGCTTGGTGTCAAAGAACCTTTTTAAAATTTTCTTTAATCTTTAATGTAGCTTCCCCAATTCCCTATTAAGGTTTTTTTTTGAGCTGGGAAGTGTAGAAAGGGCTGAGGCTGGAAGGGACCTTTGAAGGGTACAAAGCAAAACATAACTATGGTAATCTAGTGGTTACAGCATCCATCTGGAAGTGTGAATCCTCAGCTCTGGTCCCTATTCCACATTATAGTTCTGCGAAATACATGGTCAATAATTAATTAAAATGTAGAAATAAAAAATATTTTTATTTTAAGAAATCACTATCATTTTTCTCATTCATCCAATGAATTTTGCTCGTCTTACTGCCCAGTGGCTCCTGAAATTCAACATGGCGCATAGTGATACAAACTACTTCACACAGGTGGCACGCTTGTAGCTGCATGGCAGCAAGCATACTTCAAGGATGAGAGACTTAAGGCTTTAAAACTCTTAATGCTGTGGAAGACCGATTGCTTCCTAGATAAGCTCTTTAACTACCTGACTATAAAACCCAATAGAGTCACTTGCCACAACCTTGTCTTTGAAAAGCAAAAAAATCCATCAGGTTTTTTGAAAGTATACCTGAAGACCTATAGGAATCTGGACTTTGGGTCACTTTCTGAGCTTTTTCTTGTCCTACCAGGCAGTCTTAAGCAGCTTCATAAAAACTAGACTGTTTTTTCAGCTGCCATACTGAGATGTATAATACACTTCTTAAACAGTGCACATATGCGTGGATTATATTTACACAGCCAAGCAGCTAGAAGGTATGCAGGTGCTTTGGTAAATCTGCATATCCTTGGTCTCTTCTGTCTTCTGCTTAATGAAATATTGTATTCTGTTGCTTTTTCTGCTATTGATTTGGTTTAGGCAATCATTGAGAAAGGCTTATGTATTGGAAATTACTGATACGGATTCTCTGTCCAGCCTTTCTCCTGTTTTGAAGAGTGGTACTTTCATCTTCTTTGCTTTCCTTTGCCCTTTTTTTCCTTCTCTCCAGTTATCCACCTACCTCCAAAATAAAGATAATAACAAAATACTGATCTTGTAGGATATATTGATCTAACTAACATCAGACACTCACAGATTAAAGAAACTCTCCGAATAAAAATTTTGAACATAACATTGAAACCTGCCAACAGACAGGGCAAATTAATCTCTGCTGCTGTGTACAGCTGTCCAGATCATCTCTTATGCCAACATCTTGTTGGCCAAGAGAATAGAGGGCATGCATCATCATTCGACATCAAGTTTACATGCAATAAACCAGGCACAAATGAATACTGAGACAGTGTAAATCAGAACTGACTCATTGAATTACATCGGCATTGCTCTGTTAAAAACAATAAACACAAGTTTTTAATGATCTGGCTCATTATTTCAAAACCATGGCCTTGTGTAAATCAGTCTTTAAATTGGTACTTACTGTATGTAGTTCACGTGCATCAGCGACACGGAATAAACCAAAAACATAGCCATCTCTGCGATGTCTGTTCACCAAATCCAGGGCCACTCCTGCATCTGTTTCAATAGTATTACAGTCTGCAAGCGTACTGCTTACTTTGCTTTGAGCATTAGAGCATCGCAGTAGCGTCAGAAAAAAAGCTGAAGCTAGAAGCAGCATTTTGTTTGCAGTGTTTGGGCACTTCTGCCCATGCTCTGGTAATGCCAGTAGTCTCCTTTTAAATCAGAGTAGCCCACCAAAGTTATAAATGAATCGTAAAAGGTCATGGTTTTATATAAATTTAAATAGTGTCAAAGGATGATTGCCTTGACCCTTGATTTAACATTTGCAAACACCAAGTAAATGATTACTTAGTGACTGAGCAGATTTTGAGGAATTTAGGCCTTGTAGTACTCTCTGGATCAGCTATCAAAGAAAGGGACTGTGTTTGTGGTTCTTTAAGCAGGCATTGTGCAATAGTGTTTCACTATGAAGTATACTTAGTTTCTAACAGCCTGCTGCTGAGCCTGGCATTAAGGTTTATGTATGCAGGTATTATGCAATCTTGGTTTTCTGTTTACTGTAAAAACAGTTGAACTGAAAATGTGCTGAAATATTTGTAGTCAAATGATGGCTGTATCCATATCCCTGTGTTTATGGCTCCTCGCTTAGCAGAGACCTAGTGAAAGGGAAACAAGGCGGTCACTCAGATTTGGAAAAGGGTTGTAGTTCAGGGTGCACTCACAAGCTGGTGGTCCATAGCTTCTATATAAGTACTTACTACTCTTCCAGCTTGAGAAAATTTAGTGCAGACTTCTATCAGCTTTACATCATTTCAGACTGGAACACAGAATGGGACTGACAGGCTTAATACCTGTGTAATCTAGATATGGCATGAAGTGACATAAAGCTGCCTTTGCATGCTCAATCTGAGCACCATTGTGTGCTCTTCGGCTGCAGTAGCCTTCAGACACTTCTTCAGAGGATTTCTGGTATTTTTTTTTTATTAATTGAAATAGTTCAGCACATACTAAGGTTCAGTACATACTAAGGTACAGGATATACCAATATCCTCTGATAAATGGAAAGCAGAAGCTGTTGTCTCATTGTATTCAAAATCTTTTACTCGGGATAGTTTAAGACATTCTTAAAAGGTCATCATCACTTGTGAGGGAGTGGCTGAAGTTTGAATACAAAACGCAAACTCTGAGTATGGAAATACAAAAATTCAATGTGAGTCCAAAATGATGAAGTCATTGGTTGGTGTGGAGGTTTGAATCAGCTTCTCACAGAAAAATGTGCTAGTTGTGTAACTGACTTGAGCTTCTATGTTTGACTTTGAAGGTTTTTTTGTCTTATTTTTGTGAGAAACATTGAGAAATATAATCGATGATCATCCTTAACCCTCACATCATTTCATTAATCTGTACTTTTAAAAATCCACCTTTTGACATGTCTCTTGTCTAAGAAATCATATTTTAAAATGCATAAACCTGAAACAGTGGCTTTCTTTTATAGTTACTTCAGGACATACTTTACAGTTCTCTAGTGGTAGATAAGCTAAATGGAGAATCTTCAAATATGAGAACCAGAGGCACTCAAAGCTCATGTGAATAAGTTTAAAATGCATAAAAGTAGTTGTCATGCAGTGGGCAGTGAGCTGGAACTTGTTGCTGCAGAAGGATGTGGAGGCAGTATTAACAGGGTCAGAAATACTGGTCTGGATGAACCACTGTTCTGATGCAGTAGGGCAGTTCTTTTGTTTATGTTTTTATCATGTTTCATTATAATAATTCAGAGTTTATTTTGGGAGACTGAAAGAAAAAGCAGTGAAATAAATGTTGTGTAAGTAATCAAAGACATTTGAAATACATCTCCTTAGTTAAGAATAATACCCACATCATTTCTGTGTTCCAAATCACACCTCCATTTGTTACTTACAATATTGTTCAATTTGACAAATGAGTGGTCATATTGGAGAAAGGTATCAGCTTAGGCAATGTATAACATAATTCCCTTTGTCTGTTTGCATATTGTTGTTCTTTTCTCCTTTAGTTCTGTACTGTTCATTGTGAGTCTAATTATTTTCTTGACAGTGGCTTATGTGTTTTTAACGTATGAAATAGAAACACTATGTACAAATAATAGAAAAGGCACAGTTCCTGCAAAATTGCCTGCAGAAGTGAAAGCAAGATTCTGTTCCCACCACAGAAAGCTTTGTCTTTTATTTTCTTAGAAAAGAAAAATTGGACTCTATTATTAAAATACAGCATGGACAAACACTCAGGGCACAGTCAGAGCAGTTAATTAAATATTGGGGCTACTTGAGTCTATATGATGTATTTTTATGATTTTTTTCATCCATTTTGATATCTTTTTTAATAATTCTTTTAGTTTTATATTTGTTGCTTGAAATTTTTGTGTGTAGTTTTAACAAATCTATTTCTATAAAGAAATTGCAGGCAGGAGTAGGAATATTTATCCAAACATGGCATTTCTCTTCACTAGTTTATCACAAGCTTATTTATCTCTATGACCTTTACTGAAGCCTGATTTGCAACAGGAAGAGGTGATCCACATTCAGATTTTAAGGAGTTGGTATTAAATATCCATCCTAAACCTCTCTTCAAAAGTCTGGGACAACACACTAAAAAAGGATTATCTTCCCCACTTGAAAAACAAATCAAATGCTTAAGAAATAGAACTCCATTCTAAGGGCAGAAGAAAAAGAGAGCTGACACATAAAGGAGGTAATACGCAATAACCAATTACACCTTTCCTAAAGTATAGCCAACTACTGGCATGGTTTAACGCCAGCACACAACTAAGCACCATGCAGCTGTTCTCTCACTCTTCCCTCTCCCATCCAATGGGATGGGGAGGAGAATTGAAAACAAGTAAAACTCATGGGCTGAGACAAGTACAATTTAATAATTGAAATAAAAAAATAGGTTAATAATGAAAAGAAGAGAATGAGAGTGAAAAAAAACTGAGACAAGTGATACGCACTGCAATTGCTCACTACTTGCTGAGAAATGAGTTGTGTTTGATTGATGAGAACTGGGTTAAGGATCAGTTGAGCAATCTGGATGTACATAAATCCATGGGCCCCAATGGGATGCACCCACAGATGCTGAGAGAGCTGGCAGAAGTCATTTCTAGACCACTCTCCATCATCTTTAGTAAGTCATGGAGAACAGGAGAAGTGCCTGAAGACTGGAGGAAAGCAAAAGTCACTCCAGTCTTCAAAAAGGGTAAGAAGGAGGAGCTAGGTAACTACAGACTGGTCAGTCTCACTTCCATCCCTGGAAAGGTGATGAAATAACTTCTGGGAGCTGTCTCCAGGCATTTAAAGGACAAGATTGTCATTAGGAGAAGTCAACATGTCTTTACCAAAGGGAAGCCATGTTTGACCAAACCAATAGCCGTTTATGAAGCTGTAACCAGGTGGATAGATGGTGGTAGTGCAGTGAATGTGGTTTATCTCAACTTTAGTGAAGCATTTGATACTGTCTCCCACAGCATACTGGCAGCAAAACCAAGAAAGCGTGGGCTGAATGATCAGGTAGTAAGGTGGATTGTTAGCCAGTCAAAGGGAAGAAGGCAGAGAGTTGTGATCAATGAGTCAGAGTCTAATTGGAGGCCTGTATCTAGTGGAGTCCCTCAGGAGTCGGTGCTGGGACTAGTATGGTTCAATATAGTCATTAATGACCTTGATGAGGGAAGAGAGGGCACTGTCAGCAAGTTTGCTGATGATCCTAAACTGGAGGGAGTGGCTGACACACCAGAAGGCTGTGCTGCCGTTCAATGAGACCTGGACAGACTGGAGAGTTGGGCAGAGGGAAATCTAATGAAATTCAACATGAGCAAGTGTAGAGTCTTGCATCTGGGAAAGAATCACTCCATGTACCAGTACAGGTTGGGGAATGAACACTTAGAGAGTAATGTAGGGGAAAGGGACCTGGGGGTCTTGGTGGGCAGCAAGATGAGCATGAGCCAGCAATGTGGCCTCATGGCCAAGAAGGCCAATGGCATCCTGGGGTATATTAGAAGGGCTGTGAGCAGTAGGTCAAGACAGGTTCTCCTCTCCCTCTACTCTGCCCTCATGAGACCACATCTGGAATCATGTTCAGTTCTGAGCCCCTCAGTTCCAGAAGGACAGGGAACTGCTGGAGAGAGTTCAGCACAGGGCCACAGAGATGGAGTGGAGCATCTCCCTTATGATGAAAGGCTGAGGGAGCTGGAGCTCTTCAGCTTGGAGGAGAGTGAGAGGTGACGTCATTAATGTTTACAAATGCATGAAGGGCGGGTGTCAGGAGGATGGAGCCAGGCTGTTCTCAGTGATGGCCAGTGATAGTACAAGGGGCAGCAGGTATAAGCTGGAATACAAGAGGTTCCAAAGAAGCACAAGGAGAAAGCTCTTTACTGTGAGGGAGCACTGGAACGGGCTGCCTGGATGGGATGTGGATTCTCCTTCTCTGGAGACATTCCAAACCCACCTGGATGAGCTCCTGTGTGACCTACTCTAGGTGGTCCTGCTCTGGCAGGGGGTTTGGACTAGCTGATCTTTCGAGGTCCCTTCCAACCCTTAAGATTCTGTGGTTCTGGAATCAGCCACTCCCGCCCCATTCATCCCAATTTCTATACTGGACGTGACATTCTATGATATGCAATAGCCTTTTAACCAGTTTGGATCAGCTCTCCTGTCTATGTTCCCTCCCAACATTTTGTGTCCCTTCAGCCTTCTCACTGTCAGGGCATGAGAAGTTAAAAAATCTTTATTTAGTACTACTTATCAATGACTACAAACATCAGTCTGTTAGCAACTTTATTCTCATTTTAATCCAAAACACAATACTCTTACCAGCTACTAGGAAGACATTTAAGTCTGCTCCTATTGAAATCAGGACACTATTTACAGGTATCTCTCATTTCTTGGGAGGACAACTGCTACGCTATCTGAGTGTTCTCTACCTCTGCAGCCGTGCTTCCCTCACAGGCTGAGGTTATCAAATCTCACAGCTCAGTCAATTATGTAGGCAGCAAGAGCTTATCTGTCTTGTAGCCAGTGCTGCTCTGCAGCTGCTGTTGCTTCTGCTCCTAAGACCATGGCCAACAAAGATACATGTATCTCAAATTGCTTACAGAAGAACTCTTGGGTGGTTTCACTTTTTTTTTAGTTGTAGTTTCAGACCAGTGTGACCTGACTTTACACCTCAATGCAAAACCCCCAAAAAATTTAAAATCACAGTGTTTGGGATAGCTCTGCATTTAACAGAAATGCCTCCAAGCAACATGGAACAGGATGTCATGTCTTCATTCATGTCTCATTTTTATCTGCCAGGTGCTAACAGGGTGCAGGCCAAAGGGACCACCCTGCCGNCCCCCCCCCCCCCCCCCCCGATACAAATGCATTGTTATACAAGTATGCTTCACTTATGGTCTTGAAAGCAACAGCTGCACCTATAGCTTCCCTTCCCTGCCTGCAGCTTGTTTTTCTTTACTATTCAACAGTTTTTTATCAAACTTTTAGAAGCTTCATCATCTTGTCTGTCAAACAGACCCAAAGTTCAAAAACTATGTGAAGTAGACCAACTGACAAATGAGCAGGTTAACAATATGGTTGCAAAAGTCCCATTGCTTAGGAGACCTCATGAGCTAACACAGAGAACAAAAAGGGTGTCAGTATTCCTAACTCGTCTTCAATGTCTTCAGCTGCAGATTGCTTCCTAGAAAAAACACCTTAAGTGTAGGTTGATGACCTTAAGGATATGTTACAAGACTGTTCTGTTTGCTTAGGGGCTTGAGAGGCCAGGGAAAAGGTGAGGTGAAGAATTTGATGTTAAGAATGGGGTCAGAGGAAGTTCCAAGGGATTTGACTTTTTCAGGGACTGTGGCATTATACTATTCTTAACATTAAAGCTTTAACTCATGCTTGTAAGTTGTAGTAGGTTAACATGAGGGAAATACTGTCAAGTGTTGTGATTGTATAGTAGTTACGATTATACCTAGTGGGAAGTCATTAAAACCTAGCTTTGAAATCAAAATTATGTATGTATATTCTGAATACAGCTGCTTAACATATAATCTCAGGGATGCAGTAGAAGATGTTTAACCACGAGGTGTGTAAAATGGGCTGTTTCTGAAGTCAGACAAGTAGCATTCATTGCTTTGTAAAAGCCTTGATCTTTAAATCCATCTTGAGAACTTTGATGTTTAGGCTTTGTTTTTTAAAATCTTTTTGATTGGCCAAAGGTGAACTTAGGAGAAGGGTAGCTGAAAAATCTAAACAAACCCATAGCCAATGTGTGCACAAATAAACTGGCATATCTTACGTTGTACCCTCCAAACGCCACTGTCCTTTTTTTGCGTGCATGATGCCTCACCTATGTTCAGAGATAAAGACTTGATAATATCTGTTAAAAATGTCAACAGTCCTGGAAGTCACTGACCAGTGATTATCTGTATCTGAATCAAAAACTTTGTTCATGTGAAACTGGAATGTTTGGTCAAACAAACATCAGACCAGAGTTTGACTGGACATTGCCCAGATAGCAAGTTAATAATGGATGATTTAATATCATAAGATCAATAAATGTTGAAAAACTGTGAAATGAAATTGAAAAGTGAATTGGGAATTGTCTGATGGAATCCACTCATTTCCAGTGACTGGATAGAAGGCTTCTGTGTGTTACTGGCCTGTTCACTGATGGACTGCAGAATCAGCGCTCAATAGTTCACAGGCCTGGGAGGAGGAGAGTATTTGGGGTGTAACTGAAGGTGCAGAGAGTGTGTTACTGACAGCTGTTTTGCTCAGTTTGGCTAGAAGGTGAAAGACCATGACAGAAGGTGAAGAGGTTTAGCACTATCTGGACATTTTTAGATTTGCTGCAGTGCTGCATAATCATGCAATCACACAGAGTAATTGTGCAGAGACCAGATGCATTGCATCCTGCACCTTTCTCTGTCCACAAAGGCACATTGGAGGAAGAAAGCTACAGTGCTGGCCCACTCACAGATTGGCATAACTGTTGAATCAGAAGCAGTATTTGATGTAGTGATGGCTACAGGCCACCAGCTGTTAATCATGTCAATGCCACCTGGGAGAGCATCAGTATCCAAGTAAGTCTATCTATAGGACTGCTGAGGGAGCTGACTGACATTATTCCTAAGCCACTCTCCATTTTTGAAAGATCATGGAGGACAGGCGAGGTGCCTGAGGACTGGAGAAAGGCCAATGTCACTCCAGCCTTCAAAAAATGGCAAGAAGGTGGACCTGGGAAACTACAGGCCAATCGGCCTCGTCTCCATCCCTGGAAAAGTGATGAAACAACTAATCCTGGATGCCATCTCAAAACACATGAGGAAAAGATGTTTGTCAGGGGGTCTCAACACAGAGTCACCATGGGGAAATCCTGTTTGACCAATCCAATAGCCAATTATGATGGCATGACTGGCTGGCTAGATGAGGGAAGAGCAGTGGATGTCATCTACCTTGACTTCAGCAAGGCTTTTGACACTGTCTTCCATTACATCATCACAGGAAAGCCCAGGCCGTGTGGGTTGGATAAGTGGACAGTGAGCTGAATCAAGAACTGACTGAATGACAGAGCCCAGAGGGCTCAACAGAGCCGAGTCAACTTGGAGGCTTGTGGCCAGTGGTGTGTCTCATGGTTTTGTGTGGAGCCATTTCTGGTAATGGGAAGGGGCTTTAAAGGTGACTCCTTTAAGTAGTTGCTCAAAACTTTTCCCAGCTCTGAGTCAGACCCACTTCTGGGGCTGAGTTGATTAGGTGCCTTCACCATCACTTTTTATGAAGAAGCCAGAAGAGGAGGGTTCTCCCTGGTTTTTTCTTGCTGTTCTTTTTCTTCTTTTCTGGGTGGTGACAGTGCAAGGAGTTGAAGGAGAGAGAAGCGACCATGCAGATTCCAAGGATAGTGAGGGAAGAAAGGAGGAGATGTACTGGAGCAGAGACCACTGTGCATCCTGTGAAGAAGACTGGTGAAGCAGAGATTCACTTGCAGTTCATAAAAGACCCCAAGCCAGGGGCAGTGACTATACCCAGTGACTATACCCAGTGACTATAGAGGCCATGTCCCGTGGAGTCCTGTGTCCAGTTCTGGGCTCCCCAGCTCAAGAGGGACAAGGAACTTTTAGAGAGAGTCCAGCATAGGGCCACCTAGATGATCAAGGGATTGGAGCATCATTCTTATGAGGAAAGACTGTGGAAACTGGGACTGTTCAGCCTGGAGGAGACTGAGGGGGTGCCTCATTCATACGTACAAGTATGTGAAAGCTATATGTCAAGGGGATGGGACAACACTTTTTTTCTGTAGTGTCCAGTGATAAGACAAGGAATAATGGATAAAAACTGGAAAAGAAAAAGCTCCTCTTAAGGAAAAACTTCTTTACTGTGAGAGTGAGAGACCCCTGGCACAGGCTGCCCAGGGAGGCTGTGGGGTCTTCTTCTCTGGAGGTTTTCAAAACCCACCTGGACGTGTTCCTGAGTGACCTGATCTAAATGAACTTGCTTCAGTAGAGAGGTTAGACTGGATGATCTTTAGAGGTCCTTCCAGCTCATACCATTCTGTGAATTCTTTGCAACCAAATCTCAGATCCATCTCGAGGAAGTGTTGATTCACATGTAATTTCTGAGCCTTGTCTGCAGAAAAGGCTACAAAATATTCAAATTGAATGCTCAAAACTGACTTTCAGATGTTTTCTTTAACTTGTCTGTTTATATCCATATCATCTTCCCTCCCTTTATCTTCAGTAGCTGCTGTTGCTGTTCAATTTACTACTATAAGCAGCCATAGTGAAGAAAGAGAAGACTATCTGAAATGAAGTGTTCTTGGTTTTGGTTAGCAGTTAATGATTCTTCACAGATACTCCTGGAAGAATCCAGTTACACATATTGATATAAATCTCATTAGTGTCATTAAGCTGATAGAGCCACAGTGAGATTAAATCAACATGGAAACAGTTAAAACAGACCGCATTATAAAGTAGCAGAAGTGAGAAGTTTGGGGATTAATTGAAAAGAAGTGCAAAAAAAGCGCAAAAAATCATGACAGTGTGATAGGCTGTTGCCCCAACGCTCTTGTCCTCTGACTCACTAAGGCTGACAATGAGTGCTTTCTGTGAGGGCATGGAGTAATGCTTGGTATCCCAGGTATTTCCTGAGGCAAAAAAAAAAATGAGATGCTGTAATTTGGCGAGTTGATAAAAAGAAAAGCTTATACGAGAGCTTATACTGTGGTAAGAATTGGATGGAATTTTAATTTCAAAATCAGGTAGCTCACAAAAAAATAATGAATTATTTTCTTCTCTGAAATTAAGAAAACTAAAATATGTTGAAATTTCTCATGATGTGGAATTGGAATGGAATTATTTTTGGCTCAGCTGATGCATTTCACACATCATTTCTTAGCTTATTTTAACCTCTAAAGGAATTAAATTACTTCTTTATATAAAATACATGATTTTAAGAGTTTTGAAAACTGGAAAAACCAAACATATTTGTTGTGAACATAACTCTATCCAATATTTCAATATAATTTCATCTCTACTCAAAACAATACTTTAATTTCTAATAATAAAATAAGACGTTTTAATCATATTTCATAATGCCAGAACACTTTAAGAAACTCATATGTTTTTGTTGAAAGGAGAAATAATCCAGTATCTCTAGGGATTTTTCAGCAGCATAAAAGCTTGAGAAAAAAATAACATTTTATTGATTTTGTTTTGAACAAATGATTTTACAGATCTAGTGGTATCATAAAAGCCTCATATTTATTGCAAAGATCAGCGCACTCCTGGCCACAATTGACGTTTGTTTCCAACATTCATTCTTTTTCTCCTCCTTGTCTTCTCATTTATTTATGTATGTTATTGTCAGAACAATTGCTGTGTTTGGATTTATTGAAATTGATTTTTTTTCAGCTACAGGCTGTAGAGTGTCCCTGTGGTTTTTATTATAAGGCAGTTAATATGATCCTATCACAAGAAATAATTAGGCTGATTTTGTAAATCATAATTTGTCCTGCATGGTAGGGTCAGGAAGGCACAAGAACCTGAATAGCCTGGGCTAGATTCTCCAACAGCCAGAATTCTGTGCAGAGGTTCCACACAGGCATAGCCTTTTCTATTCTTTAAGTGTTGGAATAATGCATTAGGAAAAAGTAATCTTTATTGAGATATTTCACAAGATAAAGAAAAAAAAACAGGCTAAGCTCATCACATTATCACAGAGTAGTAGAAATCAGAAGGGATGTCCAGAGATCATCCAGTCCAGCTCTCTGCTAAAGCAGGTTCCCCTTAATCAGGTCACACAGGAATGTGTCCAGGTGGGTTTGGAAACCTCCAGAGAAGGAAACTCCACACTCTCCCTGGGCAGCCTGTGCCAGGGCTCTCTCACCCTCACAGGTTAGAAGTTTTCCTTTGTGTTCTAGTGAAACTTCATATATTCCATGTTACCTCATCCTGTCACTGGGCACTATAGAAAAAAGACTGGTCCCATCCACCTGACACCCACCTCTTAAATATTTATAAGCATTGATAAACTTCCCTCTCAATCTTATCTCCAGGCTAAACAGCCCCAGATCTTTCATCCTTTCCTTGTAAGAGAGATGTCCCAGTCCTCTAGTCATCTTGGTAGCTCTCCATTGGACTCTTCAAAATTGAACTGGGAAGCCCAGAACTGGACACAGTACTCCAGCTGTGACCTTGCCTGGGCAGAGTAGAGGGGAAGTTAACTCAAAACAGTAAAAGCCCACTAGCTTTTAATGCTGAACTGTGTTCAAGTCCTCTTCTCCTATGTGTACACAGTTTCACGGGGTGTGATTCTGGAGAGGCCCTGAGAACATCCCACCTCCTGGAGGCTTGGCTGCCTGTCCTCAGGGCCAGCTGAGTCACAGCACAACTGGAGTTTCTGCCCTTCCCCTTGGTGACCCTCAGGACAGGTGAGGATACAGTCAGGGTCAGCCTGACCACACTTCCCACAGGAAGCTTTAAGCTGGGACGGTAGCATTTTGGTCCTTGTCTGAGCTACAGTACCTGTTGCATAGCAGCTCTGCCTGTGCCCGGTCATGGACCCTTTTGATCCAGATGCAGATTCAGACCTGCAGCCTGTCTTCCTGGTCTGACCTCATACCTGCCTCATCGCTGTGGACTGGGCTGTCTCTGACTCTTGATTACCATAACCAGAACAAATCCCCAACTTACTAACTCATGTTTCTGGCTTGATCTCATCACCCATGAGTAATCTGTCCCATGAGTAAACCATGGTAACCTGTCCTCTAACCCAACTACATTCTCTGGGGTTGCCTTGCTTGCTGCATTCGAGTACTATGGTACAGGCCCCTGCCCTGCCAGCCTGGTTATCATTCTCAGCTCAATCTTGCCATCTCTTGGGGAGCAGCCATCCTGTATTGTGCACTAATAGGCATTTTCTACTGGGAATATGTTCTTTAACCCTTTGTAGCTATCTTTCCTTTGTGTTCCTACAAACAGGAGAAATTTGAGAACTAAAGGCCAAATTCTTTTAATGGAAAATGCCCCTATTAAATTTCCTTTCCTGACTTCTTGTTCGGCTTTCTTAAAACTGAGAACTCTAAAGGTGAAGACTGTAATAAGCAATTTATTTATTTAAAGGTGTCACACTAATTAAAAGACCAGATTGCCATCGTGTCTGTCATTTTGTTGTTGTTAGTTGAGGTGACTGGATGTTGTTTAGACTCTGGCAGGCTTTTTAGGCAGCAAAGGCTGAAGGATGGAGTTTATTTTCTTTGTTTCTCCTGGGCATGAGTCTGACAGAGAAAGTTCTTCAGGAAAAGGGAGGATAACTGGTCCAGTGCCGGGCTTGATCAAGTCTGGTTTGTCTACATGAGCCTCTTCTCCATCAAGACTGGGGGTAGATCCTACAGCCTTAGGTGGAACTGGCTTTCCACCTTTCTGTTTATGTTTTTGCCTTTCTGATAGGTTTTGGAAGGAGATGTCCTCGGTTGAAGGGGTTAGAATTTTAACCCAGCCTGCTGTTTTTTCAAGGTGTGGTGAGAAAGGATAAGTTTCTGAAGGGAAAGTTTGTTGATGAGTCTCGCTGGCGTTTCCAAGTGTTTGCTTAGCTTGCTGTTTCCCCTCTTCAGTGGCAGGATCCTAAATAACAGGAATAAGCATTACCTATATTGACTCTGTTCCAAATTCTCTCAGATATGAAGAAAGACTAAGAATCTGCTGTATGCCAGTGGAGGTGGGGGCAGGAAACTTGGTTAAGTACCCAGTTGTTGCTCTTTGCATTCCTTTTATTCTTTACCATTTTTGTAGAGCATTTCGAACACATTCTGTATAAATGATTAATTCTATTGTCTTTTATCCACCTGACAACAGCCTATTTTATCACAAGAGAGATTTCTTCCTGATTTAGCCTTATCACTTTCTTGAAGCCCTTATCTTTGTGAAAAAGAAAATTTTAAAATGACCAGGCTTTCCAGAGTTCAGCTCTTGTTCTGTAAAGGAGTATTACTCTTGCAATATTTTTTTTAAGAAATACCTGTAGACTGTAGATTTCACAGGATACTGTGACAATCTGTTTATGGTCCAAGTCACTGCTTACTGTAGAGCCTTTGCAGAAACCTATTTGCTGGAAGAAGAAAATACAAGCATTTTTTCACATTGTAGCACTGATAATTTAGCTCCTGTCTTATAAATGAAGATATTAGGAAAGGCTGAATAGTTATAGCTTTTACATGTATTTGTAGGGATAAGCAGCTTGGGAAAACTTTTATTATGGGATTGACAACCTTATAAAGGCAGGCAGCATTTTGAAAAAGGCTTTATATTTGCAAGGGAGGATAAGAAAACACGGTGGCAAAAATAAGCTGAATGCTGATGGCTCAACTACAACAACACACTTAAGTTCTGCTGCAGGTAAGTTGTGGAATAGAACATAATATTTTTCATGCAATAACAATTTCACACCATACTAGTGAAAGAAACCATGAATAATGTTTCTCACAGTTGTGTTTTTATTGTTTTTACATGTAGGTAAACTGGTCTCGGTTAAGATGGGACTTGAAATGTTTTCTTTTGGCAGCACGACCGTTTAGTCTTTCAAGTTCCCTTACAATTTTTTCCGTAGTTCCTAAATGTTTTCCTTAGTTGACCTACTTGCAGTATGAATATATTCTTTATGCATTGCTCAGCATTTATTGTCTATGACTGTTTACTTGGAAGAAATCCTTAAGAATTATGCAGTTCTGTAAGGCAATGGCTACTCTGCCTATTTCTGGATGGTATTTTATCTCTGTTTTCTTTGTTCGTGCGCTTCTAGGTGAGAATTCAGAACTTTTATGGAAATGTTTTCTCAATTCCTAAGCAGTTTGTACAATTGTGAGACAGTGCAGAGATATAAACCATTAAAAGAGATATCTGTAGGTTTTGATTCTTGCCTGAAAAGAACCAAAGGGATAGGCTAAATATTCTCCAAAGAATCATAGTATCTGAATATGTTTATATGAAAAACAGAGAAAACTACTTACAGCTGATTCCAATGAAGGTAACTTGCACTTGGAGATATCTGTAATTGTATCATTTTTGGAGCAGGATGTCTCCTGGATTAAAAATTCTACAAAATACGCAGTACCAGTGACCCACTGTTAATGAAAGATCATTAGTAATTAGACCTTGGGCATGCATCAGAAAGAAGGAAGACTCCTACAGACCTTGAAATAAATTTAAAGCTCCTGCTAAGCGTAGAAGGAGCAGGTTATACTTGGGGCATTACCATCAGTTGTATTACAGGAGAATGATTTTTTTTGCCCATGCTGCTTTATTGCCTGCTTGTTTTTCTTATGTATTAATCTTAGTAACTCATGAAT
Source organism: Urocolius indicus (assembly GCA_013401255.1). Taxonomy (NCBI): domain Eukaryota; kingdom Metazoa; phylum Chordata; class Aves; order Coliiformes; family Coliidae; genus Urocolius; species Urocolius indicus. Next base: position 368,032 of record WBNH01007657.1, on the reverse strand, counting down.
TATCTATAGTTTAAATGACTTTGAGTTTTGTAATAAGTTAGCATCCACATAGAACTACAAATCCAGATCAGTTGCTTGATGATAATTTCTGGTTGCTTTGACAAACAGGATTTTTTTTTTTTTCTATTTCTGAAATGAGACCACTTCAGGGTTAGACAATGGGAGTGATTAAATACTGTGTCGTAGTAATATCTAACAGTTTGAGACAAAGAGTGAAATCACCTTATTATCTGTACATAATTAATTTTAGAGAAACTGGATATTACTCTGGTACGTAAACAGGATTTAGCCAGGAGACCAATTAAGTCTACAAGTCTAAAATTAGTTTTAAACCATGTTTAAACTCATTCAGTGAATTACAGATATGTCCTGGAAGGGATGACTGTGCTTTTAAAAATACTTTCTATTAGGGAGTCACTAATTTATGGCTGTTTTAGAATAAAGAGCTCATAGTGAACCTTTCCTAAATTTTGGAACACCAATCTGTGTCTTAAGTTTTGCATAAAAGCCCTTCTTTTTGCAATAAATGGAGTCAAAGTCTTCTATGAATGCAGATCCTCGGTTCCCAGGAGAATTCTGCATAAAATTGTTCTCTGTAAACATAGATACAAGTTCTAAACAATCTGTAAGATGTAACAAATCATATAAAGATAAACTGGTAGATCCATAAGTCTTGAGGGCTAAAGCACGTCAGATGAGTCTTAGCTTACCTGCATTGAAGCTCTTGTGACATTGACAAGAGAGAAATAATGAGATTGTTCACTCCCTTCATTGAATTTGGCCAGACATTGAACAGCAGCCTCCAAATATTTGGGCTCAGATGGACAGTCATCAAGTGGGCAATCAGGACATACTCTCCAAATATATCTGGGTGGAACTTTTCATTCAAACAAAACAATGTCAATAGAGAAAGCATGACTATAAGAGTATATTGATAGTGTAGGTCACTGTAAACTCATGTATGCCCCCAACCTGAGCCGCTTGTCCTCTAGTCCTGGGAATAGCAATATGTAGTTTGATCCACTCAATGATTTTGAATCTATGTGAATTTTTAGACCCATAAAAAATGTTGCAATGGAGGTGGAGATATGCAGAAGAAACATCCTATTGACAGTGGGCTTGCTGGTTTTACTTGCCTTTCACACACCCATAAACGTGCTTTTTGCACCATGAAGAGGCTCTGCTGGGTTTCCCAGAGATGAAAACAGTTATTAATGCTATGAGCTGCAGGACCACACTGGCCTTAAGATCACTGACCTAAGAAAATTAGAGCAGCTGAAAGCTAATAGAGGTGCTGTGGTGCCGTCATAATTAAAATTTAAAATAATGCTATAAGGCAAAGAGTGTTTTTCCGATCCTGTTTTAAAGTGGATGTGTTAAATAAAGACATACCTGGTTGTAAAATGCACTCATAAGTATTCAGATGAGCAATATTTCTTGGTTGATTAATGTAGATAATTGCTTTGCATTGACCATAAACCTAAAACAATTATAAACATTTAGAAACAATTAATATTGCACCCTTTGCACAGACCACCTGTCTGTCAATGGTTCATTTTCTCCTTGCAGAGAAATATCAAGAAAAAAAATGTCAAATGGCAGTGAATCACATTTCCAAGTATCTCCTTCAGCAATAAAAGGCCAAATCTCCGCACGGTGTAATTCTGCTCTGTATAGGTGCCACTCTTCTGGTAACTAAGAGGTGTTGCAAGGAGATGAGTGTGCAAGAAAATGAGCTGGTGGGGCAGAAGGCTGTTCTGGCTGAAAAGGGAGCTTCTGCTGGAACTCAGGAGAAAAAAAGAGAATTTTTTTCACTTTGGAAGAAGGGTTAAGCAGCTCAGGAGGACTACAAGGAGGCTCTGAGGTTGTGCAGGGAGAAAATTAGAAGGGCCAAGTGTCCTGGAGAAACTGGCTGCCCATGGCTTGGATGGACATACCTTTCATTGACTAGAAAACTGGCTGATGTCTGCGCCCAGACAGTCATAGTGAGTGGAGTTAAATCCAGTTGTCAGCTGGTTACCAGTAGCATTCCCCAGGGCTCAGTGCTGGGGCCTGTTCTGTTTAACATCTCTGTCAGTGATCTGGATGAGGAGATCGAGTATACCCTCAATAAGTTTGCTGATGACGTGAAGTTGGGCAGGAGTGTAGATCTCCTTGAGGGCAGAAAGGCTTTTCAGAGGGACCTTGATAGGCTGGATGGATGAGCTGAGGCCAGTTGTATGAGGTCTAACAAGACCAAGTGCCAGGTATTGCAATTGGACCACAACAACCCCAGGCAACGCTACAGGCTTGGGGCACAGTGGCTAGAAAGCTGTTCTGTGGAAAAAGACCTGGGGATGTTAATTGACAGGTGGCTGAACATGAGCCAGCAGTGTGCCCAGGTAGGCAAGAAGGCCAATGGCACCCTGGCTTGTATCAGGAATAGTGTGACGAGCAGTAAAAGGGAGGAGATTGTCCCTTTGTACTTGGCACTGGTGAGGCCACACATCAAACACTGTGTTTTGAGCCCTCAAATACTACAATTTTTGGGCTACTCACTACAAGAAAGACACTAAGGTGCTGGAGCATGTCCAGAGACATGCAACAAAGCTGGTGAAGGGAAGGATCTGGAACACAAATCTGATGAGGAGTGACTAAAGAGGCTGGAATTGTTTAGTCTAGTGAAGAGGAGGCTGAGGAGAGACATGATCACTCTCTACAACTACCTGAAAGAAAGTTGTAATGAGGTGGAGGTCAGTCTCTTCTCCCAAGTAATGACCAACAGGGCAAGAGGAAATGGCCTCAAGTTGCACCAGGGGAGGTTTAGGTTGGAGATTAGGAAGAACTTTTTCATAAAGAGGGGCATTAAGCATTGGAACAGGCTGCCCAGGGAGGTGGTGGAGTCACCATCCCTGGAGATATTCAAAATGTGCATAGATTTTTCATCATTTTGTAATTGTTTTTTTTCGCTTTTTAAGAATTGTTTTGATCACCTGTAGCAATGTTCTGAGATCACTTTCTGTCCTCACAGCTTACCTCACCGAATTTTCTTTTTTCTCCTCTTTCGGTGCAATTTTTGCAAAGTTGTCAGAATAAAAGTGGAACTAAACTAAACCAAAAGTCTCGTGTTACATAAAAGTGAGTTTCTTTTATTTCCTTCTTGACAGGCTGTCTTTAAAACAAATTCTTGCAGGATTGTTATAAAAAATAAAAAAATTATATATAGTATCCTTGCATGTCTGCTTATTAGCTCTGCTCAAATCCTTTCTTTTCATTTTCATTTCTTTAAATAAATCTTACCAGTCTATAAACTGATCAGAAGGTATAGAGGAAAACTGTGGACCTTAAAAAATGGGTTTCAGTTTCTTCTAAGCTCTGCTGCCTACTAAAAATGTAGATGGAGAGATTTTACTGTCATCAGCAGTACCTGAATAATTCATCATACCTGAGATTAAGTAAGAAAATGAAGTTCTTACCGTTTCATGAGCAACTCTGGTCTTACAGTTCTTCCACAGCTTTCTGCTGAGTACATGGCATTCAGTATCTACTACATCCAAGATGAGATAGAAGACAGAACCAGTGATTTCCTGAAAACAGAGAAACGAAAAGAGTCATATCCCAGTTTTCTATAGAACAAATTAGGGACACATAAAAGGGAGAGATGGCAAAACAGAGAACACACAGGTGGGACACCCAGATATCAGGAAAACTGAACATTCTCAAAAGTGGCATATTATGTGAGATTCAGGCTCTGTAGGAATAGACTTGGTAATGTGTCTAGCCAGCTTTAATTAAATAATAGCTTTTTAGAGACAGTTTTAACCTTCTTACAGAATCATAGAGTGGTAGAGTGAATTTTTTTTTGTCATCAACTCGGTTTTATAATTAGATTTTAAAGATAGGTTATTTTGCCTTCAATAAGAATGAGTTGGTAAATACCAGAAAGAATAAAAAAACTGATAACATGAAACATTCCCAGTCAGCATTAGAAGCAGAAATATCTTTTTTCTTAGTGTCTTCTCCAAATATGAGAGCTTTGCACTTGCTGTAGAGTCAGTGGCTGTGCTGATGTGGACAAACATTCTCTCAGACATCAGAAAGTGCTGTGAGAGACCTTGCGTATCCGTATGGATGTCTCTGACTCAAAGCTCCAGGCCAGTGCTTGAGTTCTGAGCCTATGCTTAAGTCCAGAAACCTCCATCCAGTTCACTGCAGCACAGGTGCGCAAAGCAGTTAGGGCTCAACTTTTGGACAAACATATTTCCATGTAAGAGAGACAGGGAAAGAGTGAAAGTACAGCTCCTTATCTCTAGTACTTACATCATGTAGTACAGAAAGCTGAGATGCTTTCTCATTCTGCTTCCTCTGTAGATGTGGGTAAGCACCTGTCTAGGATATTTATCAAGAATACAACTTATTATTTATTTTTTGTAGAGGAAAGCTGGAAGAAGATCAGCTGTCCTTTACACATCCTAAAGGAATTAGATGTGAGTTTTAGCTGCATGTTCAGACTGAGATTATGTCTTTGCTGAAGAGGGAGAAGAAACAAAATGGAATGAGAGCAATATTCATTTATTCCTAGCTGATTTCCCTGGCTTATGGAGAAAATGTTTTATGGGGCAAGAATTTTGTAGAAGTCTGGGACCAGTATCTGTACAATTTTGGCTTCAGTTTTTGTTTCTGTTTAACAGTGACTAAAGACCAGCTAACAGGGCATCTAAAGGCTGGAGTACTGCTGCTTTTTTGTTGTTTGTTTTTATACTGCTTGGAAAAACAGTAAGAGTTATCCATTCTTGAGTTCTGAAGAGACTGAGTGAAGCAAACTATTCTGATCACACAGGGTAGAGATCTCTGGAAAGAGGCTGAGGTGGTGATTTTATGTAATCTCTACCATGTGTACTTGTAAATGTAATACTAAACCCTTTAAACATAAAAATATCCAAGCTAAATAGTTGCTAGCTTTGTCTCTAAGATGTATTCTTACATATACACTTATCATGCTTTATACCATTTTTTATGTTTTCATATCCTCTTTTTTTCCCTAAGTGTTCTAAGAAGTAATTTGGTAATGCCTTGCACTGAGTTCTCAAGGTTCACCTACACTAATCCTGAGATTTAATTGTAAGTATTGTTTTGAAAGTAGTGAAAAGATCATAAGCTATTTTGACAAAGAAGAGAAGGTGAGGTGTGGCAGTGCCATGGCAGTATCCCCATGCATGGCTGCAGAGATCCTTCTATGGAACAAACTGATTGCAGTTTTCTCTTTACATGCAAGGTACTTAAATACCATGATGATATGTTTCCTTAATATGGTACCTAATATAGGTTAAATCAATAAACGGAAAGTAAGACTGGTCAAAGAGTAATTGCCTTTTGCTGGAAAAGTGTTTACGCACATGCAACATTTGGTACAAGCTCATAGCTTTGAATATATCCTCTACAAGAAGAAAACATCACTAACAGTATCCTGCATGAAGTAAGAGCCAAGAAAAATGTGTATCTTTAAGGAGTTCCAAAGCTGGGACTGATGACTTGAGCTTTCAAGTTGATTGTTCAGGTATTCTGGAGGCAAAAGCACATATGTGTCTTATTAAAGAAATGTTCTTATAGTTAAATATGTTTGATGTTAGTTGGGTTTACTCAGCTGAATCATTGTAAAATTTAGCGATCTTGGAAGTACTAAATGTAACCAGAGTGGACCAGATTGTATTTCCTGTTGCTCGTAGCTCTCTAGTAGAATATCAGCACAGATACGCAGATGAGGTTATTATGCATCATCCTCCACTGGGAAAGGATAATTTGGGGTTTATTCAGAGCTCAGCAGATCTCTGAGAGTTTCACCATCCTTATTTTAATTTTCATTAAAAGATTGTCATGCAAAGGCCTTTTGATATCTGCTTAGTGTTAAGTAAAAACTTCTATCTTTTCTGCATTGCCAAAAAGATCCCTTCCTGAGCACTGCTGGTGCTGGGATTGCCACTGCAATCCATGTTGGAGAGCCTGGAAGCCAGAAGAAATGCAAGAGCGATGTAGCATCACCTTTGTGGTAGGATGACCTAGTGCAAGGGAAAGAACTGAAATATTTTGTCATGTTTTGTAACTGTGGTGAAGTTCATGTCAGTGAAGTTAATCATCACTATTTTGTATGAAAGGAAGACTCTGCCCTACTTGCATATAAGTTAATAGCAGATGGCTCATTAGTTTCAATTAGAGCAAAAGCGAACCACAGGTTGCTTAAGGGCAGATCTGAATTTGAAGTAACTTTGAAAATGTTTTTATTCTGAGTATTAGTTAAAAAAAAATGGAGGAAGGACCATTGTCTGATTAGAAAAGAAAATCTTTATGTTTCTGAGGAAAACAGAACATTGTGTAAGGTTGTTGCTGTCCATTAACATCCCTGATATAGCTGACTGCTTCTTACGTATTCAGTCAAAACAGCAGCAAAAATGTCGCCCACCATGCTGCACTCTGGGGTGGTCACAGGGTTGCTTTAATTGTTATCAGTAGGAAATAGCCCCAGGATGTGGGGCTAAATGCCTAACTCCATGACTGGTGATGAGGGTTCTGGGACAGCTCAGGGGCACCCCACATGGAAAATATTATCTACAGACGTGACCCAGTTGCTCAGTGGGCACATTCTGTCACCTCAACAAAGCAATATAGAGAACAGGGTGCAAGGCACAGCAAAGTGTGCATCTTTAGTCATGAGATCTCACATTCCTGGAGGCCACAGCATGCCTGCAGAAATATATACCCTTGTGAGAGCAACAGGACCTATTGTCATATCCTTGCCGTTACAGATCTTTAAACACCTGACAATGAACTCGATTTAAGGATTCAGAAATAAGTGAGCAGACATGGCAGGGAATGTTAGTAGCATGCTTCTACAGTGCCCACAGTGTGGGCCTTGTGCACTCATTTCAGGTTGTCCCTGGCTAGTACCAGTAGATTTAGCTATTGTAGCACAAAATACTAATAAATTGGGCATGCAGAGAGAAATGAGATTTTTGAAGACATGAGAATGATATTCTGTAGGTATTTCCAGTGTAATTTTTGCACTCATTTCAGATTTTTTCTGGAGAATGAGCCATCATTTGGAGCTCTATGAAGGAATTCCCTGACCTCAAGCTGGACATGTTTATACCTGTTAGTGCTTATATCTTTTGTGCAAACCTCACGATGACTTAATAACCTTTGCACTCCAACTGTGCAAGGCAGTGAGAGAAAGGTGTAAAATGAAATTAAATCAGAGTAATGGTGTTTCATTCCAAATTTGAACTGATGCCTGGAGCTATTCCAGGGGCAGGCAGCTGAGAATCATGACTGAAATTTGCTCTCTAATTGCCCAGAGTGGTGACCGAACAGTTTCTAGCCATCGGTGTATAAAGTTGACATGGCCTCTGGAGTCCTGTGAATGTAACTTTACATTTCCTTTTGAAATGTTTCTTAGTTCAAATAGATATTGCTAAGGAATAGTGACAGACACTGGGCTCATCGTGGAAGAAACAGGTACAGAAATGCAGGTGACTTACCTGAGGTTGCTCTCGGACACTGAAAATCCGACTGAGACTGAGTACGTAGCCCTCTTTTCGGTCAGCATTGATCTGGCGAAGAGCCAGATCTGCAGTCTCCTCCACTACAGGGTCATCACAGGCGGGGGAGAGCAGTGCAGTCTGTGCTTCTCTGGCAGGAGGAGGGGCAGCCCAGGAGCAAAGCGCCTGTATGCCAAAGAGCATTGAAACAAGGAATACCATTCTGCTTAGAAAACCAGGGCAGCAGATCAGAATGGAAAATCAGTATGGATGTAACTGCATGAAACAGCAAACTTTTGTAATGGAGACTTGTCTCTTTATAAACTTGTGCCCCCTTTTTTTACATAGTGACTATCACCTTTAAATCTACAGCTGCAAGAGCAAACACTAAGTCAATGATTACAAGGGTTTGTGGAAGTGTTGTCACTCCCCACGAGGGCAGAGAATGTTTTATCCTTTTGGCTTTACGTCTCCAATTCAGACTTCACTGGGAAGAGAGTATAAGTTTGACCTCATTGCAAAGGACAGCAATATACACACAGAGGTGCTTCCATAAGAAAGAAGTGTTGCTTAAATAAACCTGCACGCAGGACAGGTCTAGGTCCAGCTCTGTTCTGTCAGTGATTCTTCTCCCAAATAAGACAATTACAAAGGACTCAGTAATTGGAACAGAAATCTCAGTAATTTGATAAGGGCCACTAGGCTAATTCATCCTTTGAGCATTTCTACTCAGTTGGATACCTACAGATGTATGTTAACCCTCAGCCCAGGTCAAGCCAGCAAAATGCAGTCCATGTTCAGACAAGAAGCCTGTAGATAATTGGCTTGTTGAAGCCATTAAATACTGATAGATAACAAGGCAATGTAAAGAATTAACAGTTCCATCATGGTGCTTGCTTATAAGAGGAAATTTTCGTTGTGTTTACTTGGGACTTAACATTCACTGTAACTGAATGTAGATGTATTGTAACATCATAGATGTTACAACATTGTGACAACGTAAATGTAAGTTTTGTTCTCTCCCTAAATATTTCACTTCCGTTGATGAGCTGGGGCAAAATGAGCTGCTTTAAGGGACTGGAGGAAATGAACAGGAAGTGAACCAGAGCTATTAAAATAGTCTTAGGCTATTGAAGGCTTTATTTCAGCATTTGTTCCTTCTCAATGCCCTGACTCCAGACCACTTGTCTTTCATTGCCCAAAACTCTCAATTTGTCAATACCTACCAGGTATTTGAAGCCTAGCTCTGATTCCCCTGAGCTGTGAATATTTCTTCTTATATCTTATCTTCCTCCACCTTCTGACTTTGTTCTCACTGCCACATTGTGCAAAGTACTCTGTGAACTTACCATCATTACATGTTACTTCTGATGCCAAAGAGCAAGTCTTGTTTCCTTTTACCTCCTCTCATTTTAACTTTTTGCCTGTGCATGGTGTCACCCACTGCCTGGTAATGCCTAGGGGTTTAGAGGCAAGTACAGTGGCATATAAACTCTAATGGTAACAGGCTGCTGCATCTTTATTGCCTAAGAATCAAACTTACTGATGAAGTAAGAACCATCTAAAATGATATGCTGAGAGAGGAAGATGGCAGGTAAGAAAGTTATAGACCTGAGGCTAATTATACTCCTCTTGGTGCCAAAGGTCTGAAGGTAAGGAACGAGCAGAAAGAACTTTCTAAAGAAGAGAAAGCATGTAACATAAACAGGAGGATGTACTGCTTGCATTTGATTTCTTGTAGCCAGTGCTTTCCTCCTTATTGCTCTTATTTTGCCTATAAATTATTCTTTTTGTACTTTGAATCAAGGAAAAACAAATCTAGTTCTTTACCAATTCACATCACCTTGCACAGCTATCCCAGATTTAGTCCAGCCTTCTCTGTGAACTGCAGATACTTATCCTGTAATTGCCTCTTGGCCGGATGATTTAGGACCTTACTTTTCTATCTTGTTCAATGTTATTGTCTTCCTTATATTGTATGATCAGAATTGGTGCAAGGAAAAGAGTCCCACTTGCTTAATATTTAGCTTCTTGGCTTCTTCAACCACTGCCACAGCCCACCACAGTTTAGATTGTAGGAAGCCACAGGAGAATCATAAGCCTGTGGCTATAGGCCTGAGAAACAAAGGAAATTGGTCCAGCAACATCACAATTTTAGTTATTTTAGTGCTACTCAGTGCTGTGCTTTCATTCCTTTTCAGTAACAATAAATAATACAATTGTGACGTGGCTGGAGACTATGACTCTAGGGTGAAGCCATTCACTGACTCAGCTGCTCCCCCCAACTCCATATTTTCACAGAGCACACCCTAAGCTGAGCAGGTTTATTTGTACCCTCGACACATCCCCTCATGGATGAATTTGGAGGTTGATTCACCAGCTAAGAGACTGCACTGTGGTCACTATTGATTCTTGAGGGATTTGCTGAATACAAATGAAAAAGGGTCATGGAAAATTCTACCTGGAGAAGCTTTAGTTTGACATGACAGCAGTATGTCTTGTGGCTAACCTGTCATGGAACTCCATGCTGGAGATGGGGTGGGAGTAGCTGCACAAATAGCTGTTATCTTGAAGATCTGGAGAAGCAGCAACTACCATTACTTGGGGAGGATCCCAGTGGAAGTCACTGGTTTTCTGCTAAGGGGTAATTCTGCAGTATTTCAACTTGAAGGATACCAGAAGCTAAGTAACCATTTCCCTGCTTCTAATTTTCTCTCATGGGAGTCTCTGTGACCACAACCATCTGCTGGAGCAACTGAGTATCTTTAGGTTTGAGACTTATCCATATATCGAGTGAGGAAGGAAAAGTGCAAGAGAAGCACATGATTGTCTCCTGTTAATAGCACTATAAGGTTTGTGGAGTTTCAAATTTTATGTATTGATAACGTTTTTTTAACTAGTGGTATGAAGGATCTCCGGGTCTTTAGCCCAGCAGAGCTAAAAGCATGTTCCTCTGGGACCCAGCAGCACCTGAGCCAGGGAGTGTCCATAGAAAGCTGTGCAGAATTATACAGATAGCCAGGAAGACCCATAACAGCACTGGGGCTGAGACTCCTCTAAGAAGATTTTGGTTGGTGACAGAGCTGGAATACTCAGATAGCAGGACAGAAGGGACACATGGCTGCTAAACTGAGCCTCCTCATATGTCGCCAGCTGCTTTGCAAACTTGGAGTGAGGGCTAATTTTCCAGATTGTATCCTGGAGAGAAAGGATACAAGGGACTAATGTTGAGAAATGCTGCTGTAGCCATAGTACAGGAACAGCAGAAGCAGCAATGCAGACTCACTCACATTGTTCCTTGTGCCTGGGGATGCTTCCCCTGCGGCTAAAGGATAATAACTCATTTTCTTTATCCTCACAGTACATGGCATTTCTATGGGGATGGGTGCCAGTTAGTACTGGCTGTGTTGGTGCCTCTTATAATGGGGAATTGTTATATGCCTGACACTGTTCTTTGTACTCTTCCTCCAATTGGAAAGGAAAAAAATTCTCTGTTGAAGTAGCTGACCTCAAAACATGGGCATAGCTGGGAAATCCAAGGGTGTCCACCCAAAGCAGCACATGGAGTACATACGTTTTAGCAAAAGACAGCTTGAAAAAGATGAAAAATATTGTCAGCCAGTGATGCAGACCTGACAAAACTATTCATGCCATGTTTCAGTGAAGAGGGCATTTGTGGTTTATGTATTGCCATTCCATAGCACTCATTGCTCAAATTACTAGATTCTGATTCTGTTACTAAGGTCCAGGTGCATGAATATAGGACCGTACTAGGGGGAGACAAAGTCACTACTCCAAAGCAGTCAAGGAAAATGTAACCTTAAGAGGGTAAAACGTGTCCTTAAAAGGGCAAGTGTTAAATAGAAAGAAGATTCTGTGCAGCTACTAAATAGAATGCACCGAGCAAATCTGCTGTTTTCTCTCTCTCTCTCTCTCTCTCTCTGTTTTATGAAACAATGAAGTTGTTACGCCAAGTGTAAGAGAACATCTGTCAGGAGTGGAGGCTGCAGATGTTCTGCTACGTGTCCTTGCTTTCTGTGGTTGGAAAAAGCAACAAGAAAAATGCAACATTTCTGGAGTTCAGAGGTCCTCATGGGCAGAGATCTCTTTTATAAATACACTGTTTCTGCCATCAGATACAGAACTTTCAAAGCCTGGAAAACACTGTCTCTTTTATAACTTTGGGCCCACTTCATTATATACAAGACAGTTTGTATGGTTTAGTTAAGATGATTCCGAGTTTTAAAAGCACGAGAGCTAGGAAACCTAATTGGTCCAGATGAGTTAAAAACTCAGTCTCAGGTATCTGATGTTATAGAAATTCAGATCATAATAGTAGGCATTTCATTAAATCCTGTACCACGTCTCGTGCCATGGGATGTGTCGACTACCTACCTTACCACTTCAAGAAGTTTCTACAACTTAGTACTAGCACTTTTTGAATGAATGGCTGCATGAAGAACATTCTGGAGTTACTGCTTTACAGAGAAGTGAAAAGTCACCGAGCAATTTTCTGGCAGTAGCTGGTGCAATTGCCTGCAATACTTCTGAGAACTTGGTGTTTTCTTGAACCTTGAGAGCTGCTGCCTTCATAGGGAGAGCTTATCAGCAGTATGTTGCCATCATGTCAGATATATGACTTACAGGGTCAGGACTGATTTCCCTTTTTCTACCCCCTCCACACACCCAGCTGAAGCACTATTGCAAGTGCTTTTCCTATTCCCATTGACAAATCAGAGCAGAACCTTTCTGTATAGCAACCTGTTGCACTGTCAGCATGAACAAATGTTAGTTGTGTTGCTTACTGGAAGGCTGTAACAAGGACGACAGGACAAGTTGTTTGAAACAGTTCAGAAATGACATGTGTTCTGCAGCTTTTGCTGCCTGCATGATAATTATCTTGTAGCAAGTGCTGTTCCTGGTTAAAGATTCATGACTGTCTTTGAGACTGCTCCCCGGGGCCTGCAGAATTCCAGTCTGGTTGGCAGTAAAGATCCTTCTGGCCCCTGTCTCTTACCACTTCTGTAAGATTTGACTGCTAGGACAATGGTAAATTGCCATCACTGTCTGGGTCCTATTAGATGAGATATGTGCCTGTAGTATAATTTTTTTCCCTTGAATTGGTATTTCCTCATAGGCACCGAGGCCATCCAGTACCCCATGATTATATTGCACCTGTGTTAACTGTTGGAAGACAGAACACACATGTGTTTGGCTGGAAGGATTAATGCTTTCAGCCTGCATAGTAATGAATGTGTCCAGATTCTTTGTTCTTTTCATAGACATGAATGCTCTTAAGCCACGTCCAAAGCATTGAGGTACTTCTGGTGGATATTGAAAGAAAGTACATGCTAGGAAACACTACAGGTGGAAGGGAAAAATACATTTTTTCCTGCCACTTCTTTAGTGGTTTTGGTGTGTGATCAAAAGAAAGCACTGACCTGATTTTCTGCAGTGCTCAGCACCCACACATCCCAGTGAAACTGATGAGAAGTGCAGGAGCTTGCTGTTTTTTGAAATCAAGCCCAGAATATGACTCATAATGCTGTGAAGGAGATACTTGACAACTAAATGAAAATATATACAGAAGGTACCAAGGCATTTCTGATGAACATTTTATTGTGAAGTAACCTTTCGGGTGGTGTTTCTATCACAAAGCTACAACTGTTGTATAGCCCTTACAACACTTTAATTGAAACAGTATTTTGGGTATTTTAACTATAGGTCTCAGTATTTGGACAAAACAACTGCTACATGTCATAATCACCTATATTTTGAAACAGGCCTTTGCAAGATCTTGGCCACAGCTCTCCTCTCTGGAGGGTAAAACTCATTTAGACTCAAAGTCTCACCTATTTGCACTTGATGTTGTGGTTTGTGTGTTGATGCTGCACATTGATCCATCAGCTAGCTGTACTGCCAATGTCTGTAATACAGCCTATATCTTGAAATGGCGAATCTTCCCAGGGCATGGAGGAGGCACAAAGCCAACTGGACGAGGTACTTTGTCATGCTGAGCAACCTCTGCAACTGCTCTCTTTGCTACAGGTTTTGCTGAGAGCACAGAGGTAGGAAATTCTGAAGAGCTGGATTCAGAAGCAACAGGGTTATTGTGGGAAAGCCTGAGATTATGGTTTGTGAAGCCTTGTACAACATTGGGCACCAGTCCTCCTGAAGTACCTTGAGCTGGTTGAGAGTAAGTAACTCCAGGCTGGAAAAGAAAAACAGTTTATGTTTGTGTTCAGTGACTTGGGGCTTGGAATATACAAGTCATATCTTGTTGGGTACTCTTCTTCTGACTAGATACAGGCCTCCAGAACAGCTACAAATTGTTCCAAACCATCACAGAAGTCTGATTTGCATTTGAACAGATACACAGGAGCCCAGGAAGATGTTTTTAATATTGGATGGATCATTAGCACCAAATTCTGTCCTATGTGAACTTTCAGGGCCAACTGTGCAGCTGGCAAAACATTCAAGACCAGCTGTCTTGTTCCTTCTTTCATGTACCTCCTAGACAGCTAATTACTACTGGGTTAACAAGAGTTCTGGTCCATAGGAAGTATTCAACAATGACCTAGACCTTCTGAGACCAAAAGAAGACTAAAATACCTAGAGACCACCCAGGTACAGTGTATACATGCTACAGCAGTGAAGGTCAGGTTCTCTGATTCCATCACATCTAAAAACTACTAGTGCAAAACCCCAACTGATTTCATCTACCGCAATGGCTCCTTTGTGGTTTGCATTTATCTGTCCCATCCCCCTAGCTGAGCAGTGTTTAGTTCCCTTTAGCCTACCATTGTGTCAAACATGGCTAGCAGAGGTGGCATAATTCCTGGCACTAGGAATAACCAGCAGCAACTTCACCTTGTTTCCAGGATACAAAGTGAAACTCAGGTTATTACAGATAGCTAATGCAGTCTGCAGTGAAAGAGATAAACTCAAGTGATTGCTACTAACAGTACTATTAGGCTAGAATGCCCTGGAAAGGAGAGGAATGTCTGGAGTTGGTACCTGGTGTCCGTAGAGCTGGCAGTTCACCGTGAGATCCTTTGATGGCTGAAGGACCATTGTTGCTGCACAGAAACCATAATTCTGGCAAAGCAGAACATAGTTGAGGGAAAATAGTTATAAATCAGAGGAGACTTGCATCACAACTTTTAATTTCAGTGCATTTGTAAATAACTATATGTTCTCCTGTTTTATCTGAGCAGTAAAGGGCTTGCAGTTTGGTCTGTTGGACTGAAAATCTGAGTTGTTTACATGCATAAACAGTAAATGTGTGAAACTCCTGTTTTCTTCTAGAGCCAGATCCTTTTTACATCTGGATATGAGGGAGAGAAAGAATGTACAGGAATCTAGGTAAAAGATTCCACCCCCTCCCCCTCTAGCCTCTCTGGGACTCAATTTCATCAGAAACAAGAGCATTTTAGCATGATAAAGTATACAGTATAATTCTCAAAAGCCTATATATCAGAACAAAGCACACTGACAGTAATTAAATTGTAGGAAGGTGAAACAATCTGTCCTTTTGTTATGTGTTTGTGTACAGTTCAGTACGAAGAGCCTGTTTTTCTTAGGTGTTCAGGCTCAGAAAATGATAATATATATTCTGTTGATTAAAAATATTTTGTATTAAGGGCAGTTTGGTGCCCCAGCCTTTTTGAAACATACTCAAATACATCAGGATTCAGCCCAGGTACCTCAGAGAGAAGCAAAAGGTGTGATACAGCTTTAGGAATTATATATTGAAAAGCATCTCATGGTGGTATACAACCCTTGCACTTTCATCCTCATAAAGGTCTGTTCCCGCACAAGCACATCACAGCATGCTGCCTTTCTACCTCTGAGCTGGCAAGATCAGGCCTGATGTGCTGGCATACTTACAGACTGATCGTCAGGCAGCAGTTGACAAGCCTCCGCGTTATCTTTAGCTTGTGCCGCTGAGCAGTTCGTGGCAGCCACAGCAAACTCAACAAGGACAATATGCGCTGGCGCATACTGATAAAAGAGGAAAATTGTTTAACGGACTTTGCACTGTGAAACTGCAGAGCTGCTGAGAAAAGATAAATGGCAAATGTTGTGGCTTCTAGCTCTGCATCTCCCACTGAAGTGAAAAGAAATCCTGTGGCTGAAATGACACAAAACACCTGGGAAATCAAGAGCAATTCACTAGGGCAATTAGAGCAAGCTAAAACAGTTTGCCAACATAACTACTTAGCACTGCACAATTACCCCTGAAGAAATACTCTGTTCACACAGAAGGCTAGGCGTAGTTCTAGGACCTACCTGTACTCTGGCTCTTCCAATCTCGAGGAGTCTGAGGTAAGCATCAGCTGTTTTGCTGTTGTGGTCACTGAGTGCAGCTGTCACAGCTGTTAATACCTCAGTGTCGTTCCAAGCTGCCAGCAGTGGACAGTCAGGGCAGACTTGGAGAACATCTTCACTTGAGTCTGCAGGAGGAACCAAACAGATTACGTTTCGATTAGATAGTGCAGTGTTTCGAAAGTCACTATTGACTAACTCAGTCATAGAAAACTGTTTCATGGTCTATCTCAAATGGCAGTGCAAAGCATTTTACAGTACTGGCTCTGGATGGCAGCATTTCACACAACTTCTGCCATTCAAGTCTGCCAGAAAAAGTGCTGTGGCCTTCAATAGTGTGTTTTGAATGTTCTTACTCAGGTTTTAATCAATTCTCTTTCTGACAAACTATCCTCAACACCCATGAAAAGATATCTCAGTTCACAGAAAGAATGGTGGGGAAATTAAGATGTTTTAATTTATTGGAATTGTGTTTGCATGAGTGTGTTCTTTCCTTCACCCACCTACTTTGAAAGTTGTACTGAAGACACCTCATGCAGAGTAAAGATATCTTGTACAGAGCATGCAAAATAGAGATGCTGCTTTCCCATGGCAGTGTTTGAAATGCTGGGTTTAGTAAATAAGCTGCATATGGCAAATGAGTTCTGAAGATCAGCTAGCTCAAGTAAATTCAGACCAACAATGAACCAAATTGTTGAGACTAAACACCTCAGTGAAAATCCTCAGTACCAGCAATCTCTAGATCAAATGTGGGACTTGCTCCTCAGATAGTCTTACAATCCTAATAGTCAGACAGTCAGTCATATTAGTCATAGTAAAGAGGAGGAAAGTGAGAGGGCTGCTGGGTTTGCAGAGGAATTAAATCAGAAAAGGGTAAAAAATTGCTTTTAAAAGAGCTGGGTTTAGAAAACCCATTAACTGTCATCTTTTATGCCATACTTATACACAGTATTTTAGAATCAGAAGTAACTACTACCAGCGTAATACTCCATCCTTCAGATTCAAACCTAAAGAACAAAGTCTTTACCTGCATGTGAGTGGCATTTACTAGCAAGTACAGAAAACTTCCCATCCAACTTCTGCAGTTTGACATCACAGTCTCCCTCAACTGCCTAGAGAGAGACAAAAATTAAAGGGTTAGATTGTTCAGATAAATAGGAATTTCTGAAAAGGGCAACTCTTATTACATTCAAAAGAACATTCTGGCTGAGTGTTCCTGGCAAAATCTGTCTGATTGCAAAGGCACTGCTAGGCACGTCCTGATGTCCATGGCTTTGTAAAAGGCAGACCAGAGCTGCAAAACTTGGATCCAGATCTGGATCTTAAGAAGTGCCAGGGTAGCCAGATTATGGACATTTGCTTCAAGTTTCTCTCTCATAAAGAGCAAAGAATCTGAATTCTTGTGAATTAAGACCTTCTGCAGAGCTGCTTGATAACATTCTCAGTAATCTCGGCTGGTCAGTGGCCATGGTAACAGCAGAGTGTGCTGCCTTGTGTGAGCTAGCTCATATGCAACTTGATCCCACAGGGGAGGAGATGTCAAAGGCAAAGCTGGAAGCACTGGGAAGAGGGAACCGTTAGAGTTACCTCCCCCAAGATAGAAAATGGGATCTGAGCCCTGATGAACACAGGGGTGGATCGTGACTCAAATTTGATCATGAGCCCTGTGAATTGGGCCCCATTCTAGGAACAAGAGGCTTAAATTGTCACCTGCTTTCTGCTTAGGAACCAATGCTGCCTGTAGTCAGACAGCCTTTCCACTGCTTTGGTTAAGGAAAGCTTTTCACAGTTGGATTAGGCTTGCATGGAACAAAATATTTAAGGCCAGGAAATTCCAGATGAGCATTACTTTGAAGGCAGAGTCCTGTCTGGAGGGAATAGCTTTTCTGCAGTCTTGATTAGAACTAGATGGCCAGTCTTGATGGCATTTCACTAGGTGACACCCTACATGTAGCCAAGGGAAGGTTGTGTTTGCACAGATTCACAATCTTCCCTGTCTACAGTTTGCAACGAGGTGGTATCATCTGGACTGACCATGGAGGGCTGAATCTGGAGACCCTAAACAAGGTCCCATGGCATTCATAAACTGTATATGAGATGTTATGGCAACAGTGACAAGTCTTCCTCATGTATCACGACCTGAAAGAAATCCAGGAATAAAATCCTTCATGATATGAAGGCAATTAAATCAACAAGCAGTTTACAAGAGATTGGGTTGTTACAGGCTGTTACAGTGATTAACACATGCTTGAAAATCAAAGCAGAATCCCATGATAGCCTGGCCTCTAGCAGCAACCTACCGAGCATGCACCTTTGGACTGAGTTAGCAATGTTTTAGATACTCACGTGTTCTGTGAAGCTCCTTACTGTGCAATTTTCAAGAGGTGTAGGGCTGAGAATGGGGCATGTGGTCTCTAATAAGTCAAGTTCAAGAAATATTATGTCATTATTTGGCCCCTGGAAGAAAAAAAAAAAAAACCACCAAGAGTCATAGTAGTTACTTCACAAAACATCACCAGATTTTTTCTCTGGGGCTGCACTGTGGTCCCTTGCTGGCTGTCATTGGGTAGCTCTGGGTACACACGGGAGTAACTGAATAAATCCTTGCTATTTAACATCATAAACCCCTTTTTTTCAGCTAGAGAAGTCAAGATAGTCACACTGATGATTTCCAGCTAAGAAACTGGCCCATACATTTTGGCAAGTCGAGCCTCTATGTATTAGGTTAGTTCTCTTGAGTTAACTTGATTTTATTTTGTTGAATAGTTTAAAAAAATCAACAGCTTTGTTGATGAAAAACCTTCCCATTTCCATAACTAGATACCAAATAAATGTTGGTGCCCATTGGCCTGGCTCATTTAGTCCATTGGAATTATACTGAATTGCACCAGCTAAGCTCCAGACTCAATATTTAGGTTGTTTATGGACTGCAGGATCTTTTATGGTTGTTCCTGAACCTTTGCAACTATAGCGTAAGACCTGTGAGTGGAAGGGCAGAAGTGAGATACCCTAGCTCTGAGAAGGTTTGAGTCATGTGTGATTCCATTTAAACCAATGCAGTTATTTTAGTGTAAAAGTATTAAGCATGAACAAAGCAGTGTCACCAGTGTTTGTATGTAACTGTGGTTCTAATGATTCTAATCTCATTAATATCTGGTTTAGTCTCATGTAAGTGACTTTGGTATCCTGTCTCTCCTAACAAGTAGAACACAGCCATGATATTTAATTCATATTGATATTCCTGACCATTTTCCATGTTCTGAGATAATCAAAGGTTCTGAATGGATGCATATATTGTATCCATGACCATTTATATAGCCTTTCTAGATGCCTACAACAATGGTAATAGATCTTAGTGAAAATGAAACCACAAGCAGCAGTTACTTCCATTCAGTTTTCTTGCCAGCTCAATGGGGTATTAGATAAAATTAATGCCTACTACAAAATCACTAGTAGCATGGAGTTATGATAGGTATGCATTTAGCCAATAAGTAATTACCTGCATCATGAAGATTATCCTCACAGTTTTTCTCCAGATTAGCTGCTGGGCTCATGAATCAGCACTTTGAAGGATGTGCCCTAGCAAGCACACGGCATTTGTAAACTGAGCCCTTCCTAGCACAGTACAAAAATCTCTGAACATTTCTCTCTCTCCCTCTGTTCTGCTCCTTGAGAGATACATTACAGTGATCTGGATTCTAAAGTGCTACCAGGTGGCATTGCCCCATTTAAATCAAATGGAGCCATGCTAATTTACCCCACGTGAGGATACAGCCCTTGGCAGGGCTCATTGGTCATTTCCAAGCATCGCTGGGTTAACACAGTGCTCTGCCTGCAAGCTCCTCACTTACCTGGGGTAGTATGCGGATATTGTCGATTCTGTTTAAGGCAAACTTGTATCCATGATGACTGTGGCCATTAATATAACTCACAGCTACTGCAGCTGCTGCTTCAGATTCTGGGTCATCACAGCCCAAGGGAGCAGGGGGAGCTGCTGGTGCAGCTTTGTGAATTGGAAGCTGAACAAGCAATATTAAAGCTACTAGTGCCTTCATGGCACCCGAGGAAAAAAAACAATCCCTTTTAGAAGTAAAGATCTAAGGATATTGTTCAGATAGTAGCTACGTAGCTAGAACCGGGGTCTCATTTATATAGCACATACCACAGACTTCACATGAGCACGTCTGATATTTGTTCCAGTTCCAGGAGGCATTGCAAACAACAAAAGAGAAAAGTAAATGTTAGGACATCAAGCTGACTGATTAATATTGGCCAAAGTAAATTTTATCAGGTAGGATATTGCGAAGTCTGCCAGAGCAGCTCAAGAAGAAAGCGTCAGCAAAAATGAAACATAATTTTTAGACACTCCTCTGCCAACCAAATACAGTACAGGGGCAGTATGATGCCTCCCGTTAAATGTGCAGAGACGTTAGTGCTCATTAAGCTTTCTTGTAAACAGAATATATTCTGATAGAGCCCAAATCTCAGCAGACACCAGTCAAAATTCTAACATCAGTAACATGCTAAATTAGAAAATGGAATTTAAAATGATTCTAAGGACCTCATTCAACAGTAAATGTAATTGTATAACAACTTTTTCTACTGAATTCATTTGGAATAGGAAATGAGACATCGTTTCTAAATCTTTTGCATCAGCTCTTTCTTTCTCTGAATAATCTGAATATTCTCAGTAGTTCCTGAAATTTCATTTTGCAAAGCAGACGTCTTTCAGAAAAGTTTCCGGAATATGTTGTACAGATTTGAGGATTTAGCAGAAGATCCTAAAGGGCACAAAATTGTTTTAAGAAGAATGTAGATGAAAATTGGCTGCTCAAATGCTCATGCGTACTGGACCCCAGCTTATATTTACATTCAGAGTACATATTTTTACAAAACAGTAACTGGACAAAAATGTTATATGGAGCAAAATCTAGCTTCTATGATGTGTCCAGCATTTAAGCTCTTTAATTTAAGCTGAGGTGGCCTTAACTAGATGGACAAGCTCAAGCAGTAGCAAAGTTTTCCACATGGGGATTTCAGAGTAGGTTTCTATGATCTGTTTTATGGTGATGATCATGCCACAGAATAATAGAGGTCCCTTTTTCATTAAAATAACTGAATCTCTGTCATCATTTTCAAGGATTGCAGGAGTTAGCTGCAGATTTGAGATGAATAGGAAGACTCTAACTTTTTCTCTTTCTTGCAGTAAAAAAAAATTGCTCTGACCATGATTCGTTTATTCCCCTTATTTGAGGCAAGTGTTATTTGACATCTGCTCTGTTATGTGGGTGATCATTTGTTTTCTTGACTTTGACCTATAACACTTAAAGGATGAAGGTCTAGTGTCCCAAAAACACCCTTTGAGTGTTCCCTGTGGGTATCTTTTGCATCATGGCAAATTTATTTACAAATTTTACTCTTTACTTTTAACCCCCAGTACAGTTTCAGACCTGGCACCTTTTAATTCCCTTTTTCCTTTGCTAGTATGAAATATTGAAGTAAACTTCCAGCAGGTGCAGACTGAAATTGCTGTTCACCTCTGGAACATATTATGACTTTAGCCAAGGACTTAAACCATTATTTTTAAATTGAATGTGATCATTACTCAGTTTCTTAAGTTATATCTCCTCTACTTCAGAGTTGCAAATAATGGAGGATGTATAACATTTCTACAGTCAAGCTCTAGGTATTCCTAAACATAATCTATAACCCAGTTCAGTCAACTTTAGGTTCCATTTTCAAAGATCAAG
This sequence comes from Urocolius indicus, assembly GCA_013401255.1. NCBI lineage: Eukaryota > Metazoa > Chordata > Aves > Coliiformes > Coliidae > Urocolius > Urocolius indicus. Next base: position 346,443 of record WBNH01007657.1, on the reverse strand, counting down.
TTAACACCTCAAATAGTGAACAGTATTTATTATCTCCTTTCTTCCATCTCCATTGTCAGTCACACTCAGTATTCCATTTACCAACCAGGTCAAAAAGGAAATACTTTGGAATTTGCTGGACCTCTTCTCAGTTTCTCTATAGGCTTACTCAAGACCTTCCCCCCTTGGTGACTGTATAAACTTACCCACGTGACCGTTAATGCTCAGTGCAACACTGAATGTTTGCAGATAGCACTTTTCAGATGACTTGTGGTATATCTGAATAAATTTGGGGTTGTTTTTTATGTTTGGGTTTGGAATTTGGAAGTGCAACCAGGTAGCTTGGCTACAACTAATACAACAAATGAGCCTTTCAACTTTTGCCTAATTATTCTCTTCTGGAAGTGAGATTGGTGATGTCAGTTCCCTGCAGGCCTGTTACAATTGTCCCTTTCTTAACATCTTCACTCAAAAGGCAACAGTTGCAGGAATAGACTTCCTTCCTCAGAATAGAGAGAGTTGCCTGGGACCATGTCCCGATGGATTTAGAATATCTCCAGAAGGAGACTCCACAACCTCTCTGGGCAACTTGTAGCCATGCTCACAGTAACCCTCACAGTAAAAGTGTTTCCCAGTGTTCAGACAGAGCCTCCTATTTCAGTTTGTGTTCATTGCCTCTGGTCAGGTCACTGGGTACCACTGAAAAGGGCTTGGCTTTATCCTCTTTGCATCCCTCCTTTTGGGCATTTATATACATTGATAAGATTACCCCAAGCCTTCTATTTTTCTGTGCTAAGCAGTCCCATCTCTCTCAGCCTTTCCACATAGGAAAGACACTCCAGTACCTTAATCATCTTTGTGGTCCTTTGCTGCACTTTCTCCAGTAAGTTCATCTCTCTTCTGTACTGCCCAGAACTGTGTGCAGCATTCCAGGTGTGGCCTCACCAGTGCTGAAAAAAGGGGAAGGATCACCTTCCTAAAGCTGCTGGTAACACTATACTTTCCCTTGTGCAGCTCAGGATACCATTAGCCCTCTTTGCAGCACGGGCACTTTGTTGGCTCATGTGCTCACCAAGATCTTGAGGTTCTTTTCTGCCAAGGTGCCTTCCAGCTAGGGGCCCAGCATATATTCATGAATGGGGTTATTCTTCCGCAGATGCAGGATTTCAGACTTCTTGTTGGACTTCATGTGATTCCTGTCCATCCATTTCTCCAGCCTGTCATGGGTAGCACAATAATTGTCTGGCATATCAGGCACTCCTCACAATTTTGTGTCATCTACAAACTTGCTGGGGGCACCCTCTGCCCCATCATCCAGATCATTAATGAAGGTATTAAACTGGACTGGACCTAGTATTGACCGCTGAGGTACACCACTAGTTACCGACCTCCCAACTAGACTTTGTGCCACTGATCACCACCCTCCAGGCCCAGCCATTCANGCTGCACTTTCTCCAGTAAGTTCATCTCTCTTCTGTACTGCCCAGAACTGTGTGCAGCATTCCAGGTGTGGCCTCACCAGTGCTGAAAAAAGGGGAAGGATCACCTTCCTAAAGCTGCTGGTAACACTATACTTTCCCTTGTGCAGCTCAGGATACCATTAGCCCTCTTTGCAGCACGGGCACTTTGTTGGCTCATGTGCTCACCAAGATCTTGAGGTTCTTTTCTGCCAAGGTGCCTTCCAGCTAGGGGCCCAGCATATATTCATGAATGGGGTTATTCTTCCGCAGATGCAGGATTTCAGACTTCTTGTTGGACTTCATGTGATTCCTGTCCATCCATTTCTCCAGCCTGTCATGGGTAGCACAATAATTGTCTGGCATATCAGGCACTCCTCACAATTTTGTGTCATCTACAAACTTGCTGGGGGCACCCTCTGCCCCATCATCCAGATCATTAATGAAGGTATTAAACTGGACTGGACCTAGTATTGACCGCTGAGGTACACCACTAGTTACCGACCTCCCAACTAGACTTTGTGCCACTGATCACCACCCTCCAGGCCCAGCCATTCAGACAATTTTCAATCCACCTCAATCCACCTTTCACGTCAGTCGTGTTAGACTTTGGCCCTAGTGAATTAGGTTGCCTGAGAGACTTGACAAGGCTTCACTGTGATGGAAGTAGAACAAACTGGATTTACTGCCGTTGTTATATAAAATATAGTATTGATTCTATGCTCAAGAATTGAGGCTTCACTGAATCTCAGTTCTTAATAATTCATATAAACCACAATGGAAAGGTGAGTTGAGGGTTTTCTTTTTTGCTCTTTTTTTTTTTTTTTGGTCGAATGCTTAGAACAACTAGTGATGATTGGAAACTTGCTGCCCCTGCTCAACCTCACCTGAAAAAAAAAGCAAAGAATTGCTTCCGCACAATGTCAAGTCGACACCTTCCTCTGAGCTTAAAATTCAAACAAATTAAACAAGAAAACAGATAAATATCATCTTTTTAAAGCTTCAGATCAAAGTTAAACACTCATGGGGATTTCTGAGCCACTCTTTTCAGATTACTAAAATGTCTTTTTTCAGTAAAGCAGACAGAACTGGTCCAGTTCTCTGCACCACATCAAAAGATGCATTTCTGAGCAGTCAGGCATTGTACAGTACTGCAAAACTTAATCACCTCTTGCTTTACACTTGATTAAGTACATTACTTTTGGATCATAGAGTTCACAAGATATTGGAACATCAGGGCTGTCTTCCATATAGCCATCACCTACAAAGAAACCTGCACACTAAGACAAGAAAATGTCTGCAGGGAAAATGTCAGTGAGTTAGTGACCGATCTTGTCACAGCAGCATATTGCTTCCTTAAATGACAGTATAATCAGCATTTAAAAATAACATGTAAGAAAACCCATAGAGGTCTGAGAAAAACCTCGAGACATATTAGACTAATGGATTTGCACAGTCTTATTGGCCCCTTTCCACTACATGGGCAAATATTCAGCAGATGTAAGTTGGCTTAGTTTCACTGTGGTCCAAGTCCCCCAGTGTCCCTATACCAGAAATTTCAGACTGCAGAAAACCTTGTGAAGTCTGAACAGTTTTACTGGGCTGTAATAGTAGTACATTATGTGTTATTTTATTTTTTTAAAAAATATGAGAGTCTTTAAGAGAAGGCTGATCATGTGCCACAGTTTGCTGTAGCATTTGCACTTGAGAGATTTCTTACTGTGAGAAATAGAATACGCAACATGGCATCTAATTTGTGAGCTTCTAGTTTGGGTAGCCCAGCTAGAGATTCTTTTTCGTTCAGTTTTACTGATCTCAATCTGTTATTCCCTGGTTTCTCTTAGCTGTAAAATGGAAATAACTGTTTTCCATTTTACTTCTGTGTTCTGAACTATCTCACTGAATTTTGTAAAAGGTTTCGATGCCACTGGATAGGAGAATCTGTTTAAAACATTAGAGGAATCTATGAGTCAGGCAAACCAGGTACCAGTCAGTAAAAATGCAGAGATTCTTGGACTTCTCAAGAGGATTGAAAAGATTGAAATTTGTGCTCCCAGATTTAGCATTTACTCTTTCAGAGATATTTTATTTCTTGGTGTTTCCTTTCAAAAACAACACTTTGTTTTTGTGTTTAAATAAAAAAGAGAGCATGAAAAGCTTTCAAGAATTCTGAATTTTTTTACTGGAATGGAAATTCCAATTTTTTACCAACTCTCCCAAGCAAAGTCAACCAAGTTTATTTCTGTCCTATTCTCTCATGTTCTATTTTGCTCTTCTATTGTCTATGACACTGAAATACTTGAGTGCCTTCCAGAAGTACTTCAAGAGACATAACGAGCAATTCTTACATGAAAGTCTATTCTCCTTCTCTTCCCAGTGGGAAGATTACATAAGATGTTTTGTTGGAGTGGAGTTTTTGATGGATTTAAATTTTCCTCCCCATTTCCGCCTTTTCTCTGTGAAGCATTTTGATGTAGCAATCAGTAACAAGAGCAGTTTTCCAAGTTGAGCATTTTCAAGCCCCTGTATGACTTACCCTGTGTTATATTGTCCTGGTATGTAAGACCCCTCACCCTTCCTTCCTAAATTTTTATACTTTTTTAGCCTTTCATGAAGGTCAAAGTTATGTTGCCATGCAACTCTTCACAGTGGGATATTTTTGCTTCAGCCCTGCAGGGATGTCATGGTTCTCTCAGTATCATGCTTGTGCAATTTGATGGGTGTGGGAGAGTTATATTGGAGATGGATAGGTGGCAACTGTGAAATTGGAGATTAGCAGCTACACAAGTTTTTCTTTTGGCTTTATGTCCTTATGCTATAGACTGGGCTTCCAGCTTACAAGGGTGCTCCCCATGATCATTGCTTCATATCAGAACCGAGAACAAATAAAGCAAGATACCTGGGAACAGGCTGCAAAGCTGAGCAGAGTGAGCAAACAGTGAATCAGACAGAGAAACAGAGTATTTCACACTGAGTAAACAGACACCCTGCAGTCAAACTGACCTCTCCTTGTCCCAGTGGGAAGCACGTCAACCTAAGTGAATTTAAACTCCACTCACTATGAGAAGCAAGGACTATCCTGGCACTACCAGAGTACTCACAGCCACATGGCTCCAGTTTAAAAAGGCAAATTGAAACATGTCACATGAATTCCTTCTACGTACATGAATATTTGAATATGTAAGTGTACAATTGGTCCAGATGCTGTCATGTCCTAGGATGCCTTTAAGTCTCTTTGATGGAGAACTCCACATGATAACTCCACATGTTATCTTCCCTTGCTGAGTTAAATCCTGAAATTTAGTAGCAAGTGTTAGGGGAACCTGCTGTGCCCTCTGTGTTCTCACATGCTCAGCTGCAATGACATGTTTTTGATGTGAGAAACGAAATACACTCTTAGCACTCTTAAGTGCTTTTCCACTGAGTACAGCAGAAAAGGCTACACGCTCATCCTTATGCAGAGGCTACCTAGGAACATGAAATTGTTAACTACTTATACTGGGCTACTGTTTTGAAAACAGTGCATGTGTTTCCATGTGGATACTCGCTGGCGTGAGTGACAAGAGGATCCGTGATGTTACAGGCAGGGCTACGAAATGGCAGGTGGGAAGGTGGCAAACTGATATGCTTTCTCACTTTGGAGCACTCCTTCAGGATGTAACAAACTCAATCAATATCCTAGTGAGATTTCTATAATTTGACAAGCAAGTGGAGTTTTTTTAAATTAATAAAAAAGTTAATCATTTTTAGTGAGGGAGATGATCAAGAATGTTTTTTACTGCTACACGTCCCTAAATCATCCATGTATCCAACTCTCTGCTGCCTTCCAGACACATGGCTAAAAACCTGCAACTGGGATAGGAAACATGAGGGGAGCATTTGAATCTAATAGTGTGGAGGCAATATATTAGTAACACATTTGCAATAGGGCAAGTGATTCTTTCCAAGTTAGTGCAATTTGAAAGACATTGTGTAGATATTCCTGCTTAAGGAGTTGAAATTTTGCATGTTAGGCATAAAATATGATGTCTTTTATGACATCAGAGTAGCTAGACTTACCTCTTTCCTTGCTTAATTTACACAACATCAGATTCACAGCAGACAGGGACTCCAGGCTGTCAAGAGCAATAAAAGTGAGGCACTCTGAACAGACACAGGTGCCCAGGTGACCTTCTACTTAATGTCTAAAAGAAAGGGAGATGTGAATGTAAGCATTGTGGGCTGATTAAAACAACATCCAGTGTCACAGTTCTATAAAGAGGTGCACATCAACACCTTTTCCTGATGTATTTGTGAATTTGTTGAGTTTTGTAATGCCAAAGAAAAAAGAGCTGTCTCTTAGTTTACACTCAGCCCAGACCTTTTGAACCTAACAGCAATGTCATATTCCGCCAGTTAGAAATTGTAATGTAACTAGCTAGCATAGAGTACTGCTTTTGTACTCCTGGATTTATGAGTAAAACAAGTAAAGATGACAGAATCACTTTGGTGAGACCACAAGGTTTTGTACCAGGCATCCTAGCCTTTGCCTCTGGCATATTCCCTCTGTTGTTCTCTTGACCGTTCTTGGTGTCAATGGGTTTCTGATTTTTCCATTCATTATTTCCACTCTTTACTGCTGGTGGCAGCACCGTTTCCCTGACACACAGGTCTGTTTCTTGAAGGGGATCTTGGGACTTTTTGAACTCTCTTTTTTAACACAATCAGTCTGGGTCTATATCATAAATTCTTATCTGTCAAATTTACCTGAAATCCCTATTTTATCCCTATTTTATCTGTCATTATACCTCAAAATGTTCAAATATGCTTATTTCCATATGATGTCTTCCTCTACAGCACAACCCTGTTGTCAGTCTGCTGATAATGTCATCATTTCTCCAAGTGATTTCCCATTCAAGACAACACCAAGCTCAGTTTTCTCCTTTCATCTGCAAGGCCCTGGCCAAGACCAGACCTTCAACTGTTCACCTGGATCTCACCTTGTCCCCTTCACTGTCTCAATCTCTTTGAGCCATTCAGCGATGTCACTGACAGACGTGTCACTCTCTCTTCAGAAAGAATCCCATTTGTGGAGCTTGTCCTTGAGGCTATCACTTCACTGAATTCTCACATATCCTGAAGAGCTGCCCCTTACACAGAGGGCTGCACTTACACTGAAAAGTTTTTAGGACTCTGCAAGACAAAATGTTTGAAAACCACCTCAAATGGTAAGTTTGTCTGCTGTATTTTTATTTTATCAGGTATTTGTCTGTGTTTAAGAGCATGCATGGCAATGCCACTCTAGGGATAGCCTTATCTTCTTAGCTTGCCAAGAGACTCCCATATGAAATGTTCCTTTGAAAGTGGATGTGTTGACTGGCCACTTCCTAACTCTTGCCTGCATTTTGGTATATGTAGGGAGAGGGGGGAACCATCCTGTAGTCTTCACACAAGTCTTAAAAATGAGACTGGCCTTGGGATAGCTGAAGGAAATACATAATATTTACTTGCTGTAAAACATGATGTGAGATCTGGTTATAGATTTTGGAACCTGTGAGTTTGTAACAGAAAAGTTGTTAATACTTATCTTCCTATATAACTCACCTGGAACTCAGCTGCAGCTGTAAGTATGCATCAACACTTGGAGCATAAGGTCTGACTAGGCTTATGGTGTGGCAACTCCCAGGTACTTTTGGAAAGGAAACAAAATCTTTTCTTAACTTTGCACCAGTGAGAGTACGGTAGATACCATTTGCTTTCAGTTACATCACAAATTGCTTCATTTTATGACGCTTCCATTACTCTGTTGTATAGTGATACAAGTTAAGGGTTCAATTTTTGAGAGAACTGCTGAGTGTCAGTTAGAAATCTTGCCATTTGAAATCTCACTCAGTGGTTATTTCCAGAGGAAGTAATTTTCTGAGTGCAACTGAAGTGCTGTTAAAGGTTATGTTTAGAGTTATGCGTGTGTCATAGGAACAGGTAGAGACAGAGCACTAAAAGGGAATTTCGTTCCTTGAAATTCCCAACTATTGTCAGTGTTCTTCTCTTTCTTGGCTTTTGATCTAGCCCTTCAATTTCTTGAGAGTCAGATACTTGGGGCAGGCTCATGGAAATGCCAACAGATGGACAGATGCACTGCCTGTGCTTTGGAGAGCTAAAGCACAGTTGCAAAAAACTGCTGGAGACTATTTGTACACAAAGAATTATCATATTCCCTGCTCTGTAGTCAAAAGCCATTCTTGGCTGGGGGAGATCCCTACAACAACATTCTTGCCTCCCCTTGAGAGAAGGAAGCCAATGATTATTCCGTTACCCTTCATTATCATTCAGTGTGGTATAAACTGGCCAGGACTTGAACTCTCAAGTGCCCAGGAGGGCCAGTACATGAATATACCTTATGTCAACAGAGGCCATTTCAAATAATACAGATGATGACAGATTGATGTTGGTAGCTCATTAGGCAAAGCACTGACCGAGACATCAAATTCCTTTCAGCAAGAATATGGCTGGACTGTTTGCCGTTGTGCATTAATGGAGAGACACATTTTTCTTCTTTGATTTCTCTTGCTTCCTGCTTCCCATGTTTGCATCAGACAGTGCCGGCTATCAGACCTGTCATCATGTTTGACTTTCCTAATGTGAACAACTGTGCCAGAAGAATCAAGGTGTAAAGCTAAACCTAATCTGTAGATACAGCATATATAGTACATTTCAACAAAAGACCTGTGTTCACAAGCCTCCTGTGGCATAGAGATTTTAATATAACACTTGGCTTCTAGATCATCCAGATCTAATAGTACAATCCTCCCATCCATGCTTGAAAAGTTAGAGAACAGATTTCTGAAACCATGTAAGGTGTATTAAGATTTCTGTCTCCTTGATATACTCTTGTGGATTATGCCTTCACACTTTTGGGGCATGCCGTAACCCATGTGGTTAAGCTGCTAGCCTGTCGGCCAGATCTCACCTTCTGCCTCCTCCTGAAGAAGACGGGGAGCCATTTTTCAAGCAGCAAACACTGCCACAGTTCTCTGCCAACCTGTCACAGTTCAACAGTTGAAGCCAGGTGACTGCTGCTGCCATCACCTTCCTCCCCAGTGAGCTGTCTGGGACGTAAAACAGAGCTTACTGGGCAACATGCTGTAGAGAAGAGAGAGAGATCCAGGTCTGAATGGAGGAAGGAATCCTCAGACCATATTTGGTTTTGTGCCCAGCAAGGATAAAATGCTGCATAGTCTGAGGACAAAGTAAGGGCAAATACATCTGAGGCTAGCTTGCCACTGTGACTATCCAAGAAGTGCTGCTGTTGATAACAGAAAAGAGAAGTCCATAGATGCTGAGAAGAACCACAGAGATGAGATGGACACTCAAAGGAAGAAATCAAAGCAAGGGTTGGAGGAGGGGAGTATTCAGCAACTGAAAAGATCCCATGGTGAGTATAGGTGTTAAACCAACTGGTACTTAGATGGCAGCCTGATGCAAACAGCTCATTAACTCCTATGCATACCGGACAGTTAATCCAGCCTCATCATACAGCATCATCTCTGGAGGTTCTTTGTAGCCGTGTAGTTCAGTGGCTTTGATTCAGTAAGTAATCTTACAATATACTGGGTACTTTATCCTCACAGCTAATATTATACTCAGTGATTTTCACATCCAAAATGGTTTTACAAACTGTATGGGCAATAATGCCTTGGACGTAGGAAGGACAAACATTGCATTTATACAAAACACAGTCTTGGAATAAAAACCACTGTCATTACAGTATGGTAAATGTCACAAATGCACCTGACTGCTATGGTACAAAAATGATCTTTTAAAGTGAATATGCAATTTTTCCTGTTTACTGTAATTTGCTCTGCTGTTAGATCCTTGTCCTTAAGCTGTGGTCTAAGGTATACTCATAGAGTACACTGCAAGATGAACTGCTTTAAAGAGAACTGGCTTTAAATAACATCAATGAGAAATGACAATATGGAGTAGGAGTAGCCTGTCAGATGTTTCCCACATTCAGTGTTGTGCTAGACAAATTAAAATACTAGTGTTAACATTACATCTAATGATACTAGTCTGATGATTCACATACCTTTTATTGATTTGTTTGAATTGAGTTTGTAACTGTTGGTTTGGTCTTAATTTTTATAACCAGTGGCCAAATGCACTGTTTTTTTAGTAATTCTTGCATTACAGAGAGCTAGATGCAATGACAGTAACTGCGCCTGGCAGTCTACCATCTGGGTACATGCTAATAAAATAATCATCTGCATAATTTTGGAAGTCATTGCAGATACTGAGGGGAAAATGTATTGGGTTTGATCTGAAAATTGCAGGCAGCCCAGTAGAATAATAATGATACAAATAACTTCCCCTAAAATCCTGGAATGGTCTCTGGTGGGATTTGTTTTACATGCATCATGAAGCTGCCTATGTTAACTTTGCTTTGATATCAAAGGTAAATAGAGGGTGAATGATTAAATAATTTCTATTCAGTTTTGCTGAAAGTAAAATTTAAATCAATATGAAATGAACAATTTTTGCTCTGTATTGTGACACTAATGAGAGGGGGAAACCTTTCCTTTCTTGCATCGCTAAAGAATAAACTGTTGAGGCCTACAGATCCCAGTCATAACTGGGTACCGTTGTTAGGATCATGAGGAAAAGACAGTTCTCTCTCCAAGGAATATTTGCTCTTTGTCTTCTGCATTCTGAAATCAATGGAAACTCACCCCAAAGCTGCCCCCAAATAAATCCAGGAGAAGTAATAATTCCTTAAGATATATGTCTCTGTGAGAGCCTGTGTGTGGATTCAGCACTCTAGCACCATGCAGTAACTTCCCCTATTCCAGCCCAAAGGCACTTTCTGCCACAGGAGTTGAACAAACGTCTTCATTTAAGGGAGGAGTGCTCACGCATTAGGTAATTTCTAAAGTAACTGTTTCCATATTCAGATCCCACTCTGTCTCCATACAGTTTATCTTTACCAAAAACAACTGGAGGGAGTGCATCAATGCCTGTGGAAGAAAACTTTGGTGTAAGGAGCCAGACTAATTGATATCTTGGGTAGTCTACAGAGGGGACTGGAGATTTTCTGATATTTATGTGTTATGGGTTTGTGTTGAGCCACTTTTTGCTTAGTAACGGGGGGAGGGAGCTGCATTTGTCCAGGTAAGCAGTTCTCGAAATATCCCCTGGGTCTGAGATGGACCCACCTCCAACCCAGCCAGGCCAGTCTGGCACCTCTGCAATTATTATTTACGAAGAGAAATCTGAGCCAGAAGAGGAGATGTAAGAGCGGTAGAAGATGGAGGCAGCCATGCAGACCCCACGGTCAGAGAAGGAGGAAGGAAGGAGGAGCACTGGACAGGAGACTCCTCTGCAACCAATGATGAGAGCACAGGCTGTGCCCCTGCAACCCATGGAGGGCAATGGAAAGACTGAGAGCCACCAGCAGCTCCGGGTTGAATGTGTGGATGGGCAGGAGACTGTGTGAGGAGACGGCCATGGCATGGGCCGTGCTGGAGAGCCTGCAGGCTGCAGAGACACACACAGGAGGCGGAGAGGAGCTGCAGTCCTCGAGATGAGCACAAGTCACTGGTGTGGACTCCGGATGCCTTGAGGAGAGACAAGTAGCAGGAGCCATTAGGAAAAGACTGACTCAAACCCCTATTCCCTGGCCCCCTGAGCCATTCAGTGGGGGAGGAGGTAAAGACGCTGGGATCAGGGCTCTGAGGCCGGGAAGAGGGGAGGGGTAGGGAGAAGGTGATCTTAAAGGTCTGGTTGTGCTCTTTATCATTGTACCACTCTGTGTTGTTTTCTGTTTGTTATGTTTTGGGGTTTATGCTTTTTGTTTGTGGTGGATTACATTAATTTCTGTTTTCTCCCCCAAAAGTGGTCTTGTCTGTTTTGCCAGGGACCAAAAAGGGCGACTGAGCCCTCCCTGTCCTTAGGGCTTTCCAAAACGCCTTGGTACTCAGGGCTGATCACGGCTTTTTGTCCTTGGATGGGCCTAAACCACGATCTTACACTCTGAGCTTCCACAAATCAAAGCTTCCCAGACACTGAAGTCTGTGAAAAGAATTGTGAAAGGGAAAGATAGGAAAGCCCATTAAATTATGCTGAAACCAATTAGGTTGGAAGAGCCACTGTGGAAGTTTTGTAGATATTTTTAAAAACATGTCTCACTTACTGGCTGGATTTATAGCCTGTCCCCTCAGACTAGAGACAATATGGGACAGTTAATGCTAAAGATTATAGTCAGGTATTTGGATGATGGATATTTAAATGGAGAGCTTGAGCAGAGAAACCAGTTTAGCCAAGTTTGAAGAGACTACAGAACGGAAAACTACCAAGAGCAAAAGAAATATCAAGAGAGTGCTTAACAGACTTACAGGAAGCTTGTGGTAGGAAAGAGGGACAGGCTTTCCCAGAGCAGAATTTCAAGTTTGGTGTGTAGCAAAAGTCAAAGACATTAAATAAGAGCACAAAGGTGTTCGTGTTTTGAAGAGAAGCTATTAAGACAGAAGAATCTGACCCTACAAAAACCAATTTGCTTCAGAGTAGCCAGGAACTAGAGGAGGCACTGTGTATGGGCTTGAGTGCACTTCACCTGCAGCCACACTAACAGTTACAAATTTTAGTGTTCAGAAAACTGGAAAACCTGCAAGTGACATGTCCCAGAGAGGCATATTCTGGATACAAGGTTTTGTACCTTCTGTGGGATGGTCAATACACTGAGAGAAAATTAAGTAGACCATACTAGTAACAAGTGTTAAGTGCTGGGCTCAGGGACTGCCACTGCCAAATGTTTTTCAGCCACTGCTCCGTGCCTGCAGACTGAATGCCAGGATCCATGTCTAACACTTTCCAACCACAGCGAACTCTGGGCAATCTGGCAGGTGTCCACGGGAGATACTCAACCACATCTGTGATTCTGTGACAGGTCGGGGAAATGGGGCAGGCATGGAGAATGGAGCAGGCTCAGTTCCCATGTCTGCCCCCAAGGCATGAGTTGACATTGCCAGCCAGCTGATGTAGCTGCTAGCTCTCGAGGAAAGGGGAGGGACCATCCTTGTTCCTGGCTACAGACTTTCACAGTTCTCTGGCATTCCTCCATTGTTCATCTGACCATGCGGTGAGGTGATATTTAATTTTATTCAACATATCCATCAACAGCCTGGATAAGGGGATAGAGTGTACCCTCAGCGAGTTCGTTAATGACACCAAACTGGGAGGACTGGCTGATTCACCAGAGGCTGTGCTGCCATTCAGCAGGATCTCAACCGGCTTGAGAGCTGTGAAGAGAGGAACCTCATAAGGTACAACAAGGACAAGTGCGGAGTCCTACACTGGGGAGGAACAACCCCATGCACCTGGACAGGCTGGAGAGAAGCTGTGTGGAAAGAGATCTGGGAGTTCTGGTGGACAGCAGACTAAACATGAGCCAGCAACGTGCCCTCGTGGCCAAGAACACCAATGGCATCCTGAAGGGCATTAAGAAGAGTGTGGCCAACAGGTTGAAGGAGTTTATCCTTCCTCTCTACTTTGCTCTGGTAAGGCCACATCTGAAGTACTGTGTCCAGTTCTGAGCTCCCCAGTTCAAGAGTGACAGAGAACTCCTGGAGAGAGTTCAGTGGAGTGCTATCAATAGGCTTAGGGGATTGGAACATCTCTTATGAGGAAAGGCTGAGAGACCTAGGGCTGTTTAGCCTGAAGAAGAGAAGACTGAGAGGGGATCTTATCAATGCTGATATATTCCTAAAGGGCGGATATTAAGAGGATGGGGACAGTCTTTGTTCTGTAGTGCCCAGTGACAGGACAAGGGATAACGGGCGCAAGATGGGACACAGAAAGTTACACTGGAACATGAGGGAAAACTTTTTTCCTGTGAGGGTGAGGGAGCCCTGACACAGGCTGCCCAGGGAGGGTGTGCAGTCTCCTTTTCTTGAGGTTTTCGTAACTCACCTGGACATGCTCTTTTGCAACTTGATTGAAGTGAACCCACTTTAGCAGAGGAATGGACTGGATTATCTCTAGAGGTCCCTTCCAACCCCAACCAATTTGTGATTCTGTGAAACCGGGAGTTACGCCACCAGAAAATGAATCATTCATCATAGTAAGGTTAGCTCTCTGGCAGATTAACACCATGAGCTGGGTTAACAGAGATCCAATGTGTGGCTGTGCTGGCCCAAGGGAATCAACAGCAGCCAGCAGACAACCTGGATAATCTAACCAGTCAAGTCACTGAATTGTAAAAATTTGTTCAGGACAGATCTCTGGAGATGATCTGGGCAAATCGCCGACACAAAGTGAGACTGTCACCGGCATTACAATGGTGGTTGGAAGCACCAGCTGTTTCAGGTTCAGTGTCTTTGCATGTGAAATAGAAGTAACCCCACACTGGTGAAGGTGAATAACTGGTGAGACATCTGGAGATCTGTAGGTCACAAGTTCTCCATTAGCATGGAAGACATACAAGACCACTCAATATTCCTGGGTGCCAGTGATAGCAATTGTGTTTTTCCCTGATCTTTGTATAAGGTTTGTGATGTGGACTAATGTTTCAGGTGCAAGGCTGAATTTGTTTAAATATTAGACTTCTAAGTACAGTCTATGGAAAAAATAAAACCATATTTCACTGAAGAGGGGCTGACACACAGTCCTAAATATTCCTCTATTTCTCAGTAGGTTTAAAACCAGTGATTGCCTGAAAGATATTCCTGGTGTGATAATGGCTGTCATATTTGTCTACCTAACATAATGATGTCAGAAAAGAGAGACCTTCTTTGCTCTTTATAGGAGCTGTTCCAGACTAGATCAGTTCTAACCTGTGCCTTAAAAAAAAATATTTACTTTTCATCAGAAGTTTACATAACATGTTCTCCAAATGAACAAATACTATGTTTCAGCACAGTTTGAAGCACAGGAGATGGAGAGGAGGTTAATAAACAACATTTAAGTCAACATCAAAGCATTTTCTTTCTCTAGTAAATACTCAGACCATCATGCTGTGATGCAATAAGAAGAAGTTCATGGTCAGTCTCTTTCAGCCCACATTTGGACCTCATGGTGCCCTCATGGACCATCCTGCTCTGGCCTGGAAAGAGTTAACTGCAGGCAGGGAGTATTAATGTACATATACACCTTAGGGTGAGCCTGATCTTATTAGTGAGGTCTGAAGGAGAATTATATTAAAATGTTATAAATAAATGAAAATGAGAGGAAAATGCCTTAGATTCCTCTCTAGAGGAAGGAAGGGTATGGTAACAGATACTGTGGGCTTCTTGAAAAAAAAGGATTGCCAGAACATAGAAGGGTAGAGGAAATAAGAAATACCAGAAGGTTAATGACCTCAGCCCATGGCAGGGGTCTTACCTGTGAGACCTGTGCTGGGGAAGAAACAGAGCTTGGTTTCCTTTCTGGATGTTACTTACATATTACAATTCTACTGGCTAAGAGGGAGACAAAAATATATACTATAAATAGGAAAAGTATTAGCTCAGAGGAAAGCTGATAGTGATGTTTCCCAGATACCTTAGGTTAGTCTTAAAGCTGATCCTGCTTTAATATATTCATTAATGTCCTCAACACACAGGTAGAGCCATATTTATGCAAGTTGCTGGTAGGTTTTAGAGGACACCATTAGTAAAAGCTACATAAAGGGCTTTGTGACTTGAGAAGTGGAGTAGCAGAGTGGAATGAAACTTTACAAAGGAAAGAAGAGAAAAGCAGAGCCACTTGGCTGAGAATGTAGTTTTGTAAGCTCAGCAGCAGCATAAATGAGGGGACAGGAGAATATGGGCATTTAGCCTGATTTCAGGATGACTGGACTGTTAGCATGAGGCATCTGGAAAAGAAATACAGTGTCGAATAGTGTCCTGAGAAGTCGGCCAGGGAAGTGTGAATGCCTTTGTCCAGTGAACCGGTATGAGGCCTGCAGTGCCGTGCCCAGGTCCGGTCATCCCACTCAGGACCAAGCTTCAGTGGAGCTGAACATAGGGAAAGGCTTATAATATGAACAGAGAGTCAGGAGCAGGCTAGAGAAGGAGCAGACTGATACAGGAGCAGACTAGAGAAGTGCAGTTCTTTTATTCCTGGAAAATTAAGATTGAGGCAGGGTAAGAGCAAAGAAGGCCTTTTTTTTGACAGTACAGCCTGTCAAACATTATCAGCCACTAAAACCCAGACAGATTGAACAGTCTGTCTGTCTGAAACAGAGCAGCTCACCTGTGCTTCCACAGCCTGCATTTGCATTGTGCAGTGATCTGGAAGCCATAAGCACAGGCCAGTCCCTGAAGGTCCAGCAATGGCTCCCTGTTACAGCAAAAACAACCCTAATGAGGCCCAGCTTTACAAAATAAAAAACCCAGAAGAAACTACAGAGATGAGGAATGGCAATGTGGAGATAATTCTGTCTCCCCAGTGTGGGAGGCCGATGTGCACTGACTGCAGAACTATTAGGTATTTGTCAATGAATCCTTTAAAAAGGAGAGTTGGAGGATGCTGATAAAACAGCTAAATCTTGAGATCTATGGCAAAGACTTGTTCAAGATTTGCTGTCACAGATGGATAAAACAAATGGATGTAAAGTTCTGTGAGTGCATACTGTATGCAGGTCCTATAGCAAGGCAGTTTTACTCCAGAGTGCCAGTAAGGGTACATACCAAAGTCAAAGGCATAGGGTGGCAGGGGTGAGACTGCAGGATTGCAGTCTCCATTGTGCAGACTTGAATTTGGACTGACTCTGTCTGAGCCCATGAGGTTCTTCTAACCAGCTGGATTTCAGCCCAGTTTGGTTCGCTTGACCAACTATCTTTTCACCTTTGCTCGCAAACAGCAGCAGATAAAAGCTGGCCTTGTCTATGCTCTTTTTGGTGACTTTAATCCCCGGCACAGGCTTCCTTATCAGACCTCTGTACACAAGGCAGCATTTAATTGGCTCAGATCCACCCGAGCAGAGGTCCCTGGAGCTATGCTGATTTTTACCAGAAAATGTTCTGACCTAGCCACTCGATTTCCTCATATAAAAGAGCTAGTTGGATTTTTCAGTGAGTTTAAATTAGTGATAAAAGATAAGTCTTTCCTCGTTTCATAAGTTGGGAACGTTTTTATTGTGGAAATACTTGCTAGAGAGGTGAGAAAGTTGTTCCCAAGCCGTTGGGATGCATTTGTTCCATTTCCCCTGCTCTCTAGGAGCAGACTGTGTTTTGGCTGCAGCAATGTGTGTCCACCAGTGATTTTTCTAACAGGTGATGTCACAACACCTGCCTAAGTGGCCACCGGTTTTCATTAATCTTATATTGTAAATGAATAATCTCTAAAGATAAATAAGCAGAAGCACAAAAAGCACGGAGACATACAAATGGCTTAAGGTGCAGTACTGACTTACTGACAGTAGATGGTACTAATGCATCTCCAGTAACCTATCTTTCTGATGGATTTGAAAGGCCAAAAGAGGCTTAGATCTGAATCCACTAAAAATCATACAAGCCAAAGGCTATAGAATATCATCTCCTCAACATCAGAGGTATCATCTCCTCAGCATCAGAGGGTGTTTAACAGCCCAGTCACGGCCGTACGTCAGTCTGTTGAGCTTTGCTGAGTTCTCAGCTGAAAAACGACCATACAGGAGAATGGCAGGAAGCATACTGGTTGTTATGAGACTTTGTGAATTTTAAATCTATTTTCAGGAGTTCATAAAAAATTCTCTCTGGCCTGCACTCGAGAAGCACTCTGAAAAATTATTACAAAGATATGAAAGGCCAAGGTGGAAAACTTCTGAGATACAGCAGCATAGAGGTTTGCTCATTATTTTAACTTTTTTACCCTACCGATATCTCTGTCCTGTATCTTAATTACCTCTGAATGAAGAGGATCCCTTTGCATAGAGGATCCTGCAAATGTCATTAAGTCCCATTGTTTCATTGCATTGGGGAGCCCAGGGAGCATTTCTATCATCCTTATGCATGTGATTAACACAGATTTTTCTAACGGGTAGCAGTTCACCTGGACCTGTTTCCATGGTGCCATTAAGCTGGAAGGGGGAACCTGGTGCTCATTTGCTAAGAGCTGATGAGTATTTGAAAGTGAATTTTCCCTCTGACCTTTCTTGTAAGAGGTCACTAGTGCTAATCAATTTCCTTATTGGATTTCAAGCATTCAAGTACTCTTCTTAGGCATATCCTCTGAAATTTGCAGTTAGGGCTGATTAAAAAGAGACAATCAGATTTGCAATGTGACAATTCCTTTCAGCAACCACGGAAAGGTCAATCAAATACTTACCAACCAGGATGAACCACTAGACTCCTCTGCTGCTTTAGTGATAAGGTGAGCTATGTTTTGGTTTAAAGTCTGCAGTGCTACCAGATAGTGAAGTTGATGTACAGTATAAATAGAAAGAGATTAAGATCTTAAAAAAAAAAAGGTTTTGTTTTGACCAGGAATGGTTTGACTATAACCATCCCAACCTTTTGGGAATGGGGTTATATCAGCTTCACTCTTCTAGCTTGTTTTGTAAGTTTTATGGTACCTTCAGCTATTCATTAAAATGTCTGAGAAGTTAAAAACCTGTTTCTCTTTATTGTGGCAGTGATAAGAACAGAAAGCATCTTTTTGTTTATCTGTCTGCCAATGTGGTCTGATGCAGCTTTGCACAGTGAAAAGAAGCACAATTTAGCTGCACAATAATTGGTAAACATGGTAAAAGCCACTTTGCCAATGCCTATTGACTGATGTTTTGAGCCTGTTTTTAAATTGCTCTTGATGCTGAGATTACTGAGCACATATAGTTTTGGTTCCTAGTCATTACTTATATCCACATACCTGTCTCTAAAAGTTTTAGCAATTAAAATCAAAGCTAGCAATCAGTGTAGATCCTAATGAAATCATGGGAAGTTTCCTATAGATTGCATGACTAAACAGGTTGGTACAATCTGAGTAGAAGCCACTAAAATCCAGACAAATAAGCTTATCCACTTCACAGATGGAGTCAGGATCTGTCTTCTCTCTGGATATATGTACCCACACCTTTACAGTCACATGCACATGCATCTACACACCAAACCACAGAAGAGAGATCCCTGAAATGTGTTCAAAAACATTTTTGAGGCTAGGATTAATTTTCAATGAGTTTTGCTTCACCCTAGAACAGTCAAAATTGTTTGGTTTTAGTTTTTTTTTTTTTTTTTTTTTTGTCCATGAACATACACCAGGTTTCAGTTTCTGAAGTATCTGTCACGAACCAATGCAGTTCGTTAGAAATTTAGCGTTTGGGGATTTTTTTCCCAGCTAGCTGTGGAATAAATAATGTAAATATTCTCACTTCCAGACAGGCAAAACATATTTAAGAAATAGTTAAATATACCCGTGAGAGAGCTACCAATCAACACTTTTTTTACTAGTTTTGTTTTGCATTCTTTTCTGACTAGTATGTTCATGACCAGCTGTTTTCAGAGCTAGTAAAAATTCTCAAGCTCACATTAGGAAGGTTTTCAGTTACATGATCTGTAGCTACAGTTGTTAGAACACTTGGCATGGCATTTAGAAATGAGAAAATTGTTTTTGTTGAATAAAGCACCAAAGCTCTGAAATAATATTTCACTGAACTTACAGAAAAATGTGTTTGAACTTTGCTTTTAATGACCAAGTGATAGGCAATTTGGTAGGCAGGGAGTTTGCAAATGTTACTTAAATGTGACGTCCGTGTAATCTGTGTGAACATTAGAGAGTTCAGTGCACTTATACAGAAAGGACTTGTACCCAATCAACCTTTAACAATATTTCTTTTTCCACACTGATGTGTCAGCTCATCTCACCCAAGAGTTGCCTCCACATTGGTGGTAAAGTACATGTTCAACAGTAGTCTTTCTCTTGTCTTTGTTTGTGACCTTAAAATGGGGAGACTAGAAAAGTTTACTCAAATTCTAGCAAGTTTTGCTCCAAACTGTGCACTGCCTAATAATGTTTCTTGGGCAGAAATTACCTATCTGGTGTAGCATCAGTCTCTGCCAGGCAGCTTGTACAAATCTCTGTCTCTATTAGAGAAGCACAATAAGAAGCACGTTTGGACTACACTGAGAGAGAAACTGGGGCTTATAATGGTACATTGGCTTGTTGCTCTCTCAAATTACTTCAGACTCCAGAGGGAAAGTAAATGCTGAGAGTTAAAGGAATGTATGAAATTCAGAAAGACTACAGGAAAAAAACCAGCCTGCCATTCTCAGAGCAGCAAAACTAATGAAATAAGGATGGATGATTGGATCTACCACTGAGATTCATTAAACAGGATCATTTCAAGATTCCTGAAACAAGGTAGAGGGTACAAATGCCAGTATTGCTGGTAGCGGTGCTTCCCAAGGTGCCCGTGGGGAAAGAAGGTCTGCTGAGAGCACTGGGGTGGGCCAGCCTGCTTTGTGCCTTCCATATGGATGGTTCTGCAGAACCGGGGAAAAGATCTGTCCCTCTGCCAGCTTTTGTGACCTGGCAGGGAACAGGAAAGCTAATGGTCCAACTTCGGCCAGGTCAGGAAAGCAACTCGGACCCTGTCTCTGGCTCCTACAGGGAGCAAAGTATCTTGCAGCCAGCAGCACCTGCAGCCAGCTCTGCCCTCAGCACTTAGCTCCCAGGACTTGATGCCTCTTGCAGTACTGTCTCCAACAGGCTCTCCCCTACACACTGCCCTTCTGTGTCAACCTGCAAGGTATGAGGGTCCAGTAGGTGTTGGGAGCAATTGGAGGCTGAAAAACAGGGTAAGGAGAAGGCAGTGAGGACCTTGCCCAGCTAAGGATGAGGATGTTTAGGGAGAGCCCCTTGCTCCGTGTGCACCCAACCATGCCACCCTCCTCACCTCTTCAGCCCTGGGCTTTAGTGTTGCTTGCAGTCCCTCTAGCACTGGGCCATCTCTACCCTTCAGTTGCCCACCAGCCTGCCACCCAAAACACTGGATACTCCCTGTGGAGATGGGACCAGCCTATGTGCACTCCTTGCTGGTATTACAAGCCCCATCTCCGCATCCTTAAACCCAAGGATCTGCAGATACTGGCAAGTTCTGAGGTAATGCTTGTCCCTAGTTGGGCTGATAAAGCCTTATCTGCATTGCAGCCAAGGGGCTGGAAGATGCCACCAGCATGGTAAGGGGACAGCCCTGCAGAGCTAGTGAAGACAGAGAAGGACAGATTAGTGGCCTGTTTTCAATGCACTGTGATTAATTCCCAGCCCTACTATTTACTCCTTTGAAAATCATTCCCAGCTATATGCTACAGTCACTCTCTCCATATAAAAATTGAGAAAATAAAGCTACAGAGCCAAAACTGGTCAGCATACGTAGTGTCAAAGAATCTGGATGATAGTTTTGTTTTTAGGATGTAGTTGTGGCCACTGCTTTGCATAGGAGTGGATAGAAGATGCCAAATCTGTAAGGAAGCCAAATGCTCAGACACCATTCTGTGTCTCCTCTTAATCAATATTACAACTAAAAGGATCAAGAAATTTAAATTTCAGTGGGACTGGTTGAGATTTTGTTGTGGTTGTGTAATGAGAAATGTGCCATATTCCTGCTTTTTTTTTAACTGAGAGTCAGATGGAGTGTAACAAACATTTGTTACGGCACCACTAGTCAAGTTAAATATGCTGGAGTGGAACTGGGTGGGAAACAGGAGGGATAATTTGGTTCCACAACCGTGACTTACAGGCTGGGAGCAGGACAGTATGGAGACGTGTCAGTTCCTGACAGTTACTTTTGTCCTGCCATAGACAGATGCAACAATTACAGTTGCACTTAATTACTGCACTTAGACTGTGGTAGGCTAAAGCACTCAGTAGGATAGGAGGTGTTAAGAAGCAGAATGCATTTTAAATTTAGAAAATCCCCTTGAGAAATATCCTTATTTCACACTTATTATTAGCAAAGCCAGCTTTGGAGAGAAAAATCTTGCTTCCATGACTAGAGCCAGTGTCTTCAGCAAGAAGTAGATGTAAAGAAATCTCTTGTATGGCAACATCGACGATCAATCTTCTCTGAAAATCTAGTAGCAGCTGAGTCATCTCCCGTGCCATTTATATTTGACATCATTTTTAAAGGTTATCAATAATGGGACACTGCATACTTAACGGATACAGTGAGTTTATCTTATTTCATTTTCCTGTGAGCCTTAAAGTAAATACCTGTCTGATCCTGCTACTGTTAAACCCAATGACTAAAGCCCTTGTTTGTTCCAATGGTGGAGGGTTTAATGTTGCAAATCATTGAAATGAGTGACCCATAGCGGTACGAGGCACACATCCAACAGGCAGAAGGTCATTTTCTTCTTAAGCTGTTTATAGGTCTGAATTAAGATGCCTATGAAAAATGCTTTACCATTTCTTCTGGATTCACCCATGTAGCAAAATACATGCAGAGCAAGCAGAGTTTATAGAGGAAGGATTGGAGAAAAATATCACAAGTAACATATTGCTCAGCTCACAGTCTTGGCTGAAGCTGTCAGCACTCAGCAGTTTCTGTTGTGCCGCTTATGGGCTAAGATTTTCGGTACTCGGTGTTCATGGTGCACCTTGTGTGTTGGGCTCTTTTGAAAATTTAGGTACTTGTTTTCCTGCCTAATTGGAAGCAGAGCTCATTTGAAAATCTATTCGCTTTCCCTCCAGGGACAGTACCATACAAAATACAGTGTATGCTTTGGCTTAATTTAATAAGTCATAATCTCTTCTCATATTTTATTACATTTTAGTGCGAGGTGATTTTTTCCAGAGATGACTCAAAATAATACAAAAGAAACAAGCTTGTCCTGTGAACAAAACATGAATTATAGCTGATAAAATCAAGATAGTTTGAAGGCTTGCCAGCACAGAGAATGAACTCCCTCAGATTCCTAACTTACAGAGTAATGTTAGCAACCCTGAATTTCCCTAGTAATTTTGAAGTTTAAAGGAACCTTAAGGACACTCTAAGGAAATCAATAGAAAGAAAAAAATCTCAAAAAGAATTGCTACAAAATGAGGAAAAGAACAAGGTGATTTGTGCTGTTTTGATGAAGACTTACAGCTTACAGTGCTGTCAAATATACTTAACCCATGTCTTTGGGATGTGGATGTTGTTATGCTCATTGGAACTATCTCAAGAAAGCAGGTAATGTGCTGTGTGTGGTAATGTCTGAGTAAGCAGAATGAGGTGTTCACTTGGTTTTCGGAGTATCCTGCATGGGGGTTATTGTGCTGAAGCTCTGTAGACTGCATTATCTCACAACTCCTTGCCAGGTGCTGTTCAAGACATGAGCTTTGGCTTTTAAAGCCATTTATGGGTGGAATGCAGCACACTTCTGGCTCAGGCTGTGAGCCTTCAGATGTGGGGTGTAAACGCAGCATGCAGCTATAACAGAGCATTCAGAGATTTACACTGTGAATCTTGTACGATTTGCTAGTCTGGTGGAGCAGTTGTTTATTTTAATGTTGGAGAGCATCTTTCAGCCAGGCCTTTCTACAAAAGGAAGTGGAACTATTTTAAAGAAAGACTATATTGGGTTTTTTAATATATTGAACTCATGTTTAAGGATACCAATAAATTCATTTAAAATTGTCCTATAAAAAAAACTGTAGGAGATCCTCTCTTTTTCCTCATCACTTTCTATGCCACAGAATGCAAGAAATAAACTGATTTCAGTGGAGACTGTGTCTTGTGAGCTGAAATTAGCCTCAGTTCAGTAAAGAATAAAAGAATGTATGTAAGCACTTTTATGTGAAGGTTTTGGAAGTTGCTAGAGCTGTGCCTAAAATGAAACTTGTGTTTTACTAAACAGGTTTAGACATTAAGGAAACAATTGCAGAAAGTGTATGAGGCTTGCTGTCTCTTCAAAATGCTCTCAGGGACGCTGGAACTCTTTTTTCACAGTGCACATGATGTATAAGCTAAGTATTTTTAGAATGACAAATAATGCAGAAGGCTGTTCTTACTCCATCAGATCATTCATTTTTCTATGGAATGCCTAGTTACCTCGCACCAGAGTTTTCAGAAGGTATCCACTGACTCTGAACCTCAGCATTGTCTGCACATCTTGAAGGATTTGTAATCACTGTGCTTCTCTGACTCATGCAGAGAGACATGGTTTAGTGATGAGTTTGGCGGTGTGAGCTTAGTGGTTGGACTTGATGATCTTAAAGATCTTTTCCAACCAAAATGATTCTATGATTCTATGCTTTAAAGATATGTTCTTGAACGTTTCCCCCAGTCTGATCCTTGATGGTGTTTTTTGGGCCTCTCCAAAATTGTAATTCTCAGAAATTAAACATCATGAGCCAGTGGCAATATTTTGTATGTCTGAACAACATATTCCAGACTCCTTTTGTAGCAGCTTAGACAAGCTGCTTAACCTCTCTATAGCTTCAGTTTCTTCACCTGAAGAGAAGGGAGAGTATCTACACTGTAAACATCCCATGCAACTTATTTCAGAAATGTGAGAAGGAGGTGCACTGAACTCCCAAGATGCAGAATGCAATTAAGCTATACAATATTATTAATGCTAGTATAAGTATTAAATAGAAAAACATATTTATTCTAAATACCCCATTCTCCTACTGCATGCAGTGCTATATATGAGGCCCTTTGCATTACAGAGACATGCTCTGTGCGGCACAGAGCTTCATGAAAGTTTTGCCATCGGCTTGTGTGGGACCAGCATTTCACTCCATGATCAATCATAAACTTGTGTAAATCAGCATAAGATCAAGGCTTCTATATTGTGAAAATGTGAGTTGTCCTTGATTTTTATTCCCGCAGAACCATTTATTAGGCATAAAATACATTTAAAAGGAGAAAAAGCATAACTATGCATTTCAAATCAGTTAAATATTACTGGCATTAAATATACTTTAGACTTATGAATAATTTGGAAAGATCATTTCAGTGGAAAGATTAATCAAGGTTCAGAAATATCCCAGAGTCAATGATACTCATTGAAACTACTGTCTGAAACCAGTATGTACTTTACAAACTTTTCAGAGGACTCATCCCTTCCCCAAAGGATTCAAAGCCTAAGATGGGGTAAGAGAAATCCTTGAAACAAAAGAAAAAATAGCCTCTCATCATTTTAAAAATACTAAGATTGGAACTGGTTGAGGTTGATGGCAGTCTTAATGACTCTCTTATCCTTTAGGAATTTGTTAAAAATGAAGACTTCGACACCAATGAGATTGAGAGTGTACAAAATGTGAGATGAGGATTCAGTTCCCCACTGCCGCGTTTTTAGCCTGAGAAGTAAGTAGCTACAAATTGAGGCAGACTTTTGAGTTTTTCATGTATAAGTGTAATAGTGATTATTTTTAATGCATGCATCATACTGAAAGGATGGTGGAATGGATGCTTTCTAGTTCAAGGTCTGCTGCTGAAAACATTTTCTGCTTTATTAGCTGGATGCCTGCTGTGATGTCTCAGTGCTCAGTGAGAGTACTCTTGGGTGCCAGGATTTGCAGGATTCAGGCCAGAACAGAAAATAAAATTAGGTTCTGAACTGGTACAGGTGGAAAAACTGCAGGTGTGAAGAGGGTAGCAAAACTACACTAGTTGCTTCCTACCCACTTACAACCTCCTGATGTCAGAGTTTTCCCCTCCAGCCTATTGCTGCAAAACATCAGTCAAATAAACCACTGTTTTTTACATCAAATGCACCTTCTGGATCTCTACTCTGTTTAGCTCACTAACAGTTAATATCTCTGAGCCATTTTCTCCAATAAAGAGAGCCACTCTTTCATGAAGAAACTCTTTATCAGCCTGGCAACTTGTGAACTCCTT
Organism: Urocolius indicus; assembly: GCA_013401255.1. NCBI lineage: Eukaryota > Metazoa > Chordata > Aves > Coliiformes > Coliidae > Urocolius > Urocolius indicus. The sequence goes on along the minus strand of WBNH01007657.1, from coordinate 321,252 downwards.
AGCATTTGATCTGCTGCAGACAGTGCTCCTGATGAAATCAATAGTGGTATTGATTGTGTAGCAACCTGTGGGACTGGGCCTTGGACTGGGCTAACATGGCTGAGAGATGAAGTCAGTGATTGAAATGCTTTCAGTAGAGTTAGGAGCCATCCCCTAAGACAGAGGATTTTCTGCAGACTAGACATTCTAGATGTCCTCATATGAACTCTGATGTATAGACAACTCACCCTTAAATCAATAGTTTTTATCCTATAAACATGGCTCTGGAAATTCTCCCTGGGACTGAATTCCAAAGAAGGATGTGAAGGGGCTACCTTTCATGCTACTACAGCTATTCACACTAGGTGAAATGTTGGCCCTCTTCAGTACATAGTGTAGCTTTCTGGCCCCTTTCATAGAGTGAGTCTCCTTGGAAGGACAGGGAACAGCAGGACCTCAGAGCTACCCCAGGCTGTGCTCCCAGAGCCACGACAACTCTTTGCTCTCCCAGCCATGAGGAAAGGCAGCTTTAATTGCTGCAGCGCTTCAAATCTTTTCAATGTCTGCATGACACTTTCACCCTTCAGTCTTCCAGAAGTAGCCCTGAAAAATTCTCTATGGTCATCCAAGGGGCAAACCAAACTTGGAGCACTCTAGCAGCTGAGCATCAGAACCTCTCTGCTCGGTGCCAGTATGAGCAGCCTCTAGAGACATTACAAATTCCTTCCTCGCCTTGGTTAGCCAGCTTTATCTAGCAGCATGACTGGGATCAGTTTTACACTTGCTAAAACTCCTGACCTTGGATAAAGCCTCACTGATGCCTCAGCAGAGTGACAACCTTTTTCCATCCTGACTAAAGGCCCAATTCTGTTCACCATTACGCAGTTTTCCACTGAGTTAGTCTCGACTAACATCAATGTTAGGAAAACACAGCAAAGATTCCTGAAATGTTTACATGGGATATTGTTTTGGGGTCTTTGCTTTTTGTTTTTTTAATTGATACTAATTGATTAATGCTCTTACCCATGGCACAGTGAGAATCAAAGCTAGAACTGTGTCTGCATCTATTTATCAGTGCTGCTTTTGTAGTGGAAAACAGTGTCAATTGTTGCAAAATGTATGGTGTCTACAGGATAACTAAAGCTTTTTCTGTGTAGGAAAAACAAAGACAGTTAAACTGAGGTGTAAATTTCAGACTGAGTGAAAAGTTATGTGGACTTTCTTCTGACATGTGGGAGGTTTGTCTGAATTTAGCTTGAAATGAAGTTCAGAGAGATGGCACCTCTGGGTATTTTTCTAGTCTGAAAAAAAAAAAAAAACAACCTAACTTAATTAACTGGGTTTACTTTGTTTAGTGTGACAAAATTTTGACCTGGTGTGTGGGCCACAGGAGATGTTCTTAGATAAGTGCTCAAAAAAGCTTTCTTTTCTTCTGAGACCTTTATTGCCAGGTGATTCAGGTCAGCTACTGTGATAAGCCAGGATCAGATATCCATCTCTCCATCCAATCATACTTTTAAAAAAAGAGTTATTGTTTCCTGGTCTTTCCTCCTCTCCCAGTTGTTTGTCAGTGTCCTCCTGCCAGATGCTATCACATCCTCAGATTGTTTGCAGAGATGTTCAGAAGAGGATCCTTAAGTTCTTTCTGACAAAATCCTCTGGGTTAGCAAAGAGCTATTACTTAAGCCATCTTAAGTAAACCTGTCTCGTTTTGATTGATAAGGATTCAGAATGCTTAAAAGCTCAGCCCTTAAGAGGCTATATGTCCTGCCTGCCTGCTGATCTAGTGGCAGAGCAGTGGCAGGTAGCTGGAAACAGTAACCACTCATGAATTTCCAAAGAGCACATCTGGTCAACATCCCAGAGTAACTCCTCAGCCTCACTGACACCAGTGGTGGTGAGCTGGGACTCCTGTGTTCCACTCCTGATTTAGCTGCTGGCCCACTATGTAACCTTAAGCATATCGACCACCTGTGCCTCAGTTTCTGCGTCAAGACATAACCATCTTCACAGCAGGAGTACTCTGAGAGATATCTGTAGAGTGATTTGATCCCCTTGGTGCTGAGTTACAGGCAACTGCTACTACTTCTGCACTTCATAAGAGTTACATTTTTTTCCCTTTCTGATACCTTGAGCAAATTAAAAGCCAAATTTGTGTTCACAATGGGAAACTATACTTCACTTTGAAGAATCTTGTTTATTGTGATGACTCTCTATTGGGATTGTTGCTGTGTTAAGCAGCCCAGCAAGGAATCCTTCTGCTCAGCCCTCATCAGAACAAGCACACAATTCCCAGGAAAAATGCATCAAACTATTCAGCTGTCCACGTAGAGGGCTAAAATCTGCTGTCTATGTCCCCTTGAAATTCAGTTTGACTTTATGTTTCTGTGTATGATTAGCATTAGTGCATTCTTATGTGTATTCAATTAAAACTCACCTCAGCTTCTCAGAGAGATTAAAGCTCCAGTAACACTGGACTAAGCAATAGCAACCCTGACTTCTTATCTGGAATTAGTCTGACTTTATTTTTGGCCATAGGGTGAGGTTAGTAGTTGTGATGTGGAAGAAAAAAAGTGGTTGTTACACACTAGCTGGGTTGCTAAGACTCTAGTGCAGGCAAAACAAATTGTTGATAGAACACCCTACAGCGAGACTAGCAAAATGGGAAAAGTCACAGAATCACAGAATGGTCAGGGTTGGTAGGAACATCTGAAGATCCTCTAGTCCAACCCTCCTACTAAAGCAGGTTCCACTCAATCAGGTCACACAGGAATGTGTCCAGGCAGGTATTGAAAACCTCCAGAGGAGACTCCACACCCTCCCTGGGCAGCCTGTGCCAGGGCTCCCTCACCCTTACAGTGAAATAGTTTTTCCTTATGTTTAAGTGGAACTCCTACTGTTCCAGCTTTTGTCCATTACCCCTAGTCCTATGACCGGAACAGAAAAAAAAGTGTTGCTCCATCACTTTGACACAAACCTTTTAAATACTTGTAAGTATTCATGAGATCCTCCTTTAGTCTTCTCCAAGCTGAACAGTCCCAGATATTGCAGCCTTTCCTTATAAGAAAGATGCTCCAATCCCCTGATCATCTTGGTGGCCCTGTGCTGGACTCTCTCCAACAGTTCTCTGTCCCTCTTGAGCTGAAGAGCCCAGAACTGGACACAGGACTCCAGATGAGGCCTCACCAGGGCAGAGTAGAGGGGAAGGAGAAACTCCCTTGACCTGTTAGCCACACTCTTCTTGATGCATCCCAGGATGCCATTGGCCTTCTTGGCCCCAAAGGGCACATTGCTGGCTCACGCTCAGTTTATTATCAATCAAGACTCCCAGGTCTCTCTCTGCAGAGCTGCTCTCCCAGCCTGTCCTGGTGCATGAGGTTGTTCCTCCTCAGGTGCAGGACTCTACACTTGTCCTTGTTGAACCTCATGAGGTTCCTCTCTGCCCAACTCTCAAGCTGGTTGAAATCCCACTGAATGGCAGTACAGCCTTCTGGTGAATCAGCCAGTCCTCCCAGTTTGGTATCATCAGGGAACTTGCTGAGGTTACACTCTGTCGCCTCATCCAGGTCATTGATGAAGATGTTGAATCACACTGGACCCAGAACCCATCCCTATGGAACCCCACTGGCCACAGGCCTCCAACTTGACTTGGCTCCATTGATCACTGCCCTCTGAGCTCTTTCATTCAGCCACTTCTTGATCCACATCACCATCCACTCATCCAACCCACACTGCCTGAGCTTTCCTGTGAGGATATAATGAGAGATGGTGTCAAAAGCCTTGCGGAAGTCTAGGTAGGTGACATCTGCTGCTCTCCCCTCATCTAGCCAGCCAGTCACGCCATCACAGAAGGCTATCAGGTTGGTCAAGCTGGATTTCCCCTTGGTGAATCCATGTTGACTGCCCCTGATAACCATCTCTTCCTTCATGTGTTTAGAGATGGCAAACAGTCCAATTCCCCTGCAAGGGGAATCTCCTTCCAATGTTAGCACAAGTTGGAAATGCATTTTCTCCTCCTGCAGACAGACACATAAAACCATGTTGTGTAACATCACATGAATCTAAGGCCATAGCTCTGCAGCATAAAATATCTGTCACCAATGCCAGCTTGAGAAGTTCCCATCCCTGGCTCACTTCACTGACAGAGCACAGTCCCTGAAGCAATCATCTCTGCTGGCAGCAAACCCCAGTGCAGAGGCAATAATAAGTAGTCAGGGATCATTTCACTTTTGAAGAAAACAGAGTGTGTAACTGCACCTGAAATTGTCTGGTAAGGCTGTGCACGGCTGGGCTGCTCCCCAGTTTGGCTGGTGTTCCTTCTTTCACCATCTTGCCTTTGTAGAGCAGCATTGCATGTGTCTGGATATATATAATCTGTAATGTGGTCTGAGTAACTCTTCCAGTGGAATAGCTGGGATAGGGGAGTACTGCTTATGTGGCTGGAAGAATCTAAAATTGAGCCCTCAAAATGAGAACTAACAACTATTCCTTGGTGACAGCAGAATGCCAGCGTGCAAAGGGAGTGGTTTTGTAATACTGCTATAGCCCAGGAGTCAGAAATCTATTTTCAGGCAAATATCCTTCCAGAAAATTCTCACTCTTCAAATTATTCTAAGACGCTTTCAGCTCTCCCAAGATGATATGTTGGATGGTGAGAAGAGCAAATTAAACATACTGAGTTTAAGCTGGTTTACTGTTTAACTGTATCCTCTACTGGGTTTACTGTTCGTTATTTTAAGCTGCAAAAAGGTTATTACCATCTTAAAGCTGAGAGCGCCAGTCTCCAAATCCCTCTAATATCATGCAAAAGTAAATGGGACAGTTAACTGACAGACACTGTTGTATCTGCTGGAAGCTCATGCAGGCTCCTGGCACTAAAACCCTGCCTGTGAAGGCACAGAACCAAATCCCATCATCGTCTGAGGCAAACACATTTTGACCACGGCAGCTTTAGGTGAAGGAAGCTATGTCCATACCACTAGGCCTAGGTAAGGGCCAGATCTTACCTTCTCTGTATCTAAACAGATACCCTCTTGATGACTGAGCAGTCACAATGCCTCCTGTGATTGAAATATTAACAAGGAAATATGGAGACAATGGGAGGAGAGTGGGAGGTGGGATTTCCCAGAGAAGTCTGACTCATTTCCCACAAGGGTGAGCTGGGATTGCAGGATTATCTCCTGGCAGCCTCTGGCAAATAGAGACCATTCCTTGTAGGCTGTTCTACCATGCCAGAGCTCCCTTGGAGCAGTACTACCAGACATCCATTAACTGCTGCTACGTATCCTCACCTCTCTGCCATGCAATGAACCCCAGGAGCAGCTCACACTGTCTTGTAACGTTAGTTAACTCCTTTCTTCCTCATTCTATTGCTACCTCCATGGCCATTGTCACCTTTGCATGTGTTTGTTGTGGCACCTGGGTTCCTCCTTCCCCAACAGGATGGAGACAGGGAGTAGGACCTGGGGTAGAGAGGACAGTGCGAGAAGCCTTTTCCCCCTCCTATCCTTCTTCCAGTGTATAGTCCAAGCTGCTCCTCTATTTTTCTGACAAATTTCTCCCTGCTTCCTACAAAGGCTCATTTTCTCAGGCTTATTTCATAAGCAGTAGGAGATGCTGATGAAGCCAGTGTTGTAAAAGCCCACTGAAATCTCACTTAGACTTGGAGCCTGGCCTAGCCAGATCAGCAATAAAATTTTCAAAAGGAAAGAGGAAAAAAGCTATTTCCCATCACAGGAGCAACAGGGTGTTTTCCATGAGAACAATGATGTTCTGGTTAAGTTCTAAGAACCTTTCTAATTATTAGGACAAACCAATGTGAAAGCTGATGTCAGCAGGAAGAGCTGATGGGAGGAATTATAATTGTGTCTGGGGCCATATGAAAGAGTTATACCATGTCTTGCTCCAGACTTTGCATGAGTCACTTTCCTCCTGGTCAGGATTTTGTATTGAAGTGCAGACTGGCAGCTGTCTGGATCTTTCCCTGTGCCAAAACTGCTGTGAAGCTGGTTTTGTTTGTTTTTTTCCAGTGCCACTGTGAGAAGTACCATCAATAGAATTTTTTTGCTGCGGAAGGAGCATCAAGCAAGGCATCACACCACATGGGGCAGTAATTGCAACACTTGCTGCTGATTTATTGTTAGCAAGTTCTCTTGTGGATAGAGTGCTTCTTCGGTTCCATCCATAAATTCCACTGGTTTCGGGAGGAATTACGGCTCCTTGCCACTTCTGATTATCTGCCTTTGAACACTCAGGTCTTTAATCGTATGTGGATTTTCTGTAGAAGCCTATTTGCTGGAGAGACCTACCTTTAGAGACCACACTGCAGGACTCTTCCCAAATTATACTGTAATGCTGGGATACAGTTTTGCCCCTCTTTTGATTAGAGGCATTTTTAAAAGTAGACCCACCAAGTGATTTACCTCTTTCCTCCCCTTTCGGCTCATCCCAGTGCCTTGTGGCATCTCTGAAGAAGTACCTATGGTTTTAAGACAGAGCTGGGTTGGAGTCCAGGATGCTCTGAAGAGACAGAGTTACAATTTATTAACATCAACAGTTGAAACAGGTTACAAGGCTGTGTAAATCTGAATTTTGTAGGAAGCAACAAAGCAAGCAGTTATGTCATAGAAAATGGACAGAGACTTGAAAATTATCCAATAGTTGTGTCAAGAACTTCCTGCTAAAGTCTTCAAACCAGAGAGTAAAACCCATCAGCTACCTCGTAATCCACATCCTTCAAGCACATGTGATGAGCTAAGCCATTGCACCAGCATCACCCACGTCCATTCATGGCTGCCTGGCACCTGCTGGATTCTCGTGTAGCCTTCCTGGTGCATAATCTGCAAGGGTTTTTTATATGTCAAGCCTGCTTAAATGTTCATGCACTTCAAATTGTCAAAGACTTCTGTCCCACCCACAAAGCACTGGCAGAGTTCCCCTTTCTCAGACCTCTCCTAGACTGCTCTGGGAGAGGCTTGGCTGTTTAGCCACCTCAAGTGTTCATCGTGTACTCTGAAGAGTCTGTGCTCAGCTCTGCTATAAGGTTTCTCTTCACACTCCAGCACAAATTTTCCCAGACTCCAACAGGAGGACTCTCAGAACTTTTCAGTTTATGAACACAAGAGTATGTACTTGCACAGAATGTGACAGCTTTGCACAGGGTTTTAAAGCACAATTGGTTTGTACCCAGTAGCACAAAAATATATGAATCTACACCAAAAAGAAATGAAAAAAACCAAAAAACTAGCAACATATCTGTATTTCCTGCCTCTGTTTCTTTACCACCATGGACATTACTCAGAGTCTCACAAGTGGATCAGTTCTTCTTTGCAGTTCATCTCAGGACTTTTGAGCCCTGCAGTCTTTTTCAGTTCTGCCTTTTGCCTGGCAGCTCAGCTACACCGGAACACGCATGATGAAGAAACATTTCCTTCTTGTGCCCCATCTTCTCTTCCAGACTTTGTGTATTTTGCTGCACATGTGATTCTGTTTCCCAAAGACTGATGTATCTTCATTTCTGTATTTGTTTTTGATGATTTTCTCTGCTGCAAATTGCAGCCCTCTGCACAAGAGCTGGAAAAAGTGACTTTTCCTGCTCCATCTTATCTTCTTCTGACAGTAACTCCTGAAACAGATAAGCTTCCTTCCAATAGTCCTTCCCTGTTTTCTGACGCAAATTCATGAAAACTGGAATTAAAATTCATCCTGCTGCAGTTTGTGGTGGTTTCCCTCTTGACAGTTTTCTGAGTGAGAGTAGCAAGTGTGAAGGTGTTGAAAAGCAGCCTGCAGTGCTCCATGTCAGCTGTAGAACTCGAGCAGGAAACACCGCTCTAGCGAGATCAAAAACTGATATGAGCATGGTGTCTGGGGCAATGCTGCTTATTCTTTTTGTTCTGTTAGAGAACATGCCATTTTCTTGCTTCATTGCTTCATCTGCAGCATGCTGGCAGTGGTGGCTGTCATTATTATTATTAAGGGATAGTCTCTCATGCCTTTCAGTGGAAAATTGGATTCTTGACAAAATAATTCCGCTTTAAGTTTTGTCTTTTGTGGGAAAATTTCACTCTTTCTTTTTAATCATTCAAAGAATTTGATTTCTTTTTTGCCTGGAACCCTTAGACAGTATTTCCTTAGTGCAATGTCATTAATTTTTATGGGACATGGGGACAGATGTGTTTACATTTTCTGTCTGTTTTTATGGCTCACTATTATAGCACTAACGCTTGTGGTTCTTCAGAATACCATTCAAGTGCCAAAGAATGAGCAGAGGGCCAGTATCTATTTCACAGTTTTATCAGCATAAATCCCTGGTAGCGCCACTGAGAGCAAGGCAGTTTCTTTGTTACCCATGTCAGTCTATCCACAGGGCTTCTTGACTGGTTGAGCACTTGGGGCAAGGCTCCTGTGTGGAGACACGGCTTATATTGGCGGAATAATCATAATCTTCTGCCAATATACTTCAAACTAGTTTCCCATACTGCATAAACTATGTCTGGAAGAAAATTCGTTTTTGCTGACACTGCTGTTGTCAGAAGAAGAAAAATACCCAGCCTCTGCCCGAGACAGTCGTATGAGCAGACACGTGAAGTGCAGGCAAGGGCTCAGCTGCCGTACCTGGCCCTGCCTGCCACGGGGCCAGCCTTGCAGAGGGTTTTCTGCCCCTGTTGCCCCCTTGTAGTGAAACATAATTACATCACTTCCCACCCCTTGGATACTTGGGTCAAAATTATAGTGGTACAGGCAGATTTGGCAGGTAAAGCAAGTCCCCTTGCTAGACTGTGATTTTCATGTGAATGGCCAGGTTCATCACCGTGACCTGCCAGCAGAAGAACGGGCTGTCTTCTTGGTGATAAGCCACAAAACCCCAGAGGCACTCCTGGCACCTTCTGCAGTGCAATCTAAGGTGCATGTCAGCACTGATTAAATGGAAGCTTTATAGAAGGCAGTTTGGGCCTTGATTATTTCAGAAGCACCAGCAGTCAGAGAACTGGATCGCCTGAGCTGTCAGCTGGGTGATTTAGTGCAACTCCTATAGGGAATAATGAAGGTTGTGATAAACTGCAGTGTAAGAAGCCGGTAAATAACTTTTATGGTGGAACTGTACTTGGAAACACTGAATAATGGCAACTAGTGTCACAGATCTTATGGAAAGGTGCTTTCCAGAGTTATATATTTAAATGGTTATAGTATATCTGAGCCATTCTTTGAGAACTCAGTTGAAATCGATAGAATGACTTCAAGGTTGATTTAAGAAAAGAAAACACCATCAATAATGTTACATATTTATTGATAACATGAAACAATTAACATCTTTGGAGAAGAGGAGTAAATGTGTTTATCTTAATACTGATTTATTATTTTATTGCTTCTCTAACACAAAAGAAGGCTTCCAAACTCTAGAATTCTCTTGAGTTTTTTTATCTTGGCTTATTTTTCAGCTCTTTTTATCATGAAGCCCACATAAATGAGGAAAGATGTTTGTTGTATTCTTTTTATTTCACAATGCATAATTCAGATCTGAAATTACTGTTTTCTGGAAGAAATGCACATTTATTTTTAATATTTTCTTTATTTTCTGTTGGGTGCTTTAAGAACTGATCGTATTTGGGTTTTTATTGTTTTTAAATCCAAAAAACTCCTTCCATTAATATCCAGTGGAATATCAAGTCTCATGTTCTAATTACAGATAGAATTAGATCAATAGAGTCTTACTAAAAATTACACATGAAGTTTCTTTTATGTTTTCATGAATTGACCTTCTTTGCTACTGTAGCAACGTTTTCAGACTAAATAAGGGAAGTTATTCTGAAATACTCTTTGTTTTGAAGTGCTATACCATGGATGCTGTATATTGAACGAATGCTGTACATTGGACAGATGCTTGCATTGGCCATAATTAGGACTTGGTCTGGTGACAATCAAAGCGTTCATATACAGGGAGATAACTTGATAACTCAAAAATCTGTACAAGTCACAGGGCTCTTTTTTCTGATTCGCTGCACTTTGGGCATTTAGGGAGCGTAGGAAGCTGACATTTTACTCTGTTGCAGGCTGTACTGACTGAGGTGCATGGCTGTGACATGATGATGGATGATAAAGAACCAGGTATGTGCTGAACCATCAGACCTGCTCCTGTTCCAGTTACAGCTGGTGCTCAAGCTTGCTTTGACTTCAGAGGATGGGCTCCTGAGCTGCACTGCAGGCAGTAGGAGCTCTGGATGTTTGAGGAAGGAATAAATGGCCATGACCGTTACCTGATCTCTGTGGCATTTATTTTGCCCATGAGCTATGTCAGTCCTTTCTAGGTCTTGTTTTTCCAAGACCTTGTTATTTGCTGAAGTGAATTTGCCACCAATGAGAGCTCTTGGTCTTACTGCCTCACATACTGACATCCAGCCTGCTGTGCAGCTCTCAGATGCTTAGCCCTTGCATTTCTCATGAGTTTTTGTCTCCCTTTGCAGTGTCTGTGACCAGGTAGAGCACAGTGGGATGTGCTCCCATGTAAGGGGTGCTGGAGAATCCAGGGACCTCAAGAGCACCAGCACAACTTAGGACAGGTCAGACAGAAGTTTTACTAACTGTGATCATGGTGAGAGAACATTTGGACAGCATCTCCCCCTCTGCTCCCCCATTCTCTGCCAAATAATTACAGAGACCCAGCTTATATACGATTTCATGAAAACAAAAACCCAACAAACAAACAACTAGCTGGAGAAACCAATCATTTCAATGCAAACCAAGCCAGGTATCCATCTCCTGGAGGGATGGACTCCTTAACTAGTTTGCTAATTGCCACAATTCTAAGAAGGAATCAAAGAGTAAATAATATGACCATATGGTGAGATGGTTCTTGGTGAATCCTATGGAAGAGGTACAAGCACTATTATCTTAGCTCAGGGGTGAGGATTGGGAACAATCACAGGCTGTTAGCTTTTAGTCAAAGGGAATGTTCTTTTAGTTAGGGTAAACTTCTTAGCCAGACCTCTCAAATCTTAATAAATTTATTGCCACAGAGGTAATGTAGAGTGAACGTTGTTTTTCTTCAGTTGCAATTAATCGGCGGTAAGTGTTGCAGCCTCTTCGCTGTACTCACTGCAAAGAAGATATTTTAAGATCAGAACTGTTCAGAAAAGTGTAATAAAAAATGTGAATAGCAGCAGGGAGCTGCTATGGCTCATGAAGTGGCATAAGGAGAATCTGAGGGACGCCAGGAGGGTGGAAAATCAGGTAGTGCAATGCTTGCTCTCTGCCTTTTGAATTGCTGGCAGATAGATGACATTTAGTATCCTAATGGTCAGCTCTGTGGCCCCTCACTACAGCTCTGTGCTTTTGACTTCCATATCCTAGGCAGCTTCTGACTGACTAGACTCAGTGACTGTAAACTACAGTGACTAACTATAGAACTGTTCTTTCTGCAAATAGACAATATCACTAGATGACACCCTAGGTGAACTTTTGTTGAGGGCCAATCAGGGATTCTTTATTGAGCTTTTTTCATTTGCTGTTTTTTTCCCTCAGCAAAATCTCAATTTGTCAAAATTGAAATGATTCATAAACCAGGATTCTTTTCCACTACTCTTCTAACTCAGCCAAAGCACGGAACTGCTTTCTGCAGAATATATGCGACAATGTATTTTGAAATTTCTGACCTGAAATCTTCATATTTTTATTTCAGTTGAAATCACTTTCTATTTTTCAGTTTTAAGAAAATGGAGATCAGAAAATTTAAATGAAAGAAAGAGAAACAAAATGTTAAAAAATAATGTCAACAAAGCACCGTGAGTGACCTAACCTGTGTGTTTTGTTCAAGTTTCAGTTTGCAAAACTTCCCAGTTTCCCTTATTCGACTGCACCACAGGCACAAAGTATTGACAAAGCAGGATTCTCTGATTAGTGCAGAAGTTCCTCCTGCCCTGCAACAAGTGTGCAAAAGCGTGACCTGGGAAAGTCATTTCTGAGGAAAAGGACTCAGACTGGGGTCTAGGGTGTATTCTGACATTTCCAATGATTTTGTGAAGTAATAATTTTTCCCTGTCTCTCTTGCTGCCCTTGAACTACTGGAAACAATTTCTGTGGATTAAATCAGCAAAAAGCTTTTCAGAGATGCATGAATAGATTCAGGTAGTAGCATATATAATGTATATAAGAATACAAAAGAGTAAGAGCAGATTAGAAAATTGGCATTTGCATTCCACTCATGTTTTATCCATTCATCCAAGTTTAGTTGTTCCTTTCCAGAAACTGGCTGTTTCTAGTCAGCTCTGCCTCATCTTTCAGTAATACTGCTGCTGTGTATGGAGCCAGCCCCATCTCTGACCAGCCAGGAGTTTCTGAGATCCCGTCTCACCACTGTCCCTCATGGAGCAAGGTAGTAGGTTTTACTTCTGCCTGAGTACAGAGCTGCAAAGTGGATGTACAATGTCCTGGCAAAAAGAAACACTGCTCAAGCCAGTGTGGATATACTCCAGAAAACCTGTACACAGGTAAAGTAATGCAGTTATCCACTGCTGTGGGTTATACTGTCATTCTGGAGCAAGACAAATTAGTGTACTCGGAAGCAATCATAAGTAATTACTCTTTAAGAAACAATAGGCATCACTCTGTGGCTTCTATCTGACAGCTAAAGAACTTGGCTTCCTGTGAAAAACCTGTGCAGCTTAGTCTTCCTGTGTCAGATGATATTTCCCTGTCTTCTCTTGGTAAATGTTTACATTGCTGCAGTAAAAGGGGCACTGCATGGTCTCGTCTAACAGGGGACTGTGTGTTTAGAGATAGTAATGGGGTTCAACATCTTTCAGCTGTCTCTCTCAAAATGAAGGCAAAGAAGGTTTGCAGGCACAGAACAGCATGTCTGCAGGGGCTTGAGTGGTCCCACTCTCAGGAGTAAATCCTGGTTCCATGAAGTCAGTTCCTACTGTAACATGAGCTGACACTGCAGCACAACAATGATATGAAATGATAAGAAGTGAGCATGGGGAGATGGCTGTTCTTTTGCTCTTCAGGTAAGATTCTCAATGACATTCCAATGGGTTCATTTCAGAGTGTAAATATAGACACCAAATCCTGCTTTTGCCACCCCTACTGCTGTATTTTCGTTCCCATCACCTGCTTATCATTTTTAGATGTAACCTTAAAGACTGAACAATTCCTAAAGGCTTCGGTGGCATCTTTGAAAACTTAAAGAAATCTGCTGTCAGAATGTGTCAGTCAGTGACTGTATCATAGAACCATAGAATTATTTAGGTTGGAAAAGACTTCTAAGATCATCAAGTCCAGCCACTAACCAGCCAAGCCCAACACTAAACCATGTCCCTCAGCACCTTATCTACACAGCTTATAAATATCCCCAGGGATGGTGACTCCACCACTGCCTTGGGCAGACTGGGACAGTGTTTAACAACTCTCTCAGTAAAGAAGTCCTTCCTAACCTCCACTCTCAACCTCTCCAGATGCAACTTGAGGCCATTCCCTCTTGTCCTGTCATTCATTACTTGGGAGAAGAGATCAACCTCCCAAGTCACTACAACCTCCTTTCCAGTACTCGTAAAAAGGGATCAGGTGTCCCCTCAGACCCCTTTTCTCCAGACTAAACAACTTGAGTTCCCTCAGCTGCTTCTCATCAGACTTGTTCTCCAGACCCTTCATCAGCTTTATTACCTGTCTCTGGACACATTCCAGCACCTAAGAGTCTTTGTTGTAGTGAGGGGCTGAGAACACAGTATTTGAGGTAAGGCCTCACCAGTGCCACGTACAGGGGAACACTCACTTCACTGGTCCTGCTGATTACATTGTTTCTGATACAAGCCAGGACACCATCAGCCTTCTTGGCCACTTGGGCACACTGCTGGCTCATTTTTAGCCAGCTGTTGATTACCACCCCCACATCCCTCTCTGCCTGGCAGCTTTTCAGCCACTTTGCCCCAAGCCTATAGCATTGCCTGGGGTTATTGAGGCCCGAGCACAGGACCAAGCACTTGGCCTTGTTAAACTTCATACAATTGGCCTCAGCTTGACTGTGGTCTTAACTGTGATGTGTTTTACATTCTTCAGGAAGAACTGTAGGATTCATCTCAGGGAAGATGAAGTCAAAGGGTGGGAGACTGAGATCCTGGTGACCTCTGTACTTGTAATGATTATAAAGTATGTCTGTTTTTTAAGTAGTAAAGCAAAAGAAAGTCTAAATTTCAGATCCTGGCAAATGCTGCCATGACTGATGCTACCCTCAGAGGATTGTTTTAACCTTTTGTATTTTATATTTGTGGTAGTTTGTGAGAAAGTAGACTAAGCAAGAATAAAGTGATCTTGTGGTTAACTCAGTTACACAGGATGACATTCGATGTCCTGTGTACTTGAATACACAGTTTCTATTCAACTCGGTTCTTCCATCAGATACAACTAAGAGCATTTCCTATCAGAAAGTGATTTTGAGGATACATTCACTGGCGAGAGATCAAAATATTTTTGTGTTATTGTGTGTTTGGAGACAAAATAGAGATAAGCCAGTTAAATACTATGCTTTAATTAGACTTTACTCTGTGAGAGTTAACAGACAAAAGAGAAGGACAGTCTCTTTCATAAAACCGAACTGCAGCTGACCTTCATCAGTCTTTTAAAAGCTACTGTAACTTTCAGTAAACTTTGTCATGTTTGATTTCTTCATCATGAGGATGATGTAGCACTGGAACAGGTCACCTAAAGCCATTGAAATCACCATCTTTGTATATTTTGAAGATATTGTCAGGCCAAGCTATGGCTGACACAATCTGGTTTGGCAGTAGTCTTGCTTTAAATGAGAGGTGGGACTGAGGATCTCCAGAAGTCTTCTTCAACTAGCATTTCTTTGATTCTGTGATTCTAATTAGCTTTGTCCTACATGGAAGTATCAAAGATCTTTTAGGAAGTATCTTTGTGCAGTGGAAGCAAACAAGGTGTTTATTATCCTTTATTACTAGTATTAATTAAGTACTCTAACAAAGGCAAACTCTTGAATAACCTTGCTTTCTGTCTCTCAAAGCAAGATTGAAGATGAATATTAGAGCAGATATATTATCCACTTTTCAAATTTATTTTTATATCCATTGGTTATGTGTATTCCATAATAATATTTTATAACACCATACTTCTACCACTTCATAATAATACTACTAAAACAAATGTCAAGTATTAACCTTATAAACATGTTGCAAAATACAGCTTAAGTATGTCAGTGTCTTATGAGGATACTTGAGGCTGAAATATCTTCCCAACATACAGACTTTTCAAAGTAATGCGTATATGCTCTACAGAGTTAATAGCTGTTACTGTTTCACCATTGAGAAGTATTTTCTCTTTCTTATGTTAAAGATAAATCATTATTAACTTCCTACTGTCTTACGTTCAAGGCCCAAATAGTCCTATCTCTCTAATAGAAACGAGCAGAACTTAATTGGTTCTCTCAAAACTCAGTGACAGTTGTGTGTATGCTCCTCTAGCTATTAATGGTAAAAGCTCTCACATAAAGAACAAGAACTGTAATGCAGTAATAACATGAGGTTCTCATTTTATGTTTTTATATTTCCTACTTGTTATTATTTCATGTATATGAACTGATATAAAAGAGTGTGCATGCATATTTACAAGCATGCACAATTTAATGAATTCCGCATGGTTCTATTAATGGGCTTTCCTAGTTTTGTCTGTGGAGGAAAACTCTTGCATTTGACTGTTATTTTATCTTGATGTACATATGAAAATGGTATGAATGACATGTGCCAGGAATTAGGGAAATGAAAGATACAGACAGTCAAGGCATTGAGCAGATGTTTTTTTGTCTCGGCTTATTCCTCCTGTCATCTTATAACTGCTATCTCACATCCATATTAAATACCTAAATTCTCCATTCTTGCAGTTTTTGTCATGAATCTGACAATATATCAGATTCTGATATGAATCTGACATATTTTCTGATAATTTAGATGTTCTTTTTAAGCACAAAGGTCTGGCTTGTTACTCCACAAGTGTGTATGCTGGGATGATGTCCCCATCCCAAACTGTCCCTCTGGGTACTGACTGGGGCCCTTCAGTCTTCCCTCTGAGCTGTGGCTTCCAGAGGTGTGGGAGAGAAAAGAAGCAATGACAGCACCATTTTGTCAGATCTGTTGGAAGCTCCAGAGCTGCCATAGCAGGAGCTCCAGCACCATGGCTCCTGAACAAAACCAGAGTTGACTCATTTCATCTGTACTTCAGGCTGGTAATGCACTGCCCTTAAGCCCAGACTAATTTCTTTTCTCTTGGCTACTAGAACTCACAAAATGTAGAGGAAGATGTGTGGTTTACTCCCCTGTAAAGTATCTAAAGGAGAGTGTGTAAACTCTCCAGGAAGGAGACATGACCACAAGAAGGGTGTGTTTCAGGGCTGACCCAAGATTCAGACAGATGTCAGGGCACCTGTGCCAATAGCACACATCAAGAGGGGGCACACCATTGGCCTTCACCTCACATAGCCAGCTGTCAGCATGGCATTGGGGAGGGCACTATTTGACTAAAAGGCAGAAGACCAAGTAGATGGTGCTAAACCATAGCAGGCTCCACTCTTTTACCATGGGTTTGCTTGGATGCTTTTTTAAGCTGAATTCAAGAGACTGATCCCAGTTTCAAGAAGTAAACAGCCATGGAGGTTCCCAGAGCTGCCTGGACTGGCTCTGGAACCTGAACATATCTGAACACAGACACACACCTTACTCTATCTGTTCTGTAGAGGTTGTTGCACTGTGATTTTTGCTTTGCATCCAAAGAGTGTGGATTCAGCAGTGCAGCTAACAGCTGTCTTGTGTCATTCGTTGTCTTGTTTTCTGCCTGGGCAGGCAGCAGTGCAGCTTGTTTCAACAGGCAATGTCTGTCTAAATGTGTACTCTGCTCTGTGTTTATGTTGGAAGAGGAAAGATCAAAGCATGTTCTTGGAGTTTAAAATGGAGGCTGTGTGATTAGGGATCTCATTTGATTCCCAGTCACATGTGTATGTACATGTACTTCTACCTATGCACCCCTGCCCATTGCTGGAACAAGGGACAGGAGACAGTTCTCTGAACATAAAGTTGTTCCTTTAGATGGCCATCAGAGGTCAGGGCTGCCTTTGAAGGGAAGCGGAATTAACTTTGTCACTAACTAGTTGTCTCTAAAGAGGAGTGACCCCAGATCAGGTGGTGATAGTGGCTCTGTTGAGGCTTAGCAAAGTCTTGTCTAGCCTGATGTTCTGTCTCAGAGTGCAGTACAAGAAGCATAAGAAAAGAGAACAAAAGGGAGCACTGAGAAAAAGAGTCTTTTTTCTGATATATCTTTCCAGCTGCTGGTGTTGATATGGAAGCCATTCTGAGCTACAGGCTGTATCTGAACTACTGCAAGTAGTGACTGTTGATGAATTTATCTAATTATTTAAACCCACTTATTCCTTTGAACTCTACATCAGCGACCTCCACGTTCGACTATCCAAGGAGTAATTACTCCCTGTTTGCTTTCTCATTCCACTCCATCCTAAATACCTCAGTCACATCCAGGTTCAGCTGTCTGTCTGATAAGAAAATGAGTCCTTGTCTATGAAAAGTCTCTTCAGTTACAGACACCACTTGGTACGTCTGATGTTCTTGCTGCTTCTCTTCACTCTACTTTACCTTTTTGAGATGACATGACCAGAATTTCATGCTGTGCTGAAGACATGGACATGCCAGGGACTGACAAAACTGCAGAATGATATTTTCCATTTTGTTGTCTCTTCCTGTCCCATTTGTCCTTAGCATTGTGTGAGAATTAACAAGCAGCTCTATTGTTAGAAAAGCCTAGAGGGAGAGCCTTGCAGGCTGCTCCTGGAGGAAGGATGCAGAGACCAGGACATGATTTATCTGTTTAATTTATGTTGGACTGTTTGATTTTGCAAAATTAACTTCCTCCCTGAAGAAAGATGTTGGATGAAATTTTCTGTTGAAAGGTGCAAGGGGAGAGTGAGAGATTAGTGCTTGTAGCAGCGCAAAGCTCTGTGCTTTGATCCTTCATGCCTGCTGCTCCGCTCCACTGTGTATCTTGCCTACAGGACAAAGTTTGGGGGCAGGACTGGGGAGACTGCCTTATCCAGAAACTGCCAACCAGATTGTTTCCCTTGGATCAGGCCCTATCTCAGCAGTTGTGTCCTTGGCTTTTCACATGCAAAAGAAGCACTTTATTAAAAGAAACAAGATACTTCCCAGAGTCTGACAGATTTTGTTCTGAACTATCACCCCTGACAAGGGACCTTAAAACTGACCCCAAGACATTAATTTAACCATTACAATTCCATTAGCTTAATTTGTCATGAAACATCTTTAACTAATTATCTGCATTTGTAAGTTAGTCCACATGTCATGAGATAAGAAGTCAAGCATAGCCATAGGTCATTGCTCTGGGCTGCCATCACATAACACAGACCCAAGATGAAAGGGAATTCAGAGTTGATAGGAGGAATCTAAATGACAGCTACTCAGTCAGTACAAGGCAGCCATGGCCGTAATGGAAAAATTGGACGATTGTTTTAAAAGTGGTGTTTTGGAAAAGATGGGGCTTGCCCTCATTAGCAGAATAAGGTCTAGGCAGACTGAGCATAATGCATTCTCCATAAGCATTTGTCTTGAAGGTGGCAATTTGATAAATACAGGTCCTCACTAAAACCATTTGCCAAATTTGGCAGATAATAATATCAAACATTTATGACTGGATTTAGAACTGTCCCTTTTCAAAGAGACCTGATTCTGTCCTGGATGTTACTTTAAAAAGCTCATTTGGGAACTGCTGTTGGTTTCCTCAAATGACAAATGTTGAAACAGACGGAAAGACCAATTAGGAGTCTGATTAAAGGTTGTTCAAGCCTTTCACTGAGTAGTGTGTTTGGATTCATCTCCCTATTACTTGTTGGAAATCTGCCCATTAATTTCTAGTGGGAGCTGCAACATGCTGCGTGCCACAAACACCTCTCTCCCTCTGATTTAGGCAACTGTAAACTTCCCTTCATTTTTCTTGTTCCAGTGCCTGAGACATTCCCTTACAGACTAGAGGAGGAGAAGACACGGTACATGATTAATACAGGATGAAGCATTCAGAAAATTTCCTCATTGTTTTTTGTTTCCTTCTTCACTGAGAGAGGAGGTGCAGAGGGACCTGGCCAAGAGCAATTCCCCTCCCGCCCCCATCAATATACAGTGTCATCATCACACACTTGGCTGCCAGTCCTGGGTGTGAGTGGTAATTAAATCCTGCCTCCCCCCCCCAGCCCTCCGTCCCTGAGCTGATAGTTACAGACAGCAAACACAATTGAATTCTTCACTTCCATCACTCATTTCATCAATATAAAGGGCCAGTGACAACACAGCTATACTGGTCAGGCCAGCCTTACCTTTGTACTCCCTAAGTATCGGCTCTGTCCAAGCCATAAATCACAGCTACTCTAAATTATAGAGGCTGCCAACACATCAGAGGGCTGGAGTGGGAGCTCCCTGTGATCACAGCAGGAAGGGCAGGATAAGGAAGGCCCTGACCAAGCTGTCTTGTCTGTACTCAGGAGCATTTTTCAGACAGCAAGGAAGAGACCGAGCCTGGGAGTCTCTGCACTGCTCCTACAGGCATGAGGCTGGCATGGTGGCTCACCCACTGTCCTCAGGAAAAACTGAAATCCTCTTCCTACAGGCCACAAGGCAGTCACTGTGATTAAGAGGAAACTTCCCTTGGTGGTGTATTACTGCAGACTTTATATCCACAGGTACCTTTTTCTTTGCGTCCCTGTCAGGAGAGCAGCAGCAGCCCCAGCTTGCCCCGAGCTCCTGCCATCACACAGCTTGGTGGCGTATGGAAATTTCCTATGTGGAAGTTCACCTGTTATTTTCTACCAATATTCCTCCAAACCTCTAAAGATAAAAAAAATCTCCAGGTCTCCAGATCTTTAGCCTGTCTGCAATGGGCATATCTACCAGCCTGCAATGAAAAATCACAGACAATCCATCCTTTCCATCTCTTGCTTTTATCCTAAGCTGATAAGGAAGGCTCTCCTGTGCTTGTCAGCTTTGCATTCTTGGTGTGTGCAGCATAGCTGAGTATTGCAGATTAAAGGTGAAGAGTTGAACAGGGAAAAAAAGCAGGAGTGAAGCAGCTGTTTAATGAGATAGAGGGGTTTTCCTCTTGAAAACTGCTTATCCACATCCTGCCTGTTGGTAATTGCAAAGTATTTTCTTTATGGAGCATATTAGCACTGTTTTCCCAGTTTAATATATTTTACCCTTTTGCAGGATCATCTTTTCACCTTGGTGGCATTAAATCATCCTTTATGAAATTGTAAGTGACCCACAACATATTTTTTTCAAGCTGCTAAATTCTGCCCTGTGCATCTTTTTTCTTACAGTTACAACAAAGTTCAAGTATGCTCAGGAGACAAAGCTTAGATGGTCTCAGTCTGTACTAAAGTTTGTGCCCTTGCAGCTCCAGGTTTGCAAACTCCTTTCCACCCAAGCATGTCTAAAGCTGTAACTTCTAAAGTTACAAATCCAGACATTGTCGAACTTACTTACAGTGCTAGGATGTGCTACTTTGACAGTTAGAACCAAACCTTGGGAAGATGAGCTTTCTGGCAGCTGCTTTAGCCTACTCATGTCATCGGCTATGTCTTTCTGCTAGAGTAATTTTCATTTTTGCAAACTCATTCCGTGACTTGCTCTGTTTTTCTGGTAGATCCTTCACCTCTCGGTGTCCCTGAGAGGCTCATGTGGGACCCCATACCTTCGTTCCTGCTGTCATTTGCTTGGATTCACCTCCAGAAAGAGACTTAAGAATCCATTGTTGCATCTGCATAAGCTTAGGGGTGCCAGACCAGCTAAGAAAGATCACTCACTGGGAAATAGCTAATGTATCTATGTTGCCACTATACATACCACTGTCACTGTGGGTCTCTGGAGACATGCTATGAGAGCACAACAGTTGCTGACAAAGGAAAGCAAGAGAAAAGAAAGGATGCATCTGTCAGGAAGAGATGCAGTCATGACTCTGGTTTGGTATGATAAAGAGCATATGCTGCTCAGAGCTCTGGTTGTGGACAGGCCGTATTCCTTGATCTTTAGAGATCTCTTCCAACCCCCACCATTCTATGATTCTGTGAAAAGAGTGATCTAGGGTTTTTCAGATGGCAAAATTTCCTGATCTCTTTTGTATAGATAATGTTTACTTCTGTATAAATGATAATGGAAGGATGGAGAAATGGCGAGATCCTGGGTTGGGATAGGAGGGGTTTGGTGTGAGGTGGGGGCTTCTGAAAGAGCAGAGACTTAGGGTCACAGTGAGGAGAAGATAGAAGCCCTGGATTGAAGAGCATTGCCATAGTCTGGAGCAGTAAATCATACTGGGTTTGAGATGTGGGACAGTAGAGAGAGAATTTGCCTCACACAGAAGTGAAGGGATTTGAGGACTTGAAGATTGAAGTACTTATTTCATACGACTGTCCCTTTCCCATCCCATGCACGTGACCATATGGCAACAGTCATTTTTGCTGATGGAAATGTGGTAGCTCTATTTTTTGGCCTCACCTTCATCTCCTTGTCTTTTTCTTGTCCATACAGTATCATAAACCCTATAGAATCATATAATTAAAATAGATGATTATGCAGAGGCAAATGTGTCCCTAAGGAAAGTTAGCACACCGACATAACACCAAAGGCAGGTTTTAACTGATTTTGCAGCTTTAAAGCAGTTGCTTCTTTTTTTTAATTAAAAACATTTTAACTTTTTTTTTCTTTTCTTATTTTTTAATACTAACAGCTTAAAATCCAGGTAAAATCTGAAATGGCAGAGAGGGAGCTCACAGAGAACCTTATGGAAGTGCTAGCCATAGCTTTCTGGGTTTAGACACCTTTTGAAGAGTGCAGTCTTTTCTCCCATTTGCAACACCCTTCCCTGCTGTATGTAATGCAAGTCCTGTATGCTTTTGACTGTCAGGTCTGTGACTCCCACCTTCCTTTTCATAAACTTCCTTTCAAAGAGTAGATTTTACCCCACTCCCATGCCCTAGAGAAGTCTTTGCCCTGCGAGTGTCCTGGGTTTTTAAATAAAGTTGCAACTCCTTGTTTTATTCTGTTTCTGTACTGCTACCTCCAGTTCATGGTTTCTGTTCCTCTTGGCCTCTGGTAATGCATAGTGTGGCCTGAATGGGGTGATTTTCTCTGCAGTTCCAGTGAAATGTGGCTGTGGGTAAAGGGACTGCAGCCTTCTCCTAGTACTGTTTCTTATTAAGCAGTAGAAAAGAGGCACCACTTTTTGTCCCCTATCACTCATCAGCCTGATTTTATTATTACCAGCAAATTACACCAATACTGTTCATGTTTCCTTGTCCCTAGACTTGATATGTTCAATGACGACATTAACTCCTCTCTATTTTCAGAGGCATCTTTATGATGGTATTGCCTTTCCAAGCCACAGCTGATCTTGCAAGCTTTCACACCAGCTAATCCAACCTCTTTTGGCTTCTTTCCCAAGGGTGTAGGGTTCTAAGGGAAACACTCAGTGATGATATATTTCCTTGATACCAATGGATACAGAATTTCTTAACTGCCAGGGATGCTCATTCCCCTCCGTTGCCATCAGCAATGAGAGACAGATACTACTTACAGAATTTAATATTTTTTAAGGAAATAAGAACTAAAACTGAGTCTAAACCAGAGCTGTCTACATTTTCTATCTGAAGGTACAAATCAGGTGGAGCTGCCTTGACATTTGTGCTGCTGATTAAAAATAGCATGTTATGTACAAAGCAATAAATAGTCTTCATCTTGCAGTGAAGCAGGACATAGCACATGTGCGGAGGGAGCAAGGATTAGCTAGTGCCAGAAGCAGAGCCTGCATGGACAGCATATCCAACACCATTCCTCAGAGCAGCATCAAGAATGCTGGCAGACCATAGTAGAACTTTTCTACTTCATTACATGCAGAAAAGCAACCGGTTTCTGCTCATTAGATACTAATCAAGGTCACCCCTTCATTACTGAATGCTCTGAATTCACTACACTGTTGGCAGGAGGGCTCGCTCTGCTCCTGTGTGCTCAGGAAAAAAAAAAACAAAACCAAAATAAAATAAAAGGAGAAGAAATCCTTTGGCCAACCATCTGTTGGAGCACAGGCTCTGGACACAGTGCAGATCCAAATGCCTGGATGCATTTTGCAGGTGTGCCCTGTGACCCATCTTTCCATGGAGGGATTCACTGGGAAAACAGATTGCACTAGGCTGTTCCTGCAACGGCAGCTAATCGTGCCCTTCTCTATATTACTGCCACAGGATTAACACAAACGTTGCTCCTATTCTGAGGCTTATCAAAGGCAGCAGCACATCTCTAATCTCCTGTTTCCCTCCTCTCTTTAAAGTGCTCAAATGAATGGAGCACTGATGAGCAGGGATGTGGTGCCAGCAGGAATGGTGTCATTTAATGCCTCGCTATTTATGCTATTTAATGCCTGTGTGGCTTTATGTGTCCTGGGTGACTTGCTAACCATCTGGCACCCTCCACCCTTTTACAGGCCAGACAGAGGTGTAGACAGCATCTTCATTTGTCTCCAGTCCAGAGAGTGACCAGTAGCAATAAAACAGTATAGTCCTGATGTGCCTGCTCCTATGCAGCCTGCACCTGCTGTCACTTGACAGAGGAAGATTGGAAGCCATGGTTTGGTGACCCTTGATACCAGACAGTTTGGATGTCAATGAGCTGTGGGCACATACTTGTATTTCTATTGAAGTAGTTGGCACACACAACCTGGATTTTTCTTCCTGATGTATAAAGCAAAACAATAACCAATCTGCCTTTGCACCTGTTTGCACACAGTAAACTTGTTAAAAGGTTTCAGACAAGCTGGAATACAATTCTGTATGTCACATCAGCTCCTTCTTCTTAGAGTCCTACAGCTGGACTTACTGCATTATTGAATCATAGCTGGAATTTTTAGCTCTTCTGCTTTCACAGATGCCAAATATTTGGGTCGTATACTCCACTCTACTAGGAAGTGAGCTGAGATCCACTCTACTGCTTTCACACCCCTGTCAGCTGGCATTAACTTTCAGTCATTTTCTCCTTCGAGGACAGACTGAAATCTGTGACCTAGAAATATAATACTCTGTATTTTGTTAGCAAGTAATCCCTGGAGTTGTGCAGTCTAAATTGGGATGTTTTCTTAGTGAGATCTTTCATAGATCTTCCTGTGGCAATTGTACTGTAATTACCAACAATCCTCTTCTTGGTAACAGAATCTATTAATTGCTTTCCACTTTCTCCAATGTATTTCTGCACAGATCACTGCAAAATACACACTTTCTTTAGTTTGTGATCACGATATCCTGCTGTAAAGCATTAGTTCCCTATGGTGATGTTCTCAGAGCTTATATTATGGACTCACTGATATTTCTGCAAGGAGGGCAAACTGGAATCTGTGTTTGACACTTACTGCATTGTCTGTTAGCAGTACAGCTGTGGAATCTGACCCTGAAAATGTTCATGCCTACGAGAGTATTTGCAGATGTAAGGACTAGTCACGTGTAGAAGCATTTTCGCAATCAGCCTTCATGTTTATGGGATCATTTGTGGACAGTGCTGATAGTCTGCTGGGAGGTGCTGGCTGCCCTTTTCAGTGCTATTGCTGAGGGCTCATTTTATTCTGCATTTTAAGAAAGTGCCCAGATCGCATTGTAACTTTAATGCAGACTGTTAATATGAATAAATTATATCTCCATTATGGGGTTTTTTTTGTGTTCAGAATCAAGGTCAGATCCAGTTGGCCACTCTGTGGCATTATCTAATGAATTGTCAGCATCTCAGAAGTATACAATTGGAGATCAGGAGCAGCACCATCTTATTACCATGATAGTCAATTGCCAGTGGAAGTGCAGTGGAGGAAAGGGCAAAGTAATGTAATATGTGAGTGGAATAGCACTCAATCTGTGTGTTACGAAATTGTCATTCTGTGCCACTGTTCAGCATAAATGGACTAATCTTCAGTTTGAAAATGAGGAGAGCTTGACTGTTAAAGAATAGGTCATTTGGCTTCTGGCAGCAGCAGAAGATGCTGTAATATTAGCTGTAAGAACTTGTGCATTCTTGGTAAAGAGATAAAAATGATTAAATTGCACTGCACTGCTTGCTTCTCTATCTTCTAAAGTCATTCATATTTGGACTCGGATTCATGTAATCATTTTCATAATTCCTCAGGCCATTCCTATTCAGCCATGCATTTCAGCTTGTGCTTAAACTTAAGCAAGTGCGGAAGTTCTTTTCAGTTCCTGTGGCTTCAGCCTCGCTGAACACAGTCTTGGCTGTTAGTTTATAATATTTCACTAGCTCCTGAGATTGTTATTCTGTAGAAAATGGAAGTTTGCTGTATTTGTTGTATAAAAGGCTGAATATTCTTTAGCAACTCAGAAAGGTTAAGGGTGAATATCTTGGGGCTCTGGAGAGGATTGTTTTCAGTAGAGTCCTCTGTTGGAAATTCAAGAGCCAGAGAACTGGGGTCATGTCTCCCAAGAGTTTCATGGACTCTGCAAAACTGGCCGTCACACTGACTGCCTCCCTTCCGCTGGGTTCTTCCTCAAAAGGAATGAGCAGAGCCAAGGGGAAGGTTTTGTTGGGCTCTTCAGGCCAAATTCTGTTCCAAATTATGCTTCATTACTCCAGAGTAACTCATTAACTTTGGTATGGCTGTGCCAAGTGGTGGCCATTGTCGATGCAAAAAAAATCTGAAAAATTGCAATATTACCATATGTATTTCTATCCAAAGTCAGGAGGTGAGGGACTGGAGAAGAACCTTCATATGCTGAAGAGTTTTTTTTTTGTGCTGTGTGAGGATGGAAAGTTCAAAACACGTTGCCTGGCATTATCAAGCTATTGTGTGTCAGTTCAGTTCAGCATCAGATACACTTCCACTGCTTCGTGAAGACATGTGTGAGAACTGGGAGTTTTTTAATTGGGATTGATCTCAATCTAAAATGAAATGTTTGGTTATGGCTTTTTAAAGAAAATACAGTAAAACAATTGACTTTCTTTTTCCCCTTTGTAAAAAATACCTTTCAGACATTGGTAGGAAACCCTCCACAGAATAGATTTATGGCCTGAAGTCTTGTTCACAGTGAAACTGGTGGGAATTTTGCTGTCGACTTTCACATAGCCAGAATTTTGCTGGGGTTTCCTTTGCAGCAGGAGGGACTGTGTGTCCCTTTATCTGGAGGTATTAATGTAACTTCAAAGCCTCTTCTCCCACTTTTGAAATAAAAAGTGTTCCTATATATCTCATCAATTTGCTGGAGGTTTTGCTCCACTGAAAGCAACACGGTTTCTGTCTGTATCCCAGAGAGCCACCAGCAGCATTTGTTAAAATGGAGACCAGTAGCATGTTCTTCTTACACATTTATAGCAGAAGAAAGGGGAGCTATCCAGGTTAGTGCTCTACTTTGCTGGGCTGTCTTCAGATCATTGCTTTAAAATATTTGTTCCATGAAGGAGAATCATTGAAGGTTCCAGATGTAGGTGTTTACAGTGGGATCATATTTGTGTTTTAATGCAGTGCTGTGCATCATATCGTCTCTGTTTGTCTGGTCCCAGTATATGAGATGATACACCTGCTGCAGGATTTCCCTGTCTGTATAGCAGATTTTATTAACCCCTAGAGAGGCTTATTTGGAAGCTGTTTTGTCATCCCAAATTGTAGTCCCGCTATTAATCTTCCATGAGCAAGGAGCAGTTCATACACTGGTGGGTAACTGGAGTCCTTTGTTACCACTACTTTACCTGGGACAAGGTGTCAACAACCATGAGAAAGGGAAGACAAAGGACTGGAAGTGTCATAGAAAGAGGAAAATAAATCTTTCTACGGCAAAAAGAGGATTCAGTGAGCAATTTTCAAGAGCTACACACATTTAGAAATCTGCTAAAATATGTTTTATAGGCAACATTTAATGAAAGTACAGTTAGTTCTGGACTTATCACACCCATTTGTCCTTGGACTTAGGGCTAACTCAGAGCAATTTTCCAGTTTTGCACTTTCAGCCCATCTCTACTTGCTTTACTGGCAGGTTCCATTGAACTGAGGACACTACTGGTAGACACAAAAAGAGCAGGACCTTCCATGGAAGAAGTGAGTTCCTAGGAGGGGCTTAAGAGCAGAGTTTCAAAAGCACCATGTTCCCACAGAAGGGCCAATTTTTTTCAGAAGGGCTGAACAACAAGCACTCCTGCTGTGACAGATGGTTGAGTATTTCAAAAGATCTTGCCATTAAAGCTGGCTGGAGATTGTCTATTCTCTTATTTTTGACAGGAACTTGGGTTTTCTGTTTAAAATAATAATAGTCCAAAATGGGCATATTTCCTTTCACCATTTGATTTTTATGTGAGAGTTTTGTTTTGTTCAGGGAAACTCTCTCTCTCACAATACATTCATCAGAAATAGCTGTGGTGGAGAGCCATGTGATAGATACTCCCAAAAGTCTGATCAACTGCTCTGGTCCCTCAATAGCATGAAGCTCCTCTGAAGCTCCAGCCAGCACACGACTGCCATGTGCCATAACGTGGTGGAGAGAGCACCTGAGTGTGCTGCTTCCCTTCACCTTTTCTTGGGTAAGTTTCCATTTAGGCTTTCTAGGGTGTATTAATTTTTGAGACACTTGATTTGAGATCCTGAGCACATGATCTTCAGTGGGTGAATGCTTTCACTTGTGGCTGTTCACATTCAGGATGGGGAGTGAAAGCCAAGCTGTGTTTGTACGTAGCTGAGGACTCAGAAAGTGGGATCTTGGAACTTGAGGCTGTTCATAATGGGTATTTTAGCATTTCCATGGTTTAATTTCCCATCCATAAACTGGAGGTAATTCCTCAGCAGCAACAGAGGACTGACAAAGTTCAGTGTTTATGGATGCAACTTTGGAGAAGCATAAATACAAAAAAAAATTATCCTTCTCTTCCATCTGACTGTCTCAGAGCTCTTTTAAACTGCTAATTAATTGAGCAATCATAATGATGTGTCTGGGGGGATGAAGGGGGAGGAATAATTTACAGGTGGAAGAAATGAGGCATGAATGACTTCCCAGCCTTACCTGTACCGTGCTGTTAGTATGTGTCAGATCCAGACAGATACCTTCTGTCCTGTCTCTTTTTGCATCTGTGAGGGGTGGCTAAGAATATCAGCTTCCTCTCCCCTTCCTCTTCTTTTTCCATAGGAGACCTATTTCCTTACCACCAGGCATGAAGTACAAGGAGTCCATGTGGCCCATATTTGAAGAGGCAGGCTTGGAAGCCAGGACATTTGTTTCAGCTCTCAAGTGCCCCCCACTGAACAGGACATGTCCAGAGGGCCATCTCTACTGCAAGAGAGAAAGAGAATCAAGAAATGAACCTTCTGGCTGCTTTTAGCACAACTGCACATTCTGCCCTGCCTTCCTCTTCCTGGCCTTGTGCCATCCTCCTGCACATCTTCCATGGCAACTCAGGTTATATCTCTGCTCCACCAAGCAGAGTGATTGAGGCACTTCTGACCTGTCTCTGAAATACCAGCTCACCTCTAGCTTCTGTTTGTCACCCTCTGCACAGCCTCTGTCACCCTCACTTTCTGAGCTCCTGTCTCTGGAGTCAGTAGACTTTTGTACAGAAACCACTGTGAATCTTCTAGCATATGCAGAATGAATGAACACAAGGTTAATTCAAATTGTTTAAAATTTGTGAGATGGGCAGAGTAAAAGCACTGCTTAGGAAAAGGTTCTGCACATAATTTCATCTACAGTTTGTCTGGGAATCCTGTTTAAATTTTGCTCTTAAACACAGCTGTGAAAATCATGAAGATGTCACACTGGTTACTCACCCAGCAACCTTTATAGCCTCGTGGGAAGGTAATAAAAACACCAATACTGAGCAGTAATTCTAACAGGCTGCCTTGCTTCATTCTGGCTGCTCCTTGTCAAGCTCCTGCAATTCAAGACATTAAGTTTTTCTTCTAGCCAACCTGGTTCCGACTACTTTTCTCTATCAGTTATTCATACCTGAGAAGGAAAAGAAAAAGAAAAATACAGGCATGACTTGCTGGTCCCTGGAACACCTGTTTCTTTACTTAACTGACAGGGCTTATGGTTACCTTTAGCCATATCTTTTTAATTAGTTTTCAGCTGGACAGCAGTGATAAGCCCTCCTGGAAAAAGCAATGGTAAAGTGGTGGCTCGTGATAAATATTTTGCACTGTCTATAGTCATGTTTTCCATTCTCTTTCAGTTTATGTATCTTGTAAAAATTTTGTGGTAAAGCTGCTACCTCCTATGTGGTGAATTTAAGCCTATTGATTCCCAGCTTCCTAACTACTTTTTACAGACCCCCTACTGCATCTGGGACCAGAGTTTGAAAAGCCCTGTTTAGTGAAATGGATTGTGTTCCTCAGGTCATTGACACCCTATATTCTGCCTTATCTAAATCAGGCAGTCTCCAGTATTCTCTGATCTAATCCCAAAAGTAAAGGGTGTGTGTTATGTGCAGATATAATGCAGTTACTGGAAAAGGAGATGAAAGCAGGTAGAGCTGGACCTCATAGTTGAGTGCAGACGCTGCCAGGGATGCAGTGCCTGCTAACAGCTGGCTTCTCCGCACCTCGGCAGGTGATGGAGTTCCCACTAGTTCAGGAGCCCACTGCCAACAGTTAGCACATGCTGTTGTGAGAAATCTCATCAGTCAAAAGTGTCTCATAAATAATTTAGAGGAAAGCAATTAGCACACACAGCTGTAGCTGTTTGCAAAGTCACAGTTATACCTGCCAGGGCAATCTGGAAATGGAAATTTCAAACTCATTTTTTGAAGTAGCCAGAATGATCTAGCTTGGAGCTAGGGCTGGTGGGTAGTTGTTGATGAGTAAGGAATAATTGCACTTTCATGTCCTTTTATGTGTAATGAAATCCAAGGGAGAATTTTAGTACTTTTTGCATATTGTGAAAGGGATCAAAGGCAGGCATAGTTTGAAAACTTCCAGCAGTCAAGGTCTTATTCTTCCAGAGACTCTGCAATGCATCCAGCTTCAGAGCGAAAGGGACAAGTTTTAACAGAGACTTTGACTTGTGTTTTGAAGACATCAGCTAGTTAAAGCTTGTCTATATGTAAATACAGCCCAGAGAGCACAGCTAGGATGAAGACAAAGAAGATGTTACCTGAATTATCTCATCTGAAAACCAGAAGGCTGTGCTGCCATTCAGTGGGATCTCAACCAGCTTGAGAGTTGGGCAGAGAGGAACCTCATGAGGTTCAACAAGGACAAGTGCAGAGTCCTGCACCTGAGGAGGAACAACAGGAGGAACAGCACCAGGACAGGCTGGGGGTGACCTGCAGGGGAGCAGCTCTGCAGAGAGAGACCTGGGAGTCTTGATTGATAATAAACTGAATATGAGCCAGCAATGTGCCCTCGTGGCCAAGAAGGCCAATGGCATCCTGGGATGCATCAAGAGTGTGGCCAGCAGGTCAAGGGAGGTTTTTCTTCCCCTCCACTCTGCCCTGGTGAGGCCTCATCTGGAGTCTTGTGTCCAGTTCTGGGCTCCTCAGCTCAAGAGGGACAGAGAACTGCTGGAGAGAGTCCAGCACAGGGACACCAAGATGATCAGGGGACTGGAACATCTTTCATATGAGGAAATGCTGCGGGAACTGAGGCTGTTTAGTCTGGAGAAGAATAAGACAGAACTTCATCAACCACAAGTATTTAAAAGATGTATGTAAAGAGGATGGGGTGACACTTTCTTCTGTTGTCTCCAGCGACAGGTCTAGGAGTAATGGACATAAACTGGAACACAATGGGTTCCACGAAAACGTAAGGAAAAACTTCTTTCCTGGTCAGGTGAGGGAGCCCTGGCACAGGCTGCTCAGGGAGGGTGTGGAGTCTTCTTCTATGGAGGTTTCCAGACCCTTCTGGACACGTTCCTGTGTGACCTGATCAAGGTGAACCTACTTTAGCAGCAGGTTGGACGGGATGATCTCTAAAGGTCCCTTCAAACCCCTGCCATTCTGTGATTCTGTGAATATGCTTGTCTTGACAGATCAAGAGGAGTAAATGGTTTGAGAACTTCTAAGTAATGAGAAAAGGGAGAGGAGAGACAAGTAAGTCCTCCTGAAAGTTATATTAATTGCAGCCTATCTAAAGATGTCTCAGAATAGATTTTGTTTGACTGCAATGGGAAATTCCTCTTATATTTTATTGAATACATTATGGCAGTGCATCTTTTAGGGCATAATTAGCTATTCATGTATTTTGCTAGGATGCTCAAGTCTTTCATTTGCTTATTTCTTTATTTATACTTCAGTAGAATGTGGAGAAAATGAAGAATGTCCTCTAGAACTGCAGATAAATAAGTGCTCAACAGACAGAACTTTAGTAACTATAAAAATCTTTATTGAGCAGCTATTAGGCCCTCAGGTCACTGTGGTGAGTCTGGAGTAAGTTTGGGTTTTGTCATCTTGTGAGTTAATCCAAATTTATTCCAATTTAATATGTTAGCTGCTTGTGATCGGTGTTTGACTTTTCTTAAGCCAATTAAACACATTTTATAGGATTCTACATCACATTATCTTGTGAATCACAAATAAGTGTCCAAGAAAAAACAGTTAATAATCTAACATGCTTTAAACAAAATTCTTTCCATCCCATCCAGAGAAAAGTAGTGAGTGCAGAATTTGGATCACTGTCCATAAAAGTGTCCAGGAATATTTACAGATATCTTTCTTCAAGCAAGCCGAGCAGGTATGTATTGACAGTACTGCAATGCAGAAATGTGAGTAACTACCAAAAATCTCAACTAGGTCAAATAAGGATGAGTCAGGATTTTGTTTTAAATAAGAGACATCATGTTTTCGTAATGCAAGAAAATATTCATTGTAAGGATAGAGAAGAACAACTTTTTAACAAGGGGATTGCCTGGCTACAGAGTCTCACTGGGTTCTTCCAGTGACTGCACTGTACCTGAGGGTAAACATCTGCTATAGATGGTATCTTCTGGATCCAGAGGTTACCACTGTGGTCTTACATCACATCCTTGCTCTGGAAGCTGTCAAGCCTGGAGTGGGGTGTCTCTCCTTTGATGACAAGTTAGTCAGGGAAGAAACTACTCTTCACTGAAGATAGGATTAATCTTCCTCAACTTCATCTTGTAGGAGCTGTCTAGGTCTGTCTGTAATGAATGGAGGAGTGGCTTCTTCACCTGGAGATTCCTCTTCTAATCTAGATGGGATGACTTGCCACTGGAGGGGCATGTGCTTTTCTGATCATTTCCGAAGAAGTCCTGGCAGCAAGATTGGACTAGATGTTGCCTTTTTACATAGTCAGTTTTGGTTAATGTTACAATGAATTTCAGCACAGTAGGATCTTTGATGTTTCTTGGAGCTAGCATAACTCCAATAACACTGTACAGGTTCTGCTTTGGTTAAGTTTTTGTGGTTGAGGTTTTTTGTGTACTGAAAGATTATACAAAATCCTTTAATGAACTCTGTTTTCCCTTTATAGTCTTTGACATTAGAAATAATCCATGTGCTTAAACCTTCAACATTTATCAGTTTGAAGTTCAAGTGCTTACAGTCACCAGCCATGGGCCAGTCACACTGAATACTTTTCAGATGCAAGCAACTGAGGCTTCAAGCTGATAGGGTTAATTATTCAGCTGAGGCTCAGCGTTGCACAAGAATCTCTCATTTGACGGCTTATATGAAAGTTTACATTTGTTTTAAAGACACTTACGTGGAAGAGGTTCTTCTGGCAGTGGGATGTGGCTTTTTCTGTAGCTTCTTCAAGGACTGCAAAGAAGCAGGAGTTTTCTAAACACTTCTAAACACACTTTCTAAACACTCCCCATGTGCTCAGGATGCTATATGCTCAGCTTTTCAAAATTTCAAGGACACAAATTGAACTCGGTCTCTGAAGCAGAGGCTGACAGTAAGTCCCAGTCTTCTGCTGCGTCTCTTGAAATACCTAAATCAAACCATGCCCATCTCTATGAGATGAGAGTTCCCAGGCTGGAGTGGCCTCTAGTCTGGGTTAGGATATTCCCCATTTGCTTGTAACTTCAACTCAGAAATTGGGCACACATCTGAATAACAAACTTGCCATCACAAATATTTTCCACAAGTGCCAGGTCTCCAACCAATTTGCCTGGATTTTCTTTCCTTGGAGTAATTTTTGAGTAGAGATGAATAAGTTATTTTATTTGTCAGTTCTAATTTGAAAAGCAAAGCTCATTATGTTTCAAAAAGCAAAGTTAATTATGTTTCAAAAGTCTTAGATATAGCAGACCAGCTCCATATGATATTGCATGAATGTCTTTATAAGACACTGGGAAAGGCTGACATCCTTGCC
Source organism: Urocolius indicus (assembly GCA_013401255.1). Taxonomy (NCBI): domain Eukaryota; kingdom Metazoa; phylum Chordata; class Aves; order Coliiformes; family Coliidae; genus Urocolius; species Urocolius indicus. The sequence goes on along the minus strand of WBNH01007657.1, from coordinate 287,907 downwards.
TAATTCATTTTGAACTCCCCATTTAATCTTACTTTCTCCAACTGATTCTCCCAGGAAAAGGAAAACGCATAAACACAGTTCTCTTTCACTGATCTGAAAATATGTAGGAGGGCCCCTCCAGCACTCTCCTTTCTCTCTGAAGATGGTCTCAGCTTCTCCAGCCTCTCTGTCTGTAACATCCTCATTTCTGTCCTACACTGCACATTCTGCATCCTTCTCTGTGTATGATTCTAGTGCTGCAATGACTGTGGCCGTATAGTGCTTCAGAAGAAGTCTGGCAACTACACTAATGGTATCATTTGGGGAAGATGATAATCAAATCTCTGCTGCAGGAGGTTTTTACCTCTCTTTCTTTCAGCTTCTAAAAATTGCAATGACAGCTTAGTCCTGGTTCTAATTCATTCCTTATTATATTTAACTTTTTTGTTTCTGACGAAACAACCCCTCACAATCTGATATAAGTGAAAGACAACACAGTGTCAAAAGAAAGTCCCATATTTGGCTGCCAAGCAAAAGACAAAATGTACCAGTAGGACAGCAAGCATCAGCAGTGCTTCCAGGAGACAGCCCTCTTCCAGATCTTGCCCCCACTGCGTCACAGTTAGTGAGAACACAACCAACATGTTTTCATGAAGAATACTGGCAGTCTGGAAAAGAAGAGACCATATTTATCCTTTTTGTAATGCCATTTGGACTACAATCATTTATGTGTGTTTAAGGGTTGTTGTTCACTACAAGAGCAGTGACTGGGCAAATCTATTCCGAGCCTGTGGTTCCATGAACATTTTTGCTGGTGGCTGACTGGATTCCTGCCTACCCTTCCATCCTTGACTGCTTCAGCCTGTCCCTGTCTCCAGTGGTCCCTGTGCAACTCCAGAGAAAAAACAATCTGTTGATCTGTTGAGTATTACTTCTTTTTTTCTTTTATTTTTAATCCATGGGGATAAAGTCAAGCCTTCAGTTTCCAGTGAGCTTCACAGACAGTGACATTGGCACAACTGGAGGGAAAATGGAAGGGAACAGAGATACAGTAAAATAGTGACTGGAAGCAAGAAACTTCCCCAGCTGGTTTCACTGCCTAAATAAACTTTTACCTAAAAATAGCTTTAAACTACCAAGCTGAGTAGCACCCTGGTGAGTTACAGAGCACGGCAGAGTGTAGTCACCTTTGTATTTCCTTGGTTTCACAAGTGGGCTCTGCAGCCTGCATGGCAGTGATACCACACACTGCCCATGGTAGCCAGAACAACTAGTTTAAGTATAGCCAATACATGGCCCCAGCAAGCTCTGGCCTGTGCAGATGTACAGCAAGATATAATTATGGACTACTCCGTTATCTGTGGTTGCATTCAGGATACAGTTCACCTGCTGTGAAGGTACCTTTTTAAAACCTTTTTTACTTTGTTGCAATTTAACAACAATCCTTTCAACGTATTTATTGACAAGTATATGCTGAGACATACAGATATTTCTGCTAGTATAGCCTTTACATCACAACTTCAAGCTATGTGAAGAAACATGAAAGCTCTTTGGTGCAGTCCTTAATTCTGTTTCTATTCAGAAGTGGAAAAATAGGCAGAGACAACAAAGAACAAATTTCATTTTCCTTCTTAAACCCTGCCAGATTGAATAATCTTTTGCTGTGTTCCCTGATGTGGCTATTCACATTCTTTTGTGAATTCAGGCTGGCTGTTTGCAGCCTCCAAATAAAACATGGTTACATAGAGATTTACCTTGGCCCCGCGCTTGCCTCGCGACATGAGACGCAGAGAAGCCAACTGGTTCAGCTCATGCTACACGTCCTCTTCCAGCAACTGCTTCCTGTACAAGCTCACTGCTGTCCAAATTAATGGGATTGTTGCTTTAGCTCAAGATGTAGGAGATTTAGTTCTGGTGTTTGTGTCAGCGATCAATGAAGTCAGGAAAGTGCTTTTACAAAGCATTGAAAAGCCCTTTTATTCTGAAAGAATCAAATCCAGGCTTCTGTTAAATGCAGAAAAGGCTGCCATCATTAAAACACTGAGGCTGCAAGTTTGGCCACAAAAATGTTACAGTAATGCAGTTGGTATTCAGTCCTTTCTGTCAGCACTGCCAAGTCTGCGTTTTATTTATTTATTTATCTGTTACTTTTCACAAGTCTCATGTCTTTCGTGCATTCCATAAAGCCTCAGTGTTTACAGGCATCTTACTCATCTGAGAATCTCAGCTGCTACCAGCCCTCTTGGACAGAGAGGAAGCATGAAGGTGCGATAAGGCTGATCCTCACAGGCAAAACCAGAAAGCGCATAAAACTCCACACTTTGAAAGTCTAATCATATATTTTTTTTAAGAGGATCTCGTGAACTTGGGCTCCCATTTATGTGTCTCCAGTGCCTGGCGTTGACTGTAGTAATGATCGCCTGGGTCAGGGCCTGATTGGAGTGCAGAGGTGCTGTTACACACAGAGAGCACTGCAGCACTCCAATGGATTGGGGGAGGAATCCTCTTTCCATTTATTATATTTCTGTTTTAACTTCATGGCCTGAGCACTGCCTTGTGCACGGTTTACTGTGTGTTTCATAAAGGCCAGAGGACTCATCCTGCTGCTCTGAAACTGCTTAGCCCATCTTTGGCTGGATTTACTGTACAGGAAGAACAAACGGTTGCTTAGGAAAGCACTGCATTTAATGAGAGAGCTGGGCTGAACTTTTTTCAGACAAACAAATAAAAGCCAGCAACTCTCAGTTTGGCAAAGACTTTGACATTTTGTTTGCCACATGACCCCATTGTCTTCTCTATCCCCTCCTTTTTTGTTTTTTTTGTTTCTTTGTTATTGCATTTCACAACCCATGCCTGGATACTACAATTCCTGGAGGAATGCACAACATAATGGATACTGCATGATCACAAAGCAGTTCACCTCGTGCAAAGCTGTAGCAAAAATGATGCATCACGGTTGTTCCCAAATCTTCCCTGCTTCACTGACTTCTTTTTTAATTTGGAGAAATTCCTTCAGCCTCTCCTCACACGGGCTACCCAGTGAGGGGAAGTGTAACCTTTCTCCACCCAGCAACAAAAACGCAATGGTTTTGGAGCGCTTCCTATTTTAATTTTGCCTCTGTACAACCCAGCACAGCAGTTACATTGGCCTCTCCGTGCTTCAGGCAGAACTGTGGCACAAAGATGTTAAATGACTCATAAAAGGCAGCACACTGAAAAACAAACCCTCCCGCCCCAGCCCTGCAACCTAGGCAAGCCCTGCCTGCAGCTTGAGTTGTAGAATGTGTGTCTATACCTAAAGGGCATGTGTCGGGAGGATGGGGCCAGTCATTTTTCCTAGTGTCCAGTGACAGGGCAAGGGATAACCGGGCACAAACTGGAACACGGGAAGTTCCAATTAAACATGACGAAAAACTTCTTGTGAGAGCGAAGAAGCCCTGGAATGTGCTGCCCAGAGACAGAGTGGAGTCTCTTTCTCTGGAGGTTTCCAAACCCACCTGGACACGTTCCTGTGTGACCTAATCGGGAGGAACCTGCTTTAGCAGGGGGTTGGACTTGATGAGCTCTAGAGCTCCCTCCCAACCCCCACCACTCTGTGATTCTGTGAGAAGCAGCGCGGCCAGATCGCCGAGGCCGGAATAACAACAACAGCGTATTTTAATTTGGGTCTTTTAGAAACACCTCCAATATATCGAAACATTAAGTGATGGTTTATTTTAAGAAGCCGGGTTGATTTTCAAACTCCTGGTTTCCGCGGCCACCGCCGGCGTGCAGCGGGGCAGCCGCGGGACGCGGGACGCGTGCCCAGAGCTCGCCCTCAGCCGGGGGACGAGCAGAGTTGCTGCTGCCGCCGCTGCCGAGCCGCAGCCCGCGCCGCCTTCCCGGGCCGGATGTCAGCCGAGAGCGCCGGACAGCGCAGGCGCTGCCCCTCCGGCGGCCGCCGCGGCCCCTCTCCCCGTGCGGGCGCGGGCGCGGGCGCG
>WBNH01007657.1:129378-283912 GCA_013401255.1 Urocolius indicus | reverse complement strand
GGGCGGGCCGGGGCAGTGGCAGCGGCAGCGAGTGCCGGCCCGCGGCTCCCTGCGGCTGCGCTCGGACTTGTCTCCGCCGGGATCGTCCCGCCCGCGCTGGCCGGGAGCGGCGGGGCCGGGAGCGCGGGGGCCCCGGGCAGGGAGAGGCCGCGGGGAGCCGCGTGTCTGTGCGCTGCCGCCCGGCCCTCTCCGCCTTGTGCCACCTCCTGCCCGCCCCTAGTGCCGGGGCAGTGCTAGCTCTTGGTGGCCGGCGCTGCCACGGGGGTTCGAGTGGGCTAACGGGAGCAGGGGCAGGTCCTGGGGCGGTGCGGAGCCGTTCAGTGACAGTCTCTGCTGGGGAGCACGGGTGCACCCTCCGTCACTGCAGGACGGCAGAGTCAGGGCGTTGATGGATCTGTGCAGCTGTAGAAAGGCATTTTCAGTTGTTGCAAAAGAACTTTGTTTAGGCTCTCGGCCCCACTCAATCCCCGAGTTGTCTTTTGCTCACAGAGACCACCAGCCTCCTTGCTGTGTAAGCACAGAGCTTATCTGCTCCAGAACCGTTTGTCCTCCCTTCCCTGAGCCTTTCCCAACTGAGCTGTGCTGGTCAGGCAGGGACGGGGAGCCAGTATGTGGAGTGCTGATGGGAGCTTGGCAGGGCGGCTGCCACAGGTGAGGTGCTGAACCACCATTCAGCAGAGCTGCATTCCTCAGGTGAGAACTGGGTTTAACAAATGTGCTCTCCCTACAGCAATCTCCAAACAAACTTTCTTCTAGCCCAGACGAGAGGCAGATTGTCTTTGCTAATAGCCTTACCTATGTGTATGTCAATAACACAAGTAGTCATCTTTCTTCAGAGCTGCTGGAGGAGTATGTGTTTAATACTTGTGAAAATACACCATTTCTTAAGGAAGGCCTTTAGAAAACATTAGGGAGACCTTTGATCCAAGACATGTGTAAGAGCCTTGACTGAAATTGCAGTTTCTCTTCCCTTCACTGGGCTTCAGTGACCAAGTCTGATAAGACTTTTTCAGCTATTTCTGTGCTTCTGCCTTGCAGAGGTATTCAGGGAGGAAGGGACGAAGCTTGAGTGATACTTCATTAAAATCAGTCCAAAGCCTGAAGATGAAAAATCACTTATGTCCATATGCCTTATTTGTGCAAAAGTAACTTTGACTTCTTTAATCCAGAAAATATTCTTTCATCACTTGATTTGTGACAGTATTTCCTTTAAATGCTCTATTATCTGACGCACATATCTCCACTAATCTAGATTAGCCTAAAGGAGGATGTTTCCAAAGTAAACTATAATCATCTTGCCAGAAATAAATTTAGCAGATGTGTAAGCAACCGGACAAGGCTGTGAGTTAGTTCCCAAAAGTACTAGTTGAGAGAAAGGAGGAGACTAAAGTAACTGTGAGAGTATAAGCCTTGCAGTGTGATAGCTGAGGTCATCGGCCGCGTGTCCTGCTGAGATCCCATGAGTTGGTAACTTTGGACTTGAGCCATTTCTGTGTGGTCGTGTGTTAATATGTTATGTTTCATTGCAGTGTGTTTCCCTAGGGCTTGTTTCTCCTCTGGGGCAAAAACTTTAGTTAACTGTTCACAGAACTGAACTGGGCAGGTGAGAAAAGAAAGCAAAGAGAAGATAGTTCCCAGTGCTGTGAAGCTGCATTACTTCTGCATGTGCTAACTGAATCGCTTCAGACTTCCTGACTGTACCGAATTCTGGCTACGACGTGGTTTGAAGAGAGTCACCCTTCCCCAGCTTCCTCTCTCTCTTTCCAGTTCTGGATTCCGGTTGGGGGAGGGAGGGCACCTTCTTGCACAGCACATCTAACCTCAGGCCTGTTTCCCTTTCCTGCTTATCTTCTGTCCTTGAGCTCCTGCCGCGAATCTCCACTTGGAAAGGCTGGGCTCACTGGGTATTGCAAGGATCTCTGGTTCCCATGAGAGGAGGTGATGTGGAAATTACTTGCGCCCACACAAGGCCACACTCCCAAGGCTGTTTGCTTTATTTACATTACCGATGCTCATCAAAACAAGCTGCTTTTACATTTTGAACAGCAAAGTTAAAATCTGAGCATTCTGGAGAGGCTAAGAATTAGCACTTGAGCTGTATTTGAATTAGCAGCTGCATGTGGCTCTTGTTCTGCTGGCCATGCAGACACAGCCCTAGATAGCTTGTGGTCATCTGAGGATGAGGTAGCTGTGCTGCTGCAATGCTGTGAGTTTGCCCTGCGCCTGCGTGAACAAACAGGTTTCTGTGGTCTGACACTTCAGGAGTCAGCTAGAAACCTTTAGTAAGATACGTATGTGTCGTGTCTTTTCCGGTACTTTATTTCACTGAGGGTGACATAAGCTGCAACTTCGTTAGCTGCAAATGCAGTGAGCTGGTAATTTCTCTAAGGAGAGCACACATTGTCTGTGCTGAGCTTGTTACTCAGTAAAGGATCAAGGGCCTGTGTAGGTGTTCAGTGAATTTTAGGCCAGCTTTATGTCAAGTTGATACAAAGTCAGGCTTGCATGTAACCTACCAGAGCACCTGGGACAAGTCTCTGTTCTGAAAGCTGAGTGGCTCCCAGGTAGGTTTTTAAAAGCTTATAGTACAAAACAAATTTATAACCAGAATCTGCCATTAGTGCAGAGCTGTAACAGTTTGGGGTATTCTTTGTCCAGTGCAAAGGAGATTATAATATTTAATCATTTGCAGATATGTCAAACACAGCTGAAGGGGTGAGGACCAATGACAGTACATTCCTTTCACTTGTGGTCTTTGGGAGGTGTACATCTTGGGCTTTTCTGGGTTTAAGATTTTGCTGGTGTTGTCTTGGCAGCATCCCTGTGCAGTGGAGATGTGGCTTGTACTAGCCAAATGTCTCTTTTAATGGTGCACGTTCCTCAACTTCAGAGATTTTTGATCTGTGTCAGTGTGGGGTGAAGATGTGACTTTCTCTTCAGGTTCTTAAACTTTGGGTGGTGCTCGCTTTATTTTTGGTCTTCCATTGCTCATTTCCTTTTGTAGCAGCACACTTTGTAAGCTATTTTTTCACCTTGCCGATTTACATTGCCAAGTAAAACTAGCAATACTCTTGTAGCACTGATGGAAAGTAAGTGCTTCATGCAACACCTTTAATTAAACATTTGTGTGTGGATTATCTTTTGTCACTCTTAAGTAATCCTGCTATTAGAAAGGTGAACTGTTTCAGCTCCTAGAACTGAGATTAACTGCTCCTTGGAGACCTTTGCTTTAAAGGGATCCAGACTCAAAATTGATTATATTTGAAAAGGGAGAGGGAAGGGCAGGAAAGGTTTGCTTGCGTTAAATGGCTTAGTCAGAGTTTCCATTTTAAGGAGAAACTTTTACATACAGTAAAAACTTTCAAGTTGGAGAAACTGGTGCATGCATGACAGGCAAACGTGAAGTCTTTTTTAATCCTCTAAGTTATGATGTAAAACATTTTTTAATGATTTAAGTTAAAAATTAAACAGAAGAACAGGTGGATAGAGTAGCTTTCCTGACATCTTCCTTTGTTGTACTCCAACAAGTTGGATTTCATGACACTAATGCTCGGTGAGCTGTTGCAATTGACTGCGTTGAAACTGAAACTCTCAATTCAGGTTTGCCTCAAGTTCTTTTTATTGTCAGGACTTATCTTTGCTAGAATCTAGTTCAGTGTTCTTCCCACTGTGATCATTAGTTCAGTCTGCTAAGGGCGAAACAATGGCAACTATATGTGCTTTAGCCTCCTGCGTAATCCATGGCTGTTCAGAAAGCCAGTGGTTGCTCAGCCTTGCCCCACATCTGAGACAGTACCCACAGAGGAGATGCTTCCTTTTGGACTTTGCTGTGAGAGAACAAAGAGAAAAGCAATGACTCCAAATCCTTCAGGAGGGCTCCTAAAAGCCGGCAGGTGCATTGAACAGTTACTGGGCACCTATTGCTGAGATGCTAAGAAGCAGCGAAACTATCACCTTCATGTGCTGTGCTCTCTCTACACTACACAAGGCTCACCATATTGGCAGCAGCCCCTTGCATGTGTGGCTCTTGAGAACACTGTGATTTTGCAGGGTTGGTTTATTTTACCTGGATGGAAGTGTGTCTGGAATAAGTTGTCCTGTTTCCTGGGCTGATGTTTCCTGGGGCCACTCTAGGAAGGTTTTGTAGGTACCATACACAACAGGCAGACTCGTTGAGTTTATAGTGTTAAGGTAGGCATCAACTGCATGTAGTGTAGAGCAGTAGGTAAGTGCTAGAAGAGCAAGTATGAGAAAGTTGGCATGATGAGGTGTTATGTCCTGATTTTTATGATAACTGAGACGTGTGGTGACTGGTAGAGGCTTTCAAAAGAGCTAGACCCTGTTGCAGTGCTTATGCTGTTAAGCTGAACTGTCTTGCACATCTCTATCAGTAGAGGTAGACAGGTTTCTATTTAGGTTGTAGGTAGTAAACTCTGGACTGTTTGCTGTATGGTGGGACTTGCTAAGTGATATTTTTTCATCTTCTCTGTATTTCCTTCCCACTGCTCCACAAAAGAAAAGTAAAAGAAATATTAAAAAATGCCACCTGCTGTTTACGTTAAGATGACTAGAGTGAAAAATGCAGAAGACCCTCTCAAGTCAGACTTTAAATACTTGTTTTTGCAGATGTCTAGCAATCATATTTGCCTTTGAAGTCCAATTGTTAATGTTTCATTTCCATTTATAGGCTCCTTTGTTTTCAGCTAGGTGCTGCCTACCTGTAATGCTTGTGACAGATGTGGCTAAGGGAGACATTGTTATAATGGTCTGTAAGTCAGAAGCAGTTGGATAGAGGAGTGGGGAAAGTCTGTTTCTGAGTGTGAGCAAAATACGAACTGTTGTAAAATACAGGATGTGAGGGACATGGGGCTGAGACACCTTGTGTGAAACATCCTACATTGTGCATGCAGCTGCTGCCTTCCACTTGTGTTTTTGGATTCTTTTACTTTTGACTTAATGTTTTTATTTATGTAGCGAAGATGACTAAATATTTCTAGCAGGCTTTACACTCTCGTGTAGTCTTATATTTCTGTATTACATACTTAGAGATGCAAGTTTTCAGGGTAGAAAAGGATTTTAAGGTGACTAACGTGTTCTGCATTGATACTACTTCACTACTGTAAACACTGATGATAGAAGCTGATTGTGATGGTGTCACAGAGTGAGCTGTTGCTGTAGATATAGAGGAACCACTTCAGAGTAAGGTGTGTCGTTCCTTATTTAGTCAGAGAATCAAAATTTGTGGAAGTCAGTGCATTGCTGTTCCTTTAAGGGAAGAATTTGTGTGAGCATATGAAGTGTCTTCAGAGTGCCTGCTAACATTCCTTGCACAAGAACAAGCGTTCACTTTGCACAGTGCTGATGGAATCAGGTTCTTGCACACACTTGTTGGCTAATTTGGACTTCAAAGTTTCAGTTTTTTAGAAGCCTTTTGAGGCCAGTTAGTTAACCACACTTGCTGTAAGATGTAGGCACTGAGAGAGCTCTAACCTCAGGCTTGAGAGTCAAAAATTACATATAGGGAGTGTGGGCTGGGTGGGGGTTACCTGTTTATTGCTTCACCTCAAGGGAAGGTAAATGAGAAGAGCCTGTTTACACACCAAACCATTGCAGCTATTGCGTCTTTTCCCTTTTGGTGCAAGTGAGAATGTCTTAGGGAATGTGGGACTGTGTTTGGAGGGCGGGTGGAATTTTAGATAGGCATGTTGCCTAAGGAATGTGCCTTAGTGTTTTGCTATTATGTTACAGTCCAGATAACTCTGAATTCATTTCCCTTATTCTTTCAGCTGTTTTTCAAGACCATAATGCAGCAGAAAAATGAAAAAACCCAGAAGACGTTTGCTTTGGAAAAGAAGTCAATTGCTTGCCCAGTCTAGAAGATGGACCATTGGATGTGGAGAGTTTGGGAAATACAGCTTCCAAAAGCAGTTTTTCCTAGCTAAGAGGAGAAGGCAGAGTGTTCAGATAATTGTGAGTGTAAGTCACAACACACTGCACGGAACTCTACAGAGCAGAAGGAAAACACTTGAACTCCAGAGCAGGTGGGCTCCTGATGTGTCTCTAAATGCAGAAAGCTATCCAAAACCTACTGCTGAACCATACAGCTTTCTTTACAAAACTACTGAGAGCAAAAAGATCCCGTCCCTTTCGCAAAGCCGAAAGCCCGTCTGGAGAAGCAGTAAGAAAACTCAACAATTAATCCTTTCACAGTGAAGATCCCTTGAATGAAGAATTTGAAACTGTCGCTGTTCTTACTAGAGTGTCTGGCAGTACCCATTCCGTCTCATGTGGTGTGCTGGATGGTGCTGCCTTACTCCTAGAGAAAGGTGGTTTTGTGTGTTATGGGGGGCAATGCAATAATGGTGAGGGCAACACAGTCCTGGTAGTTTTAAACAACTATAAAAGGAAATGCTGTTTCAAAAGGAGTGGAATGGAACTTGTGGCCCCTTGACAACTATAAAGAGGTCCAAATTTAACCATCATACTGTAAAAAAGAGATTTTTATTTATGATGCATAAGAAACTTTCTATGGTTAGGTTTCGGTGTAGAATTATAAAATCCCTGGAACTTCGAGCAAGAGGCAAAACCTGCAAATTGAGAAAAATCAAACCAAGGTGGGTGGAGAAAATTGTGGCAAGGGACCATCAAGAGACGCTTCAGCGGGATTTTGAAAGTGGATTTTGTAACTGGCTTTCCTACTGGAAATCTAAAAGTAACCGTCTTTGGAAGTGGTACAGCTTATCAGATATGAACAATAATACACCCAGCTCTTTGGGTGAGGAGAACAAAACGTGCGTGCCCAAGATGTGCCATGGGCAAGATGCGTTGCCTTGTGCTGAGCCATGTTCTGAGGAGCCAGAACCCGGAGGACAGGATGGCAGTGTGGAGGCTGTCCCGCCAGAACTGCCTGCTAGAGCTTCTCCAGAGACTTTGCACCAGGCAGAGGCCAACGGGGCCCTGGCAGAGGATTGTTGCTCTGACGTTTTCATCTCCATGACAGGAAAAGAAGTTACTATTTCAGATCAAAGTGGTTCAGAATCTAATGAGGTTATGGGTGTAGATGGAATGATGCTGTTGCAATCCTCCTTGCAGAACTCTGATGTCAATGATAATGTTGCAAATGGACCTTTATCCACAGAGCTAGCGCAAAATGAGGACAGCTCTAGCCAAATGGAAGTAGAGGATTCCTTAAACCTGGATGTTTTCAGTGCAAAGTTACTAGATCACCCTTACTGTAAAAGTCCTCTTGAGGAACCTTCACCAGAAAGCACAGGACTGAAATCGGAAACTCGAAAGGGAGGCAAAAGGAACAGTCAGAAAACTTCCCAAGTGGCTGATGAGCACTTGGCAACGTGGCTTTGTGGTATACCTTTTACATATCTTAGGGTTTCCAGGAGCTCCTGAACACTGGTGGATGTATTGTGGAGTTGACATGTTGCATTAATTCCTTTATTAAAATGGTTTCTTATTGTGAATTGTAAAGGGTGCTTAGCATAACAATGAAATGAGGCTGCAAAGAGGAGAGCTGCATGAAGGAAAGACAAATCAGTGCTTATCTAACAAGCTATTTTGGGGGATAGTTGAATGGTGCCTCTGTTGCTTTTGTTTTATAGAATATGATGTATTTAATTGGAATCTGTGTGGAAAATTGTTGATAGTCGTTTTAAATGTCTTTTATCCTGTGGTTTCAGAAGATGATACGGGGTTAAAACTTCTAGTCTTTTAAATGGTTGACAGTTATTACTCATAACTTGAGTTTTTAAAATCCTTAGTATTCTAATGCTTGCTTCCAGCCTTCCCTTCTCTTGCTCTGTCTTAGACTGAAACTAAATCACTTAATGAATCTCAGGTTTTAATAGCCAAATAATTTTCATCATCACTTAGTTTTCACTATGATTGTTCATAAAGTGGGCTAAATGAATCTTATTAGACAGTATTTTTAATAAGGCAAGACTAATAGTCAAAAATATTCATCAAAAGGCTTTGGAGCTTTTTCACTCACTCCTGAGCATGCAGTATGTGATAGTCTCTCTAAAGAGGAACACGGTAAAAATAGTAACTGGTGTCTCATTTATGTATAGCAACATTCTGTACATACAGTAAGGAGCAGTAAGCCAACAGGTTGTGCCATCTAGTACCATTAATGTTTAAGTTTACTGGTGTTCTGATAACTGAAGTCTTCCTTTGGAGAAACTGGCTTCAGAGGTTCCCATAAACCTGCAGCTGGTGTCAACTAGTGTTAAGGGAGTTGTTTAAAGTTTGACATGCTCTCATTTTTCTGCCCACCTTTTTATCTTTCAGTTTTGCAGTTTATTCTTTAAAGCAAAACATGAAGAAGGAGACATTGAACATCAAAACATGTTTTAGCTTTCCACATTCATATCTGCAAGTTAGAACGGGATGTGTTTGTCTGTCTGGCTTTACGTGGTCCAGCAAGGACTAGCTGCTGTGTGAGAAACTGAGAGAAACTGTGGTGCCACAGTGAGCAGACCACTTCTGCAATGGAGTTTTAGAGTTTGTCCAGCAGAAAAAGGATGTAGTTCTTCTATAATGGGCAAGAACCAAGATGGTATCAGGGTGGCAAAGGTTAAAGTTTTGTGGTTTGATGGGCAGTCATGTTCCTGTTTGCTGCAGGCCTGAATAACTTTAAAAAATGAAAAAACAGGCAGCAAATGCACAGAACTTCCCACTCTTGACAATTTTAAGAGAATTCTTCCCTAGTTCTGCATGAAAGTAGGTGAGACCAATTTCCATTTTCTTCAGAGTTGAGGTTTTCTCCCCAAGGACTGAAGCCAAGTCAACGCTACACACATGCCCATGCTGATGTTATGGCACTTCTGAGTTTTCTCAGCTGGAAAGCTGTAAAAGAAAAAAAAATGTATTTTGTTATAATTATATACACGAGTTCTGGTGTATTTAGGAGTGTTAATCATTAACTGCACCCTAAATGATACTATTAACCTGGAAAGAGTTTCTGGAGTAGCTGCCTGAAGGAGGTGTAAGTGTTAGGGATGCTCTCAGGTTTTGAATTTCTCTGCAGCAGCTGAACTCAGATGTTAATGGGCTGCGATATTTAGTACATTCTGATGTGCTATTAGGTATCAAACAGCTAAATGCTGTTGGTGATGGGTGTCTGATCTTGCACCAGGTCTGAACTTTGTATTTTCCTCCTTGAGTTATTTAGTTACATGAGCCCAAGTGAGGTCAGAGTCTAGTTAGAGGTCTCCTGGAGCTCTGCTGCTGTTGCTTGTAACTAAGAGAACAATCCTTCCTCTGTGTGTGGGAATAAAAAGCTTTTTAAAAAATTCATATATTAAAAGAGAGTAGGGTACACTTCTAACCCCCATGCATCATCTTTCTAGATTTCAGGCCAGAGTGAGAAATATCCTCCTTGTCACAGTCTACTGAGATGTAAGGGATACAGTTTGTTAGGAGAGTGCAGCAGAGTTGCCAGGAAGGTTACCTTCCCTTGAAGAATGCCTCCTTGTTCCTTGATCTCACTCTTCCATCCTCCCTTCCTTCTGTCACACATCCAGGTGTACTTTTTGCTCTAACTTCACTGCTTTTATTAGCTCTTTATGTTTTGTTCTTGGTGTCGTTTCTTTTTTCTTTTTACTCTTTTCTTACTGATGTTCTTCTGGCACTTTTTTTTTTGTCAAATGTTTCTCTCATCTTGCTTCCTTCCATCATGATCTTGGACATCCAGAGAGTATTGTTAAAGCCTGAGCAGGCAGAGAGCTGAACATACACTGCACTGTCCGCTGGTGCTCTCTGCCATCACACTCAGGCCTAAGAAGAGTCCCATAGTTGGGCTTAGAGCAGTCTCCTTGGATTCTGATCTCGCATCCAGCTTTCTGTACACGTGTTTTCTGCTGCATTTGAAAGTGGATTTTCAGAAAGCTGGATGACTTGGTCTTTTTTCTCTTATTCACAATCAAGTGTTGAAATCCTCTTTTCCATTCTCTTTTATTCTCAAAAGTGGTTTTGGATGCTTGGGTGGGATTTATGTCTCCAGTGCTCCAGTCTTGTGTCTGAGAAAAAGAAATCTGTTTCCTAGGTTTTAAAAGTTCCTCCAGCATTCATCTCTTCGTTATTTACTAATTAATATATTTTGTTTCTGGTGTTATGGTTGCCCAGTGCTTTCCCAGGCTGTCATGGCTCTCCGTGTCACCTTAAATGCCTTCCCTGGGGTACAGGGGTAAATGAGTTAAATTTGCTGGTGTCTTTTCCATCCACTAAGGTGGCAAACACTGCCAGCCAAGGCTGCTTACATCTGAGGGGAGTAATTCTGCATACTGTAAAGACAAGATACTGGATGTTGCAGAAACTGATGGCTTTTCACGTTGCAGCAAAATGATTTAAGATGCTAAGGCAGGAGGATGGATTCTCCTCGTAGCACTGTTATAATTAATTTGATGTGGATATGTGTATAATCTGCAAGAATGAGGTCTGATGTTTTCCTTTAAAGCTGAGTGATCAGATTCCTGCTTCTTTTATTTTTGTCCTCCTTCCCTTGCCCCCGCTTTTATTTAATGTTGCCAATTTGAGCTTAGCTTTCTTAAATATATGGTTGCCATGTGTGGTGCTGTGTGTTGGGTACAGAATGATTGCTGCTTGTACTTGGAAGGAACGACTGCTTTATTGGGCTAGTGAACCCAGAAAGATTTTATATGTCTGCACTTTCATTTTTCTGGTGTATTTAAAGGATTCCTAGACGAAGTTATGAAGAAGTATGGCAGTTTAGTACCACTCTGTGAAAAAGATGTCATGGGAAGATTAAAAGAAGTCTTTAATGAAGATTTCTCCCATAGGTGTGTAGCAGTGTCAAATTCTAGACTTTGTAAAGGACAGATTGCTTGCATTGCTACTGCACGCCTCACCTCTAAGACCTAATAGAACAGAAGTCTATTTGACATGACCTTGACTTTATTTATTTTCTATCTTTTCAATCTTGTTTTTAGAAAACCTTTTATCACCAGGGAAATCATGAAGTATCGGGAAAAACATCCAAAAACCTCCACTTGCAATTTCCGGGTCTTCTATAATAAGCACATGCTAGATATGGATGATTTAGCTACACTGGAAGGCCAGAACTGGCTGAATGACCAGGTCAGAGATGCTTGCTGTTTTTATGCTTCCTTACCTCTTTTTAGCCCATTTGTGTCAGGATATCAGTTATTCACCTTCTGTTAAGTTAGAGGTGGACTATGCTTTCTTTACACTTGAAGTAAAAGAGGCGGTGAGCAGCTTTTATAGTGGGAGGTGTAGTAATAGTGGTTACGTGCCTGGGAGTCAAGAGATGTCACAGCTAAACTGTTTCCTTTTAAGGAAATAATGTCACACTACTTTGAGAAAAGGTTGCTTCCTATATGGATTTTAACATCTTTCCCCATCCCCAGGCTTGAGCAGATGACAAGAACAGCAGAGAGAAGCAGCAGTTTGTGGCTCACAGCCAAAAAACCAAGAAGGCTGCAGTGCCCAGGGCATGCACCAGGAGGCTTAAATTGAAATAAGCTGCATTTCAGATTGAGGCAATTACAAGCAGCCAGTTAGTCTCTCTGCAGGCTGACCACTATTACTTGTCCTTCAGACTACAGCAAAATGTTACTGTGATTGCTCACCTCCTTCTTGCTGTTTGAAGTGTCCTACATTTTATGGGAACTTGTGAATTTGGGGCTTATGAAATTATTCTGTACGTATTCAAATATTTACTAACTCTTACAGATAATTAACATGTATGGTGAACTCATTATGGATGCAGTCCCTGAAAAGGTGAGGGGTTTTGTTATTATGCAAATGTACCTAATAAAGAGATTGAAAGGGAAGGGTGAAACATAGAATATTTCAGATACAGAGTCAAGATTCAGCTCAGTGATGCTCTGAGTGGTTCCATTATAATTTGTTGCTATCTGCTGCTCAAATTCTCTTCATTTCCTGTGCTAAAATACAGTTTTCAGTGCTGTTACTCTTGTTTCAGGAACTTACTGGATTAGCTTTACAGAAAGTCTGTGTGATAGCCTGATGTTCCTGGTGTACCTGCAGAAGCCAGGTGCTCCGAGTTCCCCACATCCCACCCTCTTCCCTGGAGAGTTTCTGTCTCTACCTGTCTCTGCTTCTCAAGTGCTTTAGCCAGGCCCTTGCTCAGCAGTGTGTCAGCTGAAAATTCTGGTAAAGATGGATTTCTGCTGAGATACCAAACCATGAATGGTAGCATCTGAACCATGCACATGTGCTGCTTACACTCACCCACCCGCCCACCTCGCAGCTGTGGAGACCGTAACAGCTCAAACTGTGTCAGCTGCCTGCCTGGTGAATGGGAGTTGATGCAGAGCTGCTTGGTTCCTCAGCAGTATTGACTCTGCAGGACTCTGTTTAGTTTGTGCATCTTCAAACAGAGTGCTTACTGCTTTCCAACTGCAATACCTTAAGTGTTGGTGGCGGTTGAAAAAAAAAATAGAAAGGAAAAAAATAATCAAGAAAACAACATCCCCCTTCTGTGACTAAATTTGCAGCAGTGGCAATTATAAAGAGCCATCTGTGTACTGGTAGAGCTGAACAATTTTCAGGTGAGACCACAAAGGAAGAAGCAAACAAAGCCATTTTCAGATGAGTTCTGCAGAATGTAACTCTTTAAAATCTTCAGGCTCCAAAGACAGAGCATTGTTGCTTTGATTGGTGGTGATGGTGATTCTTCATTAGTATTCACTGTATTTCCCCAGTGTGTGTTAGGGTTGTGGTACTGGAGATTGTATCTGTTTGCTTGTGTCTGCTGTTTCTTCGTAGTGCATAATTGAAAACCTCATGGGAGATTTTGTGCTGGTACCTCAGAAAGTGGTTTTGAAGTCTGTTGGCATAGCTAATGGGTGCTAGACTGTGTTTTCAGATGCTGAATTTTCTAACTATTTTCAAGTAATAACTCAAGCCTTCTACCACCTCTATGCAGCAGAATTATTAAAAACAGATGTTGCAGATTTCCATTGGTATTAATCTGTGCCTGTAATTGCAAGAAGATAAGCACAGGGAACAGGAATGTTAACCTGGAGCTAAATAACTTTTTTTTTTTTAATGTAAGCCTGCTTTTTTCCCCATAAATGTGGAGGTTTAGTTACAAAATGGATGTGATATAACTTTAAAATGCTTTTAAATAGCAGAATGATGTTGTTGTCCAGAGCTGGTCATAGTAGTTGAATACAAATGACCATGTTCATGCATTAAATCTCATAACTGTTTTTATTAATGGTTGGGGGGGAGTCTCGGAGCTTCCAGAAACTAAACCCTTCTCCCCTACTCCCACTTTGCCAGTCCAGTATTCTCTTCCTTAATCCCTGTAAAGAATCACAAAAACTGTAACTGCTTATCCTGGTGTTTTTCTCCTAAGTCAGCCCTCAACAAAAAAATTAAATATGATATGCCTGGAGGTACAAAAGTATAAATATAAATGCTGCAGTGGCTCACATCATATATTATAGGGAAATAAGACTTATTTACTTGCTGTAGAACAGCACTAGTTTAGACTGGGCAAAGCCTCTGTTTGTCCCTACTGGGTTTCTGTTTCTAAACCTGCATTAAATATTGCCTCATTACAATGTTTTGTATAAATTATCCAGGGGGAAGGGGAATGGCTGTGCATGAAGATTTCTGTGCTCATTCCTCTCTCTCTCTTTTTTAGGTTCATTTCTTTAACAGCTTTTTTCATAGACAGCTCGTAACCAAAGGCTATAATGGTGTAAAACGATGGACTAAAAAGGTATCTTTTAACTCTGTGTCGTCAGTGCTCTGGTTCTTTGGGGCTGGGTTGAATCACAAACTTGGAGCTGGGTTACAGTGTGTTCAGAGGGAGCTATAAAAAGTGGGGAAGGGTTAAGAAAAACAGTAGGGTGTCCCTTTTCAAGTCATTATAGTTATGTTGTGAAAATGTATTTTAAAGGGCTTCATCTTCAGTGGTAGGTTATCTCTTTGCCTATGTTTGTGCAAGCTGTTAATTTAGCTGCAAGAAATGTCTCTTCTTGCTCCTGACAGTGCCAGGTACTCTAATCTACAGGAAAGCAGACTTAATTCTGTTTTTTCGTTTTATCTCAAACAGGGATTGTTTGAGAAAATCAAATTCTTACTCCTGAGTAACACAGACAGGTACTAGAGAGCAGAAATTGGAGACCCATAGTTCATAAGCCAAGACATTGTTTGCATGACAAGAACAAAATTCCCCTTGCTTTCCAGAACCAATACCAGATCATGGATTGGGATGTTTTCTGAGGTAGTTAATACAAGGAGTAGTGCTCTCCTTTTTTTTCTGTGAACATTTGTCTTTTCTAATATGGGAGATGAGGCAAGACTAATCAAGGACCATGTTTGAATGTATGATCTTTCTGCAGAAGCACTTAAATAGCACACATCTGTGAAATGCTAGAGATGAACTCATTATCCCAATATAAGATCTATTAGTATGATTTATTAAACCTCTTTAAAAGAGAGACTGAATATTGGTGCTTAATATTCCCAGATTATTTTTTTTAAGAAATGTTCTTTTTCTCCAGCAACTCAATTTTGCAAAAAAAACCCAAAAGTGAAGGTAGATTTTGAAAGCAAAATCTATGTTCTTGTTGCTGCTGAGAGAGACCAGATGAGAACAGGACAGTCGTTTAGACATTTACACTTAAGCTCCTGAAGAATCTCTAAAGCAAGAATGAGACCTGAACAGTTTCTATTGGGAAGATTCAGTAGACTCTTCATCCTGCAGTATGCAGTTCAGGGGAATTTGTTCCTGCTTTTTAAGGACACCAGAGTATTGTACCAGGTTTTATAAATGTGCTCTCCTTAGATACAGGAGGACAGAGCCCAGATGCTCTTCTGCATCTAACTGCAGTGGGTTCAGCACTCCTGTTGGTGTCTGTCACCTCTGGCCACTGAGTGGGTTGGCACTCCTGCTGTCATCCACTGTCCTGTCAGGTAGCTGACTCTGTACTGTCTTAGTGAAGAGAATCTGATTTGTCACCATTCTTTCTGTGCGTTAGGTCTTAACTAAAGACCCTTCCTGCCTCTTTCCACTCTCGTGGTACAGGTTTGCACACCTGCAGGCGTATCACAGCTAGGGTCACGTGAGCACCCTTGAGCTTAGCATGGCTCTGCTATTTACTGGACATCCCAGAAGGTGTAATTCATTTATCTTATTCTGGATTTCCTTTGTGGGCTCAGCTTACTGCTGGCTGACATCTCTTTCCTTCTCTCCAAGAGTGATGGATTGTTGTGTAGGGAGCATGCTGTAATCTGGTCAGGAGGCAGTTTCTGCAGGTGGGAGCAGGGATCGTTAGTGCTTGTGACAGTCTTAAGTCCTGTTGTGAGTGAGGCTCAGCTGACAACCACTGTGAATGCTCAGACCTTTTTGTGTCTTCAGCTTTCCATTCTTGCCCAAAAAATACATTTTTCTTTCCTTCAAACGACCTGCCTTTACCAGCAGTGCAGCAATTATGTACTGTTCAAACTGCATGGTGCTTTAAAAAAAAAAGCATAGAAATCTTCCCACAGGATGAGTTCCTTTAGTTCAGTATTCTATTTTTACTTATTTTCTGGACTGTGCCACCAAGAACCCAGCAATTAGACATCCGTTTTGAGTGGAGCTGGAAGAAGGAAGATCATGAAGGGCTCTGGCTTGGCTGGCTTCCAAAAGCATAAGGGCTCATCTGCCACACATACACCGGGGGTGTTGGATCTGATCTACTTGTTCTGTACTTTTAAGACCTTCTCTCTCGTTTGCTTGCCTGTGACCACAGTACATCTGCTACAAAGTGAAGTTCACGAAAGGATGAATCTGCTCTGCCTTCACCCCTTCCTTTCCTCTGCTCAACATTGTGCACCACTCCTCTGCTTTCCTCTGACAAGTCTCAGAGCCTGTGTTATGGCAGAGGGAATCAGGCTACACCAGCTTGCTGGTTTTGTGGAGTATTTGTAATCATAGCAGCTTCATCTGTCACCTATCCACGAGGCAGCTCGGATAGAAATCACTGGTGCTTATGCTGTAGGAGTGTCATTACTGAAGATACATAGCTAATTCAAATGGAGGCTTGGTTGTATCGCCATCATTACTTAAGAAATCCCACTTTGACACAGATGTTAAAGTGCAATGTGAGTAGGATGTTGCCACGAATACACTGGTGACTAATTCTAGTACTGTACAATGCTCCTTAGCCATTTTCTGGGCTGTAACACTGGGTTTGTGCCTGCTAATAAGTCGTGTATGAGATAAACGTGAGGAAATGTGATGAGAGACCAGAGGTGCAAAAGAAAACTTCAGTTATGGGCTGTCAGGAGGCTTAGATACGATTAATTTCTTGCTTTGCTGTGTTCTGCCCGTGGAATTGTCTCTAATGTATATTGTTGTTCTTGCCAGGTGGACTTGTTCAAAAAGACTCTGTTGTTAATTCCTATTCACCTGGAAGTCCACTGGTCCCTCATTACTGTGAACATCCCCAGTCGAATTATTTCATTTTATGATTCCCAAGGCATTCATTTTAAGTTTTGTGTAGAGGTAAGAGTGACAACTCTGTCTGCAAAGTTTGAACTGTTTTCTTAAATACCACGCCCACCTTCCTTTTCCTGTTCAGCCTTAAACTTTAAATGCAGCGTGTCTGTCATTGTCTCTCCATGTATGAAATGAGAATCAGCTTGTCCTGCTGAGGAGTCTGAAGCACAGACCTCGAGGGTCACACTGGTGCTGGGAGTTGAGGTCAGCTTGGCTATTGCCTAATTAGCCTGACCATGTAATGGGAGCACCTTTTGTGGCTCTGTCTTGTCACTCCCACAAAAAGCAGGGGCTCAAAGCCAAGTGCCATAGGGAAGCAGACCAGCCAGAAGGAGAGTGAAGGCAGCTCTTTCAGCTGTTAAGGGACTTGTGTTTAGGAAATGATAAATTGCAGTCTTTTTTGGGAGAGGTTGCCTGGGTGAGAGAACAAGACTGAAGATGCTGTAGTGTTGCCCAGTGGGGTTTACATGTTACTGAGTTATTAACAGTGTGTGGCCTTTTTCTTCTTGTCTGCATCGATACGAGGTGTGTGCCTCTGATTATAACCCAGCAACCTTTCGAAGCTGCAGCCCGAAAACTGGAGTTAAATTATCAGTCTTTCTAGTAAAGAGCAGCCAGGAAATTTTTGCTGGCACTAGCAAATTGTAATGACCTTCTTACAAAAGCTAATTTTGCCAACTTAATTGCTTGCTTGATGCAAAAACCCTCTACTTTTAACTGTGTGTAGTTGTTGGCTTACAAAAGAGTAGCAATTATTGTACCCAGGAGAATTCCAAGCTAGGACTTCTGAATGGAGATACTAGTTTCCTGCTGGCATTTGCTGAGGATGAAGTGAATGTTTGTTCTGGGAGCAAGAGGCCTTATGCTTACCAGCTTCTGAACTTGCAGGATAAACTGAGGGTCCCTCCAGAGCATTGTGGTCTCTCCTGCAGTCTTGCCATGTATTGGCCTCTCCCATCCCACTGCAGGCAAGGCACTCGCACCAAAATGTCTCACAAACTTGAGACACTTTTATTCCTGCCCTTTGTAAGGGAAGGAGAGGACAATACCCAAAACTCCACTGTAGTCCCACCGGCTAAGGTGAATGTTAGTGTGTTGGATCCTGTTTAAATTGTGCTACAAACCATCAGCCTGTTTACAGAGAAGTAGAAGGATTTTCTTAACCCAAGACCGTGGGCTCATTTATCTTGCTTCCTTCTTTTTCCTTGTGTCAGACTATTTTTTTCTGAATGTCACTAAAACTCTCCCTGGAGCTTTGTTGATTAGCTGCAGAACTCGAAGCATTTTGTATTGAGATTGAGGCAGGAAGATGCCTCAATGTAAGAGTCTTGGTGTCAGTCAAGTGAGGCAGGAGAGAACACCTGCCAGACTGCACTCTGTGTCTCTGCAGGTCTGACTCTGTGCCTGAGTGCCACAGCAGGTCTATTGTTAAGTATACCAGTGCATGGTGGGGCTGAGGGGTGGTAAAGCTTCCCTTGACAGACCTTAAATGGTAGAAAGCACAGTACCCACCGGAGTTCATTTCTTTACCTCGAGATCTCAGCTCAGCTCCCAATACTTAATGCTTACTTGAAGTTTGTCCTCATTGTCAAAAGCATATCAGTCAAGATGTCAATGTGTGTCTCCTGTTCTTCAGCTGGTGAATAATACTGTTGTGGTTTTTTTTTCCCTTCCTTTTTAAGAACATTCGGAAGTATTTGCTGACTGAAGCAAAAGAGAAGAATCGCCCCGAGTTTCTTCAGGGTTGGCAGACTGCTGTGACAAAGGTAAATGGCAGCACTTTGAGCCCTGGAGTCTGATTTTTCTGGGAGATTTTAAGAAGCTGCTTCTATTCCAGCCAAAACAGGGACAAGAGTTGATTTTCTTCCTAGTTGCTGGTATGGTGCTGTGGTTTGGATTTCAAGTGAAAATAATGTTGCTAACACACTGACGTTTTAGTTGATGCTAAGTAGTGTTTACACTGAGTCAAGGACTTTTCAGCTCCTCATGCCTTGCTTGAGGAGGTTGGGAGAAGGGCCCACAATAAGCTGGGAGGAGACACAGCCAGGATAGGCTGACCCAAAATGTCCAAAGGGATATTCCACACCATGTGATGTCATGCTCAGTATATAAACTAGAGAGAAAGCTGGCAGGGGGCTGCTGCTCAGGAAGCAGATGGTGAGCAATTGGACTGTGCAGCACTTGTTTTGTATGTTCTAATTCTATTATTGTTATCCCTTCCTTTTCTGTTCTATTAAGCTGTCTATCTCAACTCACAAGCTGTACTTTTTTTGCTCCCAATTCTCTCCTCCCTTGCCGCTGGCTGGGCAGTGAGCTAATGGCTGTGTGGTGTTCAGCTGTCTGCTGTGTCAAACCATGACACTTCTAAGCCCCCATGTTTGCACAAGCAGGAGAATGTTTTATGCTGACCCTGTGGAGAGTGCTAGGAGAGACCCAGATGGTGGCACATGGGAATTAGAGCTGTGCCATTCATTCATTCATCTCCCAAAAGATATTTAAATGCTTCCTGCAAGTGGCTTGGTTATCTGAGCCTAGTCTCTGGACAGTGAAATATCCATGGAGTAAATCACGTAGCTGGTGCCCACATTGGCACAAGATCAGGGTTTGAATGAGCTGGAGACTCAGCTTCCTCACTTCTCTCAGAAGGACTGTTCTGAACTATGCCAAACAGATGGGTTTTGGTCAGAAACAGAACAGACTGATGCTGCTACTATCTATACTTTGCTGTGCATAGAGGGCTTTGGTCTTCAGGGCTGCTTGTGTCACATTGCATTTGATCACAAGTAAACAAAGCATGGCAACAATAAAAGGGAATAACTTGTGTGTAGTGTAAATGAGGGAATATGTGATTTGCATGGCCATCCCATAATGACTCCAAGGATATAAAACAGGTCATTGCACACTAGACATACTCCCAACAGCTCCTCCCTTGCACAGCTTTATTTTTAGATGCTGATACGGTGATGAAGTGATTCCTCTCTGCACACATGCACATCCTGTGCAGTCACAAGTTTGCCCTCCTGCATTCTGTGACACAGGAGAGCTGGGAGTTGACAAAGAAAAGTAACAAGTGCCACGGACATAGCGGCACGAGTGAGGGGGACTTCTTAGCTTCACATATCAAAATTGAATGTGTTTGAAGAAACTAATAAAGGTTGACAGTTGTCATTTGGGACTACCTTGCTCAGTCCTGTCATCTGCCAGTGTAGGACTCTTCATGTTCATTGAGACCTTGTGGTGTGATGCAGGGGGAAGCCACTACTTGTAGCGTGGCTTCTGAGAGTAATCTTGCTTTAGGCCTGTGTGACTTTGCTGATGTAGTCTGGTCCTGTGTAATGCAGATAATGCTGTACAAACATTTATTTAAACTAATGGAGAAGCCGTTCTGTGTAGGCCACTAAAAGAAAATAAACTTGAAAGAAAGCTTGGTGATTTGTTTTCCATCTTACACTATATATTTTTCTAAATGTTAAGTGTTATTCTAACAAGGTGTTAAGTGTCACCTTGCAAAAGTTGGGATCAGAATAAGTAATTACAACTCCGGTTTCTAGTGCTGCAGAACAGCTAGCTCTGAGGAGGAGACACCTGATTGTTTTGCCAAATCTCCTTTTGGACTTTAAACAGGACTTAAGACAATGTAAGGACATGTAAAGATCTAACATATCTCTTCTTGTGGTGTTTTTTTTCTCCTTTTAGTGCATTCCACAACAGAAAAATGACAGTGACTGTGGGGTTTTTGTGCTCCAGGTAAGAGTACCACTTTTAAAAAACCAGTGGCCTATCTTGTTCATATAGTAAATGTCCTTTTTTTTCAATCAAGCCTTTTCCTTTTCCTCAGTACTGCAAGTGCCTCGCCTTAGACCAGCCTTTTCAGTTCTCCCAGGAAGATATGCCCCGAGTGAGAAAAAGGATTTACAAGGAGCTGTGTGAATGCCAGCTAATAGACTAATAAAATGCAGCCAACCTAATTTCTCTGGCACTTCTGACAAGTTGCAGCTAGTGTTTGTGTACTTGAATTTCTGAAAACTTCCATGAATTTGAGTGTTTCTCAGCTGAGTGGTGTGGCCACTGTTGTTACCTCAATTTTTTGACAAGCTCTTTAACCGGCAGAACTTCAACAGAGCTGCCATAAAATATTCCGTATGTCAGTTTGGTTCTCTTATGTTCTTTCCTGTATTTAATATTTATTATCTCAGCATGCACATAGGCAAAGCATGCAACTAAAACCATCAAACTGTAGATTTGGTGCACCTTTGAGATGTAGCTAGAAACGACAAATACAGGTGATTTTTGTCTGGAAACATAAAGATGCATGATGTGTTTTCTGACGCAATAATGCTTTGAATGTACAAAAATCAATGCCATAAAAAGAACAGCTAGAACATGTTTGATAGTTCCATTGTCCCTGTTGTGGCTGTATAATACTGAATTACCACTCTTTAGGTTGGCTAAACCCAGCTACAGATTTAATTTGTGGAGACCCCTTTTTAAGTAGTTGAAATTAATAAAGCTAATAAAGTTTGTTCTGTTAACGTTTATCCAGCTGTCACTATCAGCCTGTCCCTATAGACAAAAAGCAGCCTTTGCACAAATAGAGCTTCAGCATTTGTCTGTATAATAAAAAGTACAACGGTGGTCAGTCAGTCAGATTGATGGTATGTTCCTGTATGCTGCAGAAGTCTCCATGATGTGTGTATTAAGGAGAATTATAAAGTTGGCCCCGAAGAGTCACAGCTTAAATACTAAGATAAGCTCCTTGGCTGTAACTGTTGAAATCTCAGATGGCGTTGACTCACTTTCGGAGTCCACAGTATGCAGTAAAATGTACCATTTCAGCATCTCTCCCTTCAGCTCTGTCTTCAAATGAACTCCCTTCAAGCTTGTCGTGTTTAACCTCCTGTTGGCTTTTGCCTTTGTTCAAATACAAATTAATTCATTTCTGCTGCATCAGCTGTTTGATTGTCTCAACCATCCCCAGTGTTTTGTTTGCGTTCGGTAGCACCACCGGCTCCGGTTGGGAATAAAAGCAGTGGGGGTGGGTGCTGCACAAACACAAGGTGATGTCGTTCTGCTCCAGAGGGACAGGAGGCTGAGTTCAGCACTGCCCTTTGCCATGTTGCTGCACGGGACAGGGATAAGTGAGAGCTGTGGATCTTGAGACTTCAGGTGTTTTGCCTTGATCTGTAAACTATGATGTGCTGCTTGCTGAAGAGAGTTACTTTTATTTGAAGAGACTATTGTGTGGGACTGCTACACCAGAAATTGTCTTTGCTGTGTTTTTCTGCCAGATAAAAGCGTGAGCCCAGAGGAAAATTATTTTCAATGCTAAACATCATCTGTTGCACAGCTTCACTTTGTGTCTGTCTGTAGCCCTGACTTCTGATGGAGGAAAAGCACTTTGACTTCCCTGTCTTGCAAATTAATTCAGGCTTGAGCTAAACCAGGTGCAAATCTCTCCTAGATTACAGGAGGGAGAAGTGAGGGAGTGCCAAGCAGGCACAGGATGGGAGATGGAAAAGTGTGCGTGCTGTGTTGTGCTAGAGAAGGAGATTGTGCTGTATCCTTCTATGTTCCCACTTCCTCTTGTTGGCAGCTGGCAAGGACTGGCTTAATTTAGCAAGATAAGGAAGGCCTTAAGCACTTGCTTAGATAATTTAAAAGAGGAACCTTCAGACCAGACTGGCTAGACATGCGTGTGCCCATCGTATGATGCAGAGGACCCCGCAGCACATGGTTTCTTTGTGTTTCCCTGCAGTGTTACTGGTACAAACAGCAGCACCTTTTTGGGGCAAGTAACTGTGACTTCCATTAAGACTAAAACTTGGGCTGTAGTTTCTCATGTGCTAGGACGGAACAAGTAAGCCAGTGCTGCCTTTCTTACCTTCCCCCTACCCTACTGTCATATGAACAGCAGAGACAGCTGAACTGACCCCGGTTAAAGAAAACTCTGAGCAAAGGTCACTCTTAACCTGGAGGTGTTCTCGCTTCAGTGTAGCTTATCAGTGTGTATGCCAAGATGAATGAAGAGGGAGAATTAGGTGGCCAGGAGGAGACTTGAAAGCAGTGCCAGCCTTGGGTGGGTGCAAGTGAAGCTATATCCTCAAGCCAGGCTTCCTGCAGAAGGCTGGTGAAATGCAGCAAGGGAGCTGCATAAGCAAGATGCCTTTCTTTTCAGAACTGAAGCTATTTGGTAAGGAAACTTGAAAGGTCTGCTGTGACAGTGTAGCAGCCTGGAAGAGTCAGTGCCTCCAAGGAAGCCCCTTATGTTTTTTGTGGCAGTTGCCTCGTTGATGAATGTGTTTCATTGCATGGGAACGTGTTGGAGCACTGAACACAGGTAGTCCTTTCCTGAAACCTGAAGTCTACTACTGGCTGGTAGAAATTCATCTTCTGTAGGAGACTGGGAGGTGTTTTAATCACGATCCCTTTATCTGTGGCATCAGTAAAAGGATGGTATTTCTGTGAATTTTGTGTTTAATGAGAACACAGATCTTTGAAGCAAGTGCATATGTGTACCAGATCACTTGAGGGGAGGACATTTACATTTGAATCTGCTGCTGTGTGAAGTGGGGAACAGGGTGGGGAAAGATGCACGTTGGAAGGCACTTCTTATGTGCTTGCTTGTCATCTAGAGGCTTGCTAACAAGTGTTCCAGTTGGTTATGGGGCAGTATAGTGGAGTTGCACTTGATTCTCCAGCTACAAATACACCAATGAGAGGCCTCTGAAAAAAAAAAGAGAGAGGAAATTGAAAACAGAGCTAATGTAAGCAAAGTATGTTGGTGCAGGGTTGAAATTAATCACAGGCAGGCAGAATCTCAGGCTCTGTAATGGTGTATCCTGTGAAACTGGACTAATTAACTCCTCCTTGAGAATGTCTTTGATGCCTTAAAGGAGATGGACTCCATAATCTGTAGTCATTTTACCCGTTCTTAAAACATTCAGAACTGCGTAGAGTGTTTTTATTATGAGAGGCACATTTATGTGGATGTAGTTATGGCTGTTGGCAATTCCATTAATGTGATCTTCAGAATTTCATAAATCTCTCTGAACTGGTTTGGCTGATGCTTAAATTTCATGACTTGTTCCAAAGAGATTGTCTCACTGTGCTGATTTATACAAATAGTCCCAGAACTGGTGAAGCCTCCATCTCACGCATGACAAATTTAAGCTACCTGAGTTGTAATAAACCTTAAACACAATTGGAAATAAATGATTAGATTCCATTTTGTTTGCTTGAATCTGTAGCTTAAAATTACTGTGCAGCTGATATAAATCAAAAAAAAAAGCAAAATGTGGCCTTGATTCTGCAAGGTGAGTAGTGAAATGACTTTTGCTAAACTGTTGGATACATGCAGAGTAGAGGCTGGACCTTTGTGCTCTCTCATGTGCTGTTGCTCCATTCTTACCAGCCCCGCTTGATTGTGAAGGTGATATTCTGAATGTTTCACTTGTGCTCATCACTGAGCCAGACAGACTTGCAAATAGTTGCTGGCTTGTGTTGAGTCTCTAGCGTAAAGCTTAACCTGCCTTTGCTTTCTCTGAGTTGTGATTGGCATTGTCTGCTGTAGCATTTACTCAAGTCGATGTGAAGATGTAAGCCTTGGGAAGTGATGTAGACTTAACTCCACTGAGCAACAACAGTGTTTCGTGGGTGTGTTGATGCATCCAATGAAGCCCACGTCCCGGTGAAGTCATAAAATGGCGTTCTACCTAAACCTTATTTTCTTTCAGCGGTTTGGTTTCATGTTAATTTTAAAAGCAACTGATGTGATGGTTGAGGGAGTGTTTGTAGCAGCTTGTTTTGGGCTCTGTGTTATTAGGAGAAGCCTCTTGAGTTGATTAGTTCAATAACTCTGAACTGTGTGCTAATGATGCTCTCTGTTCCGTAGCACCGGAACCGAGCACCACTTCATGTGGTTTGAGCTGTGACAGCATATGAGATTGGAGATGTCACATATTGCATAAATAAGGATGGAAATCTTGCATTAGGCACTATCTACTAATGTGGCATTTAAAAAACACAGATCTGTCAACAGAACAGGTAGGATTTAAGTTGCTTTTCTAGATCAGACTAAGTTAATGCCCTTCTTGTGTTGCTTGATGATTTAGCTATGTAACTACAGAGTTAAATCTTGTCTTTCCTGAATTTTATGAAGCTGTACAGCTTGTGAATTTGTGATAACGGAGAGAATGAAGGCTTAGCCAATGTCTCTTAAAGCAATTAATCATGAGACTGGCAACATCATTGTCTTTATTACATTCATAATTTTAAAATCCCATCATGGAGGAGGAAACATGGATGTTAATATATATTGCTTATGATTGTTAAATACATTCTTCAGTGGAAAGTGCTAAGAAATCAGATCATTAAAGTACAGAATCATAAGAGACACTAGAGCCTTGCCAGGAACAATAATTACTATTTATATGTAATAGGCACTAGGAGGGAAAGAGATGAGTCTGGTTTGCTTGTGCCTAAACTTAATGGGTTTTATGAGTAACCAGCTAGAAGGATTTGGGGACTGAATTTTGTTTTCAGAGCTAAAAGCTGTTGCAAACTGAGGGAGATATCTTGAGAAATCAGCTGGTTTGTTGTCTTCCACCACAAGTAAGCAGAGTGTTTGTGAAGCAGCTCCAGCTCCTGCCTGAAATTCTGATGGGTTCTTAATCTTTGTGTTTGATTCCACCGTTGCTGGCAACTCATCTTCCCTAAAGCAGCATGTTTTTGAGGTTGCAGACCTTACCTCATGCGTAGGTTATCTGGGGCTATTTTCAGGAAGCTTTGGGAAGTGGCCAAGAGGAAAAAAAAAGGGATCAAAAATCCATTGAGCAAAGGAGGAAGCTCCCATCACAACATCCAGTTGAACATCGTCTTTGTTTGGGACAGTCATGGCCTGACAATTTATCTTCAGCATCTCTGACAGCTCCAGCTTTTTTAAAAACAGAGACTCATGCTTCTGCTCCACTGCGAACACCAGGGCTGCCTGCAGGCTCTTACAGACCCTTCTAGTCAATTCTAGCCCACCTTTCAACTCCTGGCGGCTTTGGGGTTTTAGGGTTGAGGGTTTTCTTGTCTTTAAAGAAGTCTGAGGTATAGAGCAATGTTAAAGTTTATCTCCAGTATATATATTCTCTTCTCATTCACAAAACTTGGCTTTGGAGATCTGCTTTCAGTTTTGCATAGTAAAATGCTTCCACTTCTCACACAATCAGTACAAGGCAGCAGTCCTTAAATGTTGCTATTAATAGGCAGAAAGAGACTTCAGAGCTCGATTCTTTACAGGATTCTGGTTTGTCCTCTGGTGGGCCACATTGCAGATGAACTGCGTTTTCCTTGTTTTCCTTTAGAACATAAATGTAGCTGAAAGATGCTGAAAAGCTTTAGGTTAATGAGATGCAGTGCCTTGAATTTATGTCCACGTAAGATCCTTGTAGACATCTGCTTGTCCCCAGGCTAGATGCCTAGTCTTTAGAGAGGGACTGAGGTGTAGGTTGAGAGGATCAGTGCTATTTGGAGAACAGAAAATGCACCAGGTTCAGTTCCCAAAATCACTATTTGATCATTTTACTACAACATACATCAGAAACTGAACATTTAGGTCCTGGTGAAGTTCTTGGCAGTGCTGTAGCTCGTGGCCTTGCCTGTGGCTGTGGAAGGTACCCTGGGTGCAGCACATCAGATGGTTCCTCCCCAGGTACTTTCTGACCACCAGATGTCACGCAAGGCCCATCAGATCCGTGCGTGCTGCTGCGGGCTGCAGCCCCTGCTCGTGGATCGCCCAAGCCATCCTGGCTTCTGGTTGCGTGTCGCCTGCCTGCCACGTCGGTTGTTGTCTTCTCACACGTTTCTCAGCAAAGTCTGCACCGCACTTGCAAAAAGAATGTGCATGTGAAACCAAACGCATCCCCACCCCCCTTCCAGCCGCCATCAAATCCACTGAAAATCCCTCTCTATCAAACATGTAAGTGTTTGGCTCCAGCACGATTACTCCAGAGTCCCATCAATTTTACAAATTGGCTAAAACATTTTTTGGTAGAGAAGTCTTGCATACCACAAGTCTTTAGTGTGATCGAGCTGCTGCCCTACCATAGATCATGACTGTTACTTTTATGACTCTCTATTACCATGGCAAATGCTGGGGGTGGGGCAGGGGGGGGAGAAACCACATCAGTAGCAACTTCTGTCTGATTTGTGGTCATGTGCTTATAACTTGACATGGCTTTGCAAATAACTAAACAAAACCAGGAATTCGTTTAGGGGAGGGGGAAAAAAAAAAAAGCCCTCGAAAAATCTGCTGCATCAAGTATCTTGTGTGGCGAGTCTGACTCGCTTGCAATTGGGATCTTTTAATGGAAAATGATTCAAAGCAGGAATGGGAACTGGTTGCCCTCTTAGGCAATTGGGGCTGTGCTGTGCCTGTCAGCCACTGCCAAACACTGACAGCCTCTGGGCCATGAATTTTTTGGAATTTTTATTTAATTGCTACTGTCTGCTCAGGCTTTATCCCTAAATTTAGTAACATTCAGTGCTGCTTTTTCTCTGCAATACCTTTATAAATTCCCGTATATGTGATCTCTAATTTTAAAGCCATCTGTCATTTTCGAGCTATATATTTTCCAGCTTTAAAAGGTCTCGTTGAAGGAAAATTTAAATTCAGGGCCTCCTGAAAATGCTTTTTTCTTTAAATTATTCATTGGTTAAAATGTCTTTGAACTTGTGTTTGTGTAGCTGGTGAGAGGAGGGAGGCAGATGGTGGGCTACCCAGTTGCACAGATGCCATATAGGTGCACTGCTCAGCTTGGCTGCTGAGTGGGAGCAGCGGGAGCTTTCTGCATTGACACCCCACCTTGGGACCAACCTTCAGAGCTGTCCCTCATCTGTCACGTGCCATCCCGTTCACTAGGTGGCATTGCTTCCTAGTCTAAAAGCTTCCAAAGACTTCATTAATTATGCTAATCCCCGCGGTGGTCAGAAAGTGAACTGCAGCAGGATAGCTTTGCCCTTCTATCCTCTTTATTCCGACTGCTTTGCTGATGGGGCTTCTCGAGTTGACAGACCTATGCCGTCCTCCTCCCGGTTGTTGAAGGTCTGGGCCTAAGGAAGGCGTTGGCTTGGGAAACTTCAAACTGAACATCCCAACATTGCAGTGGGCAGCCAGCTCCATGGTCTCAAATGCATCGTTCCTTGTCCTCCATGAGTTATTGACTTGGCTTGTCATCTTTACTGAAAAAAACAATTGGAAAAGAACATGCTTGCTGCACAGGGCATCTGGAGTGTGCTCGGTAGAGTCTTGTCTGTCCTAGAGCAAGAGCCAAATGTGCTGAGATGAGGATCTGTCCTGACATCTTACCAGCCATGGAGGCAGCAGGAGAGCAAGGTGCTCAGATGGTACTGAGCTACTACCATCACTTGAGAGTTTTGATGGAAATATCTTAAAATCACAGAATGGTAGGAGTTTGAAGGGATCTCCACAGATCATCTAGTCCAAACACCTGGTAAAGCTGATTCTCCTCAGTCAAGTCACACAGAAACGTGTCCAGACAGGTTTGAAAACCTCCAGAGAAGGAGTCTCCACACCCTCCGTGTTCATATGTTCGTTTGTTTCCCAATTAGCCCTGTATCTTACATTCTTCTGCCTTTTCCTGCCTTCTTCCCTCCTGCTCCTTTTAGCATTAATGATCAGATCAGTCAATTAAGGGCTGAAGCACAGAGGTTTTCAGATGCCTGTCTGTCGCCAGTGGGAAATAACTGGAGACTTTGGTAGGCTTTAGAATGAGGAGAGGAATTTTGCCTCCACAGGCCCATTTTATACCAGCAACACTTGGTTCGTCCATGGGACACATCAAGAAGGAAGAGGGCAAGGTTTCTAAGGTACAGCTCTTGCCTGCATAGGTGCCAAGCCAAAGTGGCAGTAACATGCCAGGAGAGAGCTGGCGAACCCATAGCGGCGAGGCCTGACAAGAGCAGGGGCTGCCCTCACAGAGAGGTGCTCATGCTGCTTCCCAGACATTACACAAGTACCTTCTAGGCTTAAATTTCAGGAGTACCTCTCAGCTTGCTGTGTTGATGCTCTCTTCCCCTTGCAGACCGTGGAGGTGTAACATCTGAGTTCAGACCTCCTGCTGCAGCTCAGCTTTGAGCAGGGCAGGACAGTCATGTCTCATCTGACCCTGGAGCTGCATTGGGCTTAAGCATAGTCCAGCTTTGCTCTGATGAAAAGGCAAGACAAAGCAGTTTTTGAACATGACTTTTCATGAAGGAGCAAGATAAAAATAAATGTAAATTGAAGATCCTGTTTCTCATTTGTATTTTATTAAAAACTACAGAGATGTTCATTCTTGCTGTGTAGTATAATTGCTAAAACATGATTTGTAACCAAATATAGCAGCTTCCATTAAGTACGCCACTGCTTCTTTCTAGGGAGGATGATATGGTAAAGGGATGCTCATTTAAACAATTACATAGTTCAATTTTTGCATTTTGCATTCAAAACTAGCCTTTTCACTTTTTAAAAGGTGAATGTAACCTTTAGATGGTTTTTTTACTTGAATTTTGTTGAACTGCACTTGGATGAAGAATGGTATGCAGTTAAAATAAACAATATCCTTTTAAACCTGGTTAAATACAGAAAAAAGCTTGTCAAACCCCGTTTTGCATTTCTAAGGGATTGAGTAAAAGGTAATGAATATGACAGATTCTGGTCACAACAGGACGATTACATCTTTCATCAGGTGGCCGGGGCCTGATGATTTCCTTGGAGATGATTTCCAAAAGTCATTTAAGAGAGACCAACAGCGTGCATTTACTGGTTTAGTACCTACAGCTCTTTGAAATGGTTTGTGTAGGGTTTTTTTCCTCTGAAATTCTTGAAGTTGTGTCTCTTGTCCTTTCATGGTGGATCTGACTTGGCTGGATAAGCAAGGACAGGAAGACTCCTTGGTTTCCCAGTTCTTTCAGAGCTGAGCTGGGTGAAGGTCACCTCACCCTACTCTTGGTAGCTGGACTGGAAACTGATGGCATTAGGAGATGAGCTTTCTGTGTGACAAAATGTGTAGATCTATACATTGAAGTACATAAATTCATCCTTCATTCCAGTCTAAAGACTGACGAGATGTTTCAGCGTGGGACACAACATACTTAAGTATCCAAAATGTGAGCTGTATTCTGAAGTTAAGGATGCTGCTTTCTGGATTTGTAACCTATTACAAACCCCACATCCCTGAAACTGCAATGCCAAAGGAGCAAAGGCAGAGTATCCCTGTTTATTTAGGTAACAGATTATCCTCTGGTGTTTGCCTTGGTGTGTGCTGTTGCATTCAGCTATAGAAACAGGTTAGTTTTTTAAACTGACGAGTGTTTGAATCAAATTACCTGAAGTTGGCCTTTTTAAAAAAGAAATCTAGTTGCCAATGACCTGGGAGAAGACAGTGAAGGCTGTGAAATGGTGACTGTGCTGTACATGGCACAGTTCCCAAGACCACCTCATTTCTCTTTTGCCCTCAGCTGAAAGTTTCAACATTTGCTGGCTGAAGCTCACTGTGGGGTAGAGAGCCCTTATGTTGTGGCAGTCCTGCTGTGCAGGAGAACGCCTTTTCCAACCTCCTCTCTGGTGTTTCCCAGGGACTTGAAGAGCCAGTCATATGTCCACATCCTTCATTCCTAAGGACCCCTCTAGTGAGAACTAGATAGAAGCTGTTTCAGAGATGTGTCTGAAAATCAATAGTCCTAGAAAAGAGTAAACAAGTTCCCTCTGATTTGAGATGAACATCTCCAGGAACCTGTGAATGGCTCTGGGAAAGACCATCAAAACCATCCTCGGCCCCTTCCAGCAGCAGAGACTTCATCTGGGCAACAGAACAGTTGCACTTAATTTTAAATGCTCTGAAGAAACAATAAGTCTTATTAGAATTAAAATTAGAAGGTTTTAATGTTGATGGGAAGACTTGAATGGTTTCAAACTTATCTAAACAAAAGCACTGTGTTCAGTTATGTGTCTCCAAAGCCACCCTTCTGAAAACTCTTTCAACAAAATGTTTAAAGATTTTATTTCTGTTCCAAAGGTGAAAGAAAACAGCTTCAAAATGTCACAAATGCTGTTACCTCACGAGCTGGATTTTTTGTAAGGTCAAGAAAAAATGATGGATTCTGTAACAAGTGTTTGTGCTGTTACCTTTTAAAATATATATGTGATGCTCAAGTTCATAAATGTAGCTCGGGCCTTCCAGAAGCTAAAAAATAGCAGCGGAAAGCAGGAGACCTTGTTCTGTTCCTCCGTGTTTCTTCTGAAATCGATTTTTGTTTTAAGTTCTTCTGGTGTAAATAATTTTAATGAAAAGGAGAAAATTGCTAGGTGGAGTTTATCATCTGGAATATATAGGCTTAGATGGTTTCCTGAAATACAGAAGATAGGTGAGCAGAGCTCTGACTGCCCTGGAGAAATAGTACCCCCAGCCCTTTAAAAAGAAATTGTATTTAAAAACCCAAACCTGGGAGAAGAAGAAACACTAGAGTTGGGTAGGGACCACCTGGGGGTCAGCCTGACTCCTTCCAGGGGAGGATTGCACACAGGACTGTGTATCTGCAGAGCTCTGTGCTGTCAAAAAGCTGTTTGTGCTTTTACTCCCCACTGCTGGGGCATCCTCTGAGATGGTGGGTCAAAATTTAGCTTGTGTGTGTCTTGCCCAACTCCCATCCCACTTCATCGTGGTCCCATAGAGCATCCTCCCCTCCTACCGCTCCATGACCAGCTTTTCAGGGACTGGTACAGATACAGTTCCCAATCCTGGTCATTCCTCCTAGACACCGAATTACCTCAGCATGGTTTTGGCATAACACTGCCCAGGACTGCAATGAGGAGCCTCTTCTAGATCACGTTTCTGTTTGTGCCTCTGCCATCAGCAGTGACCATCCCCGAGGCCTCACGGCAGCTAACAGGAACCTCTCTGCTGACTCCAGTGGGCGTTAGAGGGGGTCTGTAATGCTTTGCAGACCAGTTTGCTCTCTGTTATTGTTTTAAACTCCCTGTTAGCCATTCCTGCTTCCCAGGTTTCCGCGTGTTTCAAATTATTTTCCCCAGAGGCATCGACGGCATTTTTCCAAATTGAATCTCATTTATTTTCTGCCCAGGTTTCCAATCTCTCAGGGGCCCTTTGTATTATTTCTCAGTCCGTGCTGCCGTGTACAATATATCCTAATTTAGTATCGTCTGTGAATTATATTACCGTGCCCTTTAGTTCCTCTTCCATTTAATGAAGATATTTCCAAGAAAGAAAAAAAAAAAACAACCTTAAACTACATTTTATTAAAATAAGAAGGTAGAGTTTTAAAAACTCCTTGGTGGGTTTCCAGGATGAGTTCTCTTTTTTTTTTTTTTTTTCATGTTTCAAAAGAAATCATCAGCGTTTTTCAAGAGAAATTAAACCCTTCAAAATATCAGAGTTGGTGAGGGGAAAAATTAATCAGTTTTTCAATTAGCTGAGACCTCTGTCCCCGTACAGTGAGCGGTGCACAGTGCAGTCTCCAAGGGTGAGGCACACACCATCCATAAGTTTGCAGCAGATTGATGTGGTGGTTGTTTTTTTTTTTTACACCAGCACCAAACATGTGTTTGAATTTCTCCATAAATTTGTTTGTTTTCCCTTCCTGACCTTTTTGGGTTTGCTGTCTGTGGCTGTTCTAGCAAACATGTACACTGGCAGGAGGGATGCTGAAGCAGCATGTTTTAATGCAAACCATGCAGGCTTATTCATAGGAAGTGATTTTCAAATTCATAATCATGAATATTTGTACCGTAAGGTTGATTCTGTTGTGAGCTTTTCATTTATAAGCTAAGAAGTGCTGTCTTTCGGTGCCAGGCTGGGAGAGCATCATGCCTCTGTGACAGAGAACGAGCCATTGCTCTGGAAGCTGTACGTCCTATCAAAACAGCTCAGGTTTCTGACTGTGAGTAGGGAAATAGCACTGGCAGCAGGCAATTTGCTGGAGATACGTATCCGGAAATATTTGCTGCATAATTTCCAGCAATGAGCAATTTCATGGAGACTATGATCTGCTTGTGAAGAGAAATAAGGTGTAAATTGGATGAATAAATTGTTCTCTGCAAATGGGTTGCTACCTCTGGAGGACTTTTCTCCTCTTTGACAAGCGCTGCAGCTCCCTGGTGTCTTTGTCCCTCAGTGTACTGGTGGTTCAACCCTACGTGCAAACTGCTGCTGGGAAGAAGCATTTCATACACCACGTACCGTGATGTGTACTGATGGTACCAACCCCATAACAGCCTGTCTCTGGCAGTGTGCTCACCGGGGACTTCCACCTCTCAGGTAGAGGTAGCCAATGCTGCACAGGGCTGCAGGTGCTGCCAGCAGTCAGTCAGAGGGTCACCAACCACTGGGTAAATTTCTGCTCCATTTTATCCTTGAGAATATGTGAGCCACAGGGACAGTGTGAATTGGGATGGGGAGCTCCATGCGTCTTCCCTGCCCTCAGGGAGCAGGGAGGGCTGTTGGTGGAGCTTGCAGCCTGTCCCCCAAGGTCTTCGCTGCCTGCATTTCTCTGTCCCCTTGAGGTTGATAGTGCTTTGTTTCAGTGTTACAAAACAAGCCTTGTTCTCTGCAGACATAGGGGCTTCCTCAGGGATGAGGAATCCCCCCAGCTCCTGTGGCTGTGCCACTGACGTCCCTGGTCCCTGCCACCTCCGAGGGGGATGCTCTGACTGGAGCCGCCGGCTCGCTGTGCACTGCTGTGCAGCAGCTGTGGGAAATTAGAGGAGCCTTGGGGCTATTCTGGGAAACATCAAGGGAAATCCTCGAGGTTTCCAGAGCAGAAAACTGGCTCAGAGCTGCCTGCCTCCATGTCGGGCAGGGCTGCTGTGGAACTGGGCATGGAGCCTTGCAAAGAGAAAGATCCCAAAGACAGAAGAGGATCCTGCAGAAGCGACTCAGAGTTGGGGACCACAGAGAGAAGCGATGGTAGGTCTAGCCCTGATGCCCGTGGGTTGCCGGGGAGGCTCCAGCTGGCATATCCCTCATGCCACAGAGCTGGGTGTGCAGGGCCCGAGGGCTTATTTGAGAGAGGGGCTGTAGGATATCACATGCCAGTCTCTTGGTCTGGAGAAGACAGAACTGCTGCATTGCCTTCTGTGGGTTTCAAAGGCAGCAAAGATAAAGCCTTGCCCTCTTCACCATTACTTTGTGGAAATTACGTTTTGGAACTTTCCATCTCTGTTTCTGACTCTTGCCTGCAGAGAAGTGCCTGGGTTAAAAAATACTACTTGCTTTGTGAACATGGACGTGGTGCACTTGAATTTCACATGAGCACATAAGAGCCCAATTGCTTGTCCTGCATGTTAATCCTGTGGAGCCCCTTCCTGAAAGAGGGGCTAAAAGCCACATCACCTGAAGTGATAATGTTTGTACTGAGCACAGTAGGTGAGCACAAGTGTGGAAAATGCTGGGCCCAGCTGCTTCCCTAGCAGCTTTGAGTCTGCTGAAGCTGTGCTTCATTTGTTCTGCCTGAAGGCTGAGTCCACCTTTTGTCACCGAAACCACCTTTCCTTAAAGTCCTGGTCGTGATGAGAGGCTCCAGGCTCCAGCTGTGCTGCTTAAGCAAGTGTTTGGAGAGTGGCAGGTCCTCAGGGACAGCGGTGACAGGGGACAGACCCAGGTGTCCCAGCACCATGGGCCCAATACCGAGTTCTCTGCCGGAGTGTCCTTCCGCCCCTTTATCGATAATTTTAATCGTTTTAATAACGTCCCCTTGCACGGATAGGATTACGATTAGAAAATGTCAGAGCCTTGTTATCATCTAATTAGAGTCACATTTCAGCAGAATAGAAAAGAAAATCTTCAAGCACTGCCTTGTGCAGTGAAATGGGAAGAAAGTGATGATTTAAACCAGCTGCAGGCCGAGCCGCGGCTGCGGTCCCGCCCGAGACGCGGGGCACGGCGCGGGACACGGCCATGGGCCCTGGCCGGAGCCCTCCGGAGCAATCAGCACAAACTGCTCCCAGATCACTTTTGCAAAGCAAAAAACTCCAGCACGGTCCAGTAAAAACAATCAGGCTGTCAAGTTCGCCATCTAACAGCTGAGGGGGTCAGAGCAGCAACACAACACAAACCAAAATAAACACCACCTCGCTCTGCCAAAAAGCCTTTATCGCTCTTCTGGGAGAGAGGGAGGCACTTTCAGATGGCTTCAACTCTTCCCTTTTTTTTGTTGTTTGTTTTTGTATGCTCGAATGTGAGCGGAGAGCTAGGATCTCTTTCTGCCCTTCCCCTAATGCCATTATGGCAGGCAGAGGTACGTGGAGTTTTGTTCACTCCAGAGAATCTCTTTGTTTGCCTTTTGCAAGGAGGAGGTCGGCAAGGCAGTGGGGAGAGCCCGGGTGCGTGGCCCCTTAACTGCTTGGAAGCTGCCTGAGGGCTTGCTTTGGCCTAACTCATCCTCTGACCTTCACAAGCAAATCCCCTAGAGCATCCATCCCACTTCGGGAGGAGGCTGGATGGCTGGGGAAGCAGGGGGACAGGGCCCTGCCATTGTGCTGGCGTACCCATGTCTGCATGGGCATCGTGGTGGCACAGTCCCTGGTGGGGGGGGGAAAGGGTGGAGAGTCTCAGCCCCTCCACGTTTAACGACCCTGAGTGCTGCAGCAGCACACGAGCGATATTGTAAACATTACTGTCTGCAGCTGAGGTTTCCCGAGTGCCGCAGCCCAGTGAGGGAGGACAATGCCTGTGCAGGCCTCTCGCTCCCTCTGTGCAGAGCCCCCTTGGACAGCCACCAGAAGAGGCCATGTCTGGCAGCACAGAGAGGCAGCTGACAGGGAGCTGTAAAACCTGAACCTCCTGAGGCTGTAAGCCCCAGCACAGGCACCCAGAGCTGGGGGCTGCGGTCCTTCTGGCATCCCTCTGGGACAAGCAGAGTTGTCTGGGCTTGGCCAGGTCACAGAGTGAGGGGAGAAAAATGGAGCATTTCCCTTAAAAGAAGTGTCTGGCAGTGCCTACTCCTTTGGGGTGCACCCTTTGAGGCACAAGCTCAGAAGCAGCAGCAGCCTGTCAGTGTTTTGCTGGGGGTAAGCAACCCCTTTGTTCCCCCTGTGAGATTAGCAACCTGAACCCCTCCAAGAGTCTAGACTTAACCATCCTCCCCAGGGCCAAAGACCTCCTCCTGGTGAGGCTTGCCTTCAGGAGCCTGTGGAAGGCGCAGGAGGACCGTGGAGCAAGAGCCCCTCTTTCACAATGCCCACCTGAGGCTCATCAGGCACTGACCAGCCCCACCTAATAAATAACAACAGTAAAAGTAGTTGTCACTTGAATAGCACTTTACATCCTGGGGATGCTGTAAAACCCTGACTGCTTAATCACAAGTCGCTCTCTTGATGTTTACAGTGAACTGAAGGGTTTGGTCTCATAGGAAAATGTATTTTCTGGTGCCAAGAGCTGCAGGGGCTGTGTCAGCAGCTCTGCTGGGGAGCAGGAGGAGGCCACAGCGGAGGCAATTAAGGCTCAGGTGTCGCACCGGTACGTGAGAGGGACTCGACCCACGACCCGGGGCTGTTCCTGAGCCAGCACTGCCTTCCCTGCACCGCTGCAAAGCAGCTGCCTTCAGAAATCCTGACATTTTGGGTCTTGCTATATTTAAACAGGCGGAGAGTTTAGCTGTAGCCAGGAACCTGCCTCTGACAGTGACGGCTATCAAGAGTGGCAGCGGGCTGGCCTTGCCATGCTGGGGGCCAGCGGTGGCATTTCTGCGAGGCAGAGCTCCCCGCTTCCCAATTAGGGGTGCTGCTAATTTTAAACGAGCTGCCACCGCTAAGTAGGAGCACTTTAAAATATCTTTCAGCCAGAAGTGTCTTTGGTGAGAGCCAAGGGTCAAGCGTGGAGTGGAGTGTCCGGTCCCTGACATGTCAGGACAGGGAGAGCTGTAGCCTTCTCCAAGCTGGGATGGGCAGAGAGGAAGGTTTTCTTTGGATTGGTGTTTTCTAGAACTTGGGGGATGGATTGTGTTAGAAAACTATCTCTGATATAATTTTAAGTTGTACTGAAACATTTTATTTGACCTGATGCAAAGTATTGCGTTTCATTTTGTGTTTTAATTAATTTTGTGATCTTTTAATTAGACTAATTTCAAAGAAAAAAGATGTTTCTCTCAAAACTGGAAGTCAAAACATTTTGAAGACCATTTCTGCCTCTGAAATACTGTTTAAAGGCATTAAGACACTCTGCTGTCTTTCTAGAAATCCAGGTTAATTGCTGCCTTTACAGAGTTGCCAAATGCCTTGGGAGTTAAACCCAAGCAGCACGTTAAAAAAGGGGGGCCTTGTTCCTCAGAAAGCAAGCACTGCTGCCTGTGATCCTGGGATGAAAAGGGAGATGGTCTCATCTCAGACCTTTCCTACTCCTGAAAAAATTCAGGGCGCAGGTAGGTACAGAGGGAGCTGGAGACCACCGGTGGATGAAGCCCCCAGGACTTTAGTCAGTTGTGAAACCCCAGCAACAGTGAAATCTCATGCTGCCCGAGTCACCGCTCAATGAGAGGACAGAGGACAGGACCCAGGATGGAGCTTCCTGAGATATTTCTGCTGAGGAGGCTTTTGCTTTGCTGCAGTGGGCTGTGAGTTTGAGGACGAGTCCACATGGAGAGCCTTCAGCTCGTTAGCCAGAGGGCTGAGCCTCTGCCAGCTCCAGCTGCGAGCCCCGCTGGCATTGAAAGCATGGAAGGTCTTCTGACAATCTCTCAGATCTCAGTTCTGCAGTAACACATCACCTTTTTCAGACAGTTAACAAAATGGAATCCCAGACTTTAACATGCACACATGTTTACATAGTGTTATGGCCAGTAAATCCCTCTCTGAGGTCCCTTGGGTTCGCCTGAGTCATCTGGGCACACCTCAGCTCGATGCATTCCTATGTGCAGAGGCAAAAAAATGTGTTTAGAGAAAATTGTTTGCAATTTCAATGGACTGCTGTAGCTGCAGCACAGGCTTGAGGGACAAATGCTCAGCTGCCACTCTCATGCTGTCCCTTGGCACACAAGAATCACCGACACTAGCGTGAAGGAGACCTTCAGATGACACCAAGCCTTAAAGGAGGAAACTGCTCATCTGCTTAACACTGGCAGGGCCTGGGACAGCAGGACTTTGCCAGGAGAGTCCCCTGCCCTGTATAGGTAAGTCTGCATTTGCCACCCTGGGTACTGCTCCCTGCTTGGTGCTCTGCTGAGGCAGCTCAAGGTGCTCCCTCAAGGTGCTCCCAAAGCTTATGGTGTATCTTCTCGGGCTCTGGGACCTGGTGGCATCCACCTGCCTGATGCCCACAAAGGGAGGATGGGCACAGCCAGATACAGCCTCCAACTCCACCCTACCCACAGCTCCCATTTAAAAACCTGCAGGTGATGGGACAAAGGAGCTGTGCTGGTGCAGAAGGACACCTGGCTGTTGCTGAACCCATGGAATGAAGGGAGACTTTGAGAAGCTAAAAAATTGTTTGGGAATTCAGCAACACCCTCACCCCCAGTGGAGGTTTTCACCTCAAGGTAGTCTATTGCTTTTCCTAGGTCCCTTGTTGGTGTTTCATGAAGTTCAGTTTATAATTGCACTGCTGAGTACCTACCCAGCTTCGTATCAGACAAGAAGTCTTGTTGGGCTGCTTGCTAAGAGGGCGATGGAGGAGCTGACCACTGTTGGATATTGTTTTTTGGATTTGATGATGAAAGGAGAACAGACACACCAGCTGCTTTTGGGGAGGTTTATGGTTTGTTAGCAAGGTGGAGAGCTGTGTTAGCAGGCATGTCAGGGGCATGTGGATGAATACCCACCTTCTGCATGTGCAAAGCGCTGTTTTACTTTACATTG
The DNA here is from genome assembly GCA_013401255.1 of Urocolius indicus. NCBI lineage: Eukaryota > Metazoa > Chordata > Aves > Coliiformes > Coliidae > Urocolius > Urocolius indicus. The sequence goes on along the minus strand of WBNH01007657.1, from coordinate 245,543 downwards.
ACTCAACCCATGGGAAAGTGTTTCCCTGTGCCACTGACCTGCTCCAAGCCAAGCCCCAGAGGCTTTTCTCCGGGATTGTATTCCTGTGTGAATTTTCTTTGTTTAGATGGTTTGAAGGCAGCACTCAGGCTCACAGAACAAACCACTTTCCTTGAGGTGGCATTTGCATTTCACAGAATCATAGAATGGTTCGGGTGGGAAAAGACCTTACAGATCCCCTAGTTCCATGTGCAGGGTCACTTTCCGCTAGCCCAAGTTGTTCTGAGCCCCATCCAACCTGGCCTGGAACACTTCCTAGGGATGGAGCACCCACAGCCACACTGGGCAACCTGTGCCAGTGCTTTACCACCCTCACAGGGAAAACCTCCTTCCTGATGTCTAGTTTAAATCCACCCTCTTTATATCTGAAGCCATTACTTCTTGTCCCGTCAGTACAGGTCCTTGTAAAAAGTCCCTGACGGCTTTCTTGTAGGCCTCTTTAGGTACTGCAAGGCTGCTCTAAGGTCTCCTTGGAGACTTGTCCAGGCTTGAAAGGTAGAATGGCTGTTCCAGGGACTTTGCTATTTCACAAACTACTTCTGTAGAGTCTCCTGGCTCTGTTCTCACAGTGTTTAATTTGGGGCTCCATGCTCTGATCCCAGCAACCTGCATCTGGCTTGAAGCCAGCCTTAATTGCCCTATCTTGGGGTGGTTTGGAGAGCTGTCTAGCTCCAGCACAAATTACAGTGCTGGGAGGACTGCTGTAATTTCTGTCCTGCTGCCCCCAGTTCCTGGGAACTCTCCTGGCAATCAACAAATGATATGACTCATGCTCAAAGAAGCCAGATCCACTCCAGCCTAGCATGATATTTTGATTAGTAAGAGGCTAGCATAAGAGCTGAGAGATTCCTGCCTGTGTGCCAGACTGGGCACATTATTGCCTCGCTGTGCCAGGACCCTGCTCACTGCTGTCTCTTTGGGCAGTGGGTAAGTGTACCAGGCTTCTACACGATGGGGTGAGGGGCTCCTGCTGACCAGCCCCCTTGGCAACCCTGGCAGGATGCCCGCAGCCCTGCTCTCCCTGCGAGACTGGGCTTGGTTGCCACGGGGCAGGTTTGGTCATGCGAGCAGGGTTTGATGGCACAGCTCCATCACCCAGCCCTACCTGGCACCTCATTTCATTGCACCTGAATTTTACGGCTGGAAGTTGGGCTTTGTTTGCCAAGAAACACTGGCAGCTTTGCAGGAGGGTGACTCCTATATCCCCAGATACGTGGGCAAGGTGGGAAATGGCGTATGCTTCCACCTCTGTAGGTGTGTGCGAGCCGGGCCGTGCTCAGCAATGCACACTCTTATCAGTTGCGCCTGCTTCTGAAGATGCCTGGTTAATTTATCAACTGAGAAGCTCCATCTCACTAAAAGTCTCATTTCCATATTCTTTCCAGATGGTCAAGATACCACAGAGACAGTTTCTAAGTAAATAACTTGCTTCTTCATGCAACCTTCCGTCAGCCTCGCAGCCAGCTGCCCCAGATGGCTGGAGAGCCCAGGACGGTACCTGCGTCGTGAGAGGAAGCGCCGAGTCGCATGAATAATAGAAGCATCTCGGCTGTGGCGTGTGGAGCGGATCCTTTCCCTTCACAGCCCCAGCTCTGGACTGAAGAGCTGCTGGAAAACTGCCATGGCCCTGCCCCACCACGGGGCCACCCCAGTGGGCGCTCAGGACAGGGAAGCCCCCCAGGCAGTGCCACTGCCCACAGCCTCCCCGGGCAGAGGGGGCTGTGCTGGGGGCTGCCAAGAAAGGCTCCGTGGCAACGTGAAGCTCCCGCTCCCCTTCAGCACAGGGTTTCTCTTCGCTCCTGCCTGATTACGAGTGAAAACCAAAAGGTTAAAAGCGTTTAATTATGCTGATGCTTTCCCAGCGGATTAAACAAGAGGATAAATAGACTACAGCATGTTTTTTTGGATTTAATTTTGTTTTTGAAACAAGGGGAGGGAGGCAGGAGGCGGCTGCTCCTTGGCAGCTGTCACACATTTCGCTTTTGATGGTGTCAGTCGTGTCTGTTAGGAGGTGTTTCTCCTGCCACCGTCAGCATTTTCCGGGGGAAGCTGAATTCATTGATATAGTCTGTTTGCTGTCCACATATTCACAGTTCATGTGTTACATTTTACATAAGGTAAACTTAGCAAGGGGGAAACTAATTCTGCAATTCTTCAAAGCTAATGCACAGTAAATATATTCTGACACTGACAGGTATTTCTTATTAAATAGCTCTGAACTGCAGTACTAGGTTCTGCTTAAGTGGCATTATTCTCCCCGAGCAAAGACAGTTCATTTATTAGTCATTCTGAAAACCAAATAACAAATATTATTCTCTAAGCAAACTAAACAAACCATTTAAAAGGGGCCCGTCTGAAATGATTAAAGTACAGTGTCTGAAAAGCAGCTGACATTTTAGTGCCAAAATACCATATGGAGGCTCAAGTGCTTTATTAACATCCTTTGACCTAAGCTGCAAAATCTCCCGACACCTTCGAGCGCGGCGGAGCCGCCTTCCCGCGCGAGGGAGAGCACGGAGGCAAATCTTTCTGCCAGTTCTTAAGATGTCATTTTGGCACACCGAAGAGCGAGGTGCAATAATTGAGGGGCTGGATGTGAGCAGATTTTTTCGATCTCTGCCAGAGATAGGCCGTAAAATAATTCAGCAGAGCTGAAAGCACGGGCTTTCCATTTACGCCATGAAAAAACAAATATATAGCATTTGTCTTGCCTTCTTACAGCTCTCTCTTTTCTCTCTTAACTAAATATTTCCTTTCTTCTGAGCATCTGACATTATTTCTAGCTTTCAGGCATGTAAAATAAAAGAGCGTGTGCACTTATATATATTTATTTATGGCCTACATGGGGCTGCGTTTGTGTATCCCCAGCTCCGCTCTGAAGATTTCCTTCACGAGCAGGAAAACAATTTTGTAGCACAGGTCAGACAGAATAACTGATACCTCTGTTTACAGATCTCTGTTCACTGGAGAAGCTTTTAAAGCCACAGCAGGGTAAGAAAAAGGCCGCTCATCCACAGCTGGGTGATACAGATATGGAGAAGCACTGAGATGGATGAGGAAAAGGCCCTGTGAGAGCCCAGGAGTCACCGGGTGCAAGGAGGAGCCGCTCCAACAATCCCTTATAAACTCTTTGGTCAATTGTTCTGAGCCCTTTCCGTGCACAAAATGCTTGGGAACTGACCTAATTCTTTGTTCATTTGGGTTTTGGGTTTTTGTTTTAAACAATTGTTTTCATTAGTCATAAAAATTCATCAGATAGTGAAAGGAAATAATTTTTAGCCTGAGGTTTGTCCACAAAACATCTCCTGTGAGCGTGTCCTTTCTTGCTGGCTCTGAAACAGGGCAGCTTGAGTTGGCAAGGACAAAAATAATATAGAAGTTATGTGTGGAGTTTAATAAAAAAACTAGCAGATACTGAGCTAAGGTATGTTATTAACTTGCTTCTCTGGGATTAGGTAGGTCTGTGTAAATGAGGAGGTGTTGGTCCAGGTTAGCTTTCTTTCAGTGTTGTCCCAGTGACAGGAGGTTACGCGACATCGGGGATTATCCTGATGACATTACATCACCAGGGTAACGATGTACAGGCTGAAGTTATTCAAGACATTTGGTTGGGTCCAGTGTTTCTGATTTCTTCCCCCTCTCAGCGTCCCAGATCCCCATACACACCGTCCATCTCTCTCTGGCAGACAGCGACTGACCCCTGCAGTCATTTCATCCTTGCAGACAGAGCTCACGGGCAGCATTTTCACAGCTGGCACCACCGAGTGCTGCAAGATATCAGAGACACTCAAAATTCCTCTATGAACAGATGAAATTGTTCAATATGATGCTTTAAATAGCTTCTCTTTGGAGAGGAGGAGAGCGAGCGGGTCAGAAAGGCACACCGGCCAGAGCATTGATGTGCCATAGTTGTTGCTGAGCAATGATATGAACAGCGGATGCATTTTATACCTTCAAAGACACTGCTGCCTGTACCATGTGTTAGAGAAAATGAAAGCTGGTGTGTTCTTGCAGCTCAGTCAGAGGGTGCAAGGCACCTGCCTGATACCAGTGGGTATAATTGGAGTCTGGGGGAAACACAGCAGGACAGGCTCTGGAGAGCAGCCGATGCGCTGTTCTTGCTGCCACGGTGGGGCTGAGTTCCCACAACCAGTTCCCTTTCCTGCAGCTGGGCAGCACATTGTAGGTGAAGTGTTGGCCTGTGCTGGCCACAAGAACTGGAACAGCAACAGCACCTGCCAGCCCTGCACGGGAACGGTTTCCTTAATCTGACATCAAGAGTAAGTGTTGCTAATGAGGAGCCCAGGCTTTGGTAACCATGGCAATTTATGCTCCTGAAAATGTGAAACAAAGTCGTTGGTGGGGCCAGTCCTGCTACCCTCACTCTTCCTCAGTCGTTTGCAATGCTAGGCATTGCCATGGGAGTACTGGGCCCAGTAGCAGAGAGGAGTGCAGAGAACCGGTCAGCTAGAGCAGTTCATCCTCCTCCCACCTCTCCTTGCCACTGCCTGCCCCAGGATGGGCTGAGCCCCCACACCAGCACAGGGCAGAGGTCAGGACAGTGCCAGCATCGCTTTGGCCATGCCCCCTCAGCCGGGCAAAGGCAGCATGTCCGCCAGCTACGGCACTGCTGGCTCCTGCTCCACCACTGCCTCTGCCATGGGGCAATTTGCTCTTCAAACTGTGTCTCCAAGGCCAGCTGGAATCACTATCAATTTTTATAGAAAATACCAAATGACATCTGGAAGCCTACGGCACACAGGCTCTCATTCCTCCTCAAAGTGGGGAAGAGCATTGCCTTCATTTAATTTTTCACAAACGCTGTTGTTTCAGCTTGATGAAGATAAAAAAATAGTAATTGGGTATTCTGGCTGCTGTTCCAGCTGCAGAGCACTCAGGAGCTCTATTGGTGCTCCAGTCCATGCAATAGCCACAGAGCCATTTGCAGCACCCAGTGCAGATACAAGAGCTAAATCTTGATGCGTGGAGCCTAAAGCAAAGCCAGAGTTTGGACCAAAAGCATCATTTCCCATAACAAGACCAGTCTCAGCTCAATGAGCAGATGCACCTGGGTGCTGGTGCATCCCGCACAGATACCCCCAGAGGAACCTTAAATCCAGGGTCTGCCCATTCCTCCTGGCAGCCAGGGAAAGCTGCACTGCTAGCAGAGGAGAAGTGGTCAAGGAGTAGTGTTTCAGTTGATGAGGCCTTAGGGAAATCCTGCTGGTAAGCAAAGGTCTCTACAGCAAGGTAGAGCTTCACCTTAATTAAACAGCAATGGGGCCGCTGGTGCAGAAACCTGACAAGATGTGGGGGGATTATTTCAGCTGGAGAATGCAGTGAGGTTCTACAGAGCCATCGGGTTGGTCAGAGACATCTATCCAACACACTGCCTGCTCTCCTGCTGCTGCACCTCAGAAGAGGTTTCCAAAGCACTGAGAGCAGACAGGGATTGCACAATGCCTGCAGAGATGTGTCCCATGCCCACAGGGCCAAGGTCTCCCTCCTCAAAGGGCTTGGAGACCCCTTTTGCCCCCAGGACGCCTGGCTTGAAGGGACTTAGCTTTTTTCGCTGTTTGCCCCAGAGCCCTGCTTGGTTTCTCTATCCACCACGCTTTGCAGGATCAGGCCCATGTTTCCTCATCTCTTCTGCCCCTCTCTAACCTCAAAAGTGTTTACAAGCTTCAGGAGATGCACTCTGGTGGAATGGCTTAGTTTTTAACATTTTCTCCTTTTTGATGAAGTCAGGGTCTGGGAAGTCCTCGAGGAATGCCTCAAAGGAAGTGTTAGGTTTATATGCAGAATGAGGCACAAAAATAATAATCTCATTTTACTCTCTTTGGAGTAAGACTTATCTACTCTCTTCTTGGCTCCTCTCCTTCCCCATGGCCGGGAAGAGAGGAAAAGCATCCTCTTACTACCACCACATGCTCCCAAAGCCTACAGATGCTGCTCCTGGTAAGCACGGCACGTCCTTGGCCTTGCAGATACCCCAGGGTGTTTTAGGAACGGGTTCTAGTAAGTCAATGCAAAAACTCTCAGGGCCAGGAGTGGGTCTTACCCCATGCTGGAGTTGCTCTGGCCCCCGACTCAGCTTCCCTCTGAAGCAGATTTTGCCTGGGGCCCCTCACACCTCCCTTGGTAACAGGGAAGGTAACTGGGAGGTAACCTGGTAACCCAGGCATGCTTTGGCTGCCCAGATGGCTTCGCCATGAGGTCTCTCCTGCCATCCACTGTCTTTGCAGTGCTGTGATATCATTATTGTTCCTTTGTGGGCTTTTTAATGGGGTTTTTTGACTTGTTAATAATTTCCACATATCAGGGTGTCCTGCATCAGCCCACCAGCACGATCTGCAAAGGCAGAGGGCTGGCGTTTTGGTCTGGGAGCTAAAGAAGAGGTGGAGTAGGAAGAGGAGGAATCCAAGGTGAAGTATCAAGGCAGACAAGGGCTCAGGAAAGGAAGGCAGGCAGGGAAGGAGCCTTGGGGTCTCCTCTCTCCGTGTGTGCGAGCAGGCTGCCTGTGCCAAGGAGGAACACCCCAGCCCAGCTCAGCGCAGGGCTCCTGGCTGTGCCAAAAGCATGCATCAAGCTCTTGCTACCTGAGCACACACTTTGGCAAGGCATTCAGCTTCGTGGTGACTCAGGGAGCTGACAGCTCTCAAGTACATCCCAAGGATGAATAAAAAGTGACAGAGCAGGTAGCAATTTCTGCCGTCAGCCAGTGTCTCTGCAAAGATGGGCTCAAAACCGTCTTGTTGTCTTAGTGGCCAGAGGATGCCTGTCACAGCCACTTGACCTGCAGGCAGATGGCTACTGTCTGTCTAACACCATCTTTTGGGACTTGATAGGCACTTTCCAAATGCAGATAGCCCGCAAGCCCTCACTGGGGGAAGGAGGCAGCGCCTGGCAGCTGGATGCCAGCGTTAGGGTGTGCAGGGAGAGTTGTCAGGGAGCACACAGCGCCCTTTATCAAGCGGGCAACTCGGGAGCCGCCATCCACCTCATGCAAGCCCGAGGTTAGCAAGGAAAGGCAAGGTCAGAAGAGTTTGCAGAGGCAGATGGAAGAGCAGGAGCATGTCATGGATCTGATGTCACCCGCCCGTGATGTCACCGCTGTCTTCTTCAGCGGAGCGCTTCCAGTGATAGCAGAGCTGCTGCAGTCTGTCTGCCAGCCTGGCACTCACTCTGTACAGCGTAATTAAGCAAATATATTAATAGAATGGGAGTCAGGGCCTGGGTAATGTTCTTCCATGACAGACAAATGCAGAGACAAAGCAGACGCTTACTTCAGAAGTACTGCAGGATGCTATTAGCGGGCACAAACTTGCATCCCATTAGTGCCATTGCTGTTAGGCAATGCTTAGTCATTTGCATTTTAAACGAAGCTCCCAGACCAGCTCCAGTCCAGGATGAGCTCCAGGAAAGCTGAAAGGCTGTGTCCGCACTAGGGGAGTTTTGAGAGGTAGGTCATGGCATGCCCTGATAGCAAAAATGGAACTTGTGGGGGCTCAACTTTTGTGCTGATTGCAAAGCCACCCCCGCAGAGGTGACACAGAGTGGGACAGGAGCATAAGAGATGCTGGCAGGGCTCATCTCTGCCAGGGTCTCTCCCAGGGCAGTGGTGTTGGGTCAAGATGTTGCTCCCAGCCTACAGCCATACCCATGCTCACATAGCCCATTGATGGCTTAAATGTGGACCGTGGGGTGGCCCAGTAGGAAAGAGTCTTGCCAGCCCCATTTGCAGGGACAACTCCTGCACATCTGCACCACTTATGAGGAGAATATGCAGCCCATTTCCGCTGAAATAGCTCTGCAAGCCCTGAAACTGCCGTTTTCCTATTCCTGGCCTTACGTGATGGCCTTAACAAATTATGGCATAAATATGCCAGGCGAGGGAAGGCAGCTTTCACAGGGGATTGGGAATGTGATAAAGCAGGGGATTGTTTTTTTTTCATTGAAAGGGAGATCTATTCATTTGAGCAGACAGTGCTGCAGAAACAGGCCATTTGGAGGTGTTGGAAAGGGAGGAGAGGGGCACTGCACACAAAAACTGAACGGCTAATTGTCTAGAACTGGTGAGGAGATGCCTTGGTCTGAGCCACAAGTGTGCTAATGGGGAGGTTGCTTAGCTACAGTGGCAATGGTACCTCAGCCACCCCAGGTAGGGGAGGGAAAGCTGAGGAGGAAGAAGGGTCATTAAAGCGTTCCCTAAAGGTGTTTCACCAGTGGTAGTGGGGAAAAATAAATAAGGAGAAAAAGCTGGTCTGAGTGCCAAGGAGGAAGCCAAGCTGTTAGGAAGATGGCTTGTTTGCTGCCTGAAGCCATCTCTTGTCATTAATTTCAACTGGAGACTGCTGCCTAGCATGGTTTCTCTGGCTCTCAAGCATCCCTGGCTTTATCGTCCCTCTGCCACTTTCTCATGTAATTCTTTCACCTTGAAGGTTAGGGCTGGGGAGCTCTGGCACATGGGACTGCCAGCAGGCCGAGAGCAGCCCTGGCGTGGCAAGGAGAGATGTCTGGCTGCCCATGGATGAGAGCCCACACGTGCCACCCCTTCATGTGCTCATCAAGCTTCACAGAAAGAGCAGCTATGTGGCTTCATGACCTTTCCACTCTCAACAAGCACTGACCAAACCTGAGCCTGAAGCATCTGGCTCACGTTAACACAAAATCGTTAGAGAAGCTTTGCCCGTGTCCTGATCCTGTCCAGCGCTCGGCAGTGGGCAGGGAGGAAATCACAGTGAGCAGCACTGACAGCACCAGCCCTAAACAGGAGGAGAATTATTTTAATGAATACATTTCCTTTCAATTGTATGCGAATAGCAAGATCCCATTAGAACGGGGAAGCAATTAGAGCTAATAAAGATGAACGCGCAGTGCTGGGTGCATGTGGAATAACAAACAGCGAACAAAGGATTCAGGAGAGAGCTGACTCTAATCCAAATAAATGAGTGGTGATGAAAGGGAAAGCAGCTCAGGTCTCCTGCCGTGAGACACGCTCCCCCTGCCTCTGCTGAGCCTGGCAGGGAAAGTCAGGGCTGAGGCCGGACATGAAGGTAGAGGCCCTGCCAAGCCGAGTCGCTGGCCCGGCCCGGGAAGCCTTGGAAGGGTGGCCATGGTCCCTGGGAAGCATCCTGATGGATTCTGCATGGAGGTGGCAAATGGCCCCAGCTAGGGAATGAAGGCTCAGAGGTATAGGGTAAGGTTGGAACAGATAAAAGAGTCTGGCTGAACTGGGAGGGTGGAGGGAGCTCATTGACTTGTGCCCTTTCCTGTTGTGTATTTATTGGTGGTGATCGCCCACCAAAATTAACAACCCTGGTGACAATGGGCACGTGAGCCCATCAGCACTATAGCAAGGTGCAGCGTGGAGGAAATAATAGCCTCTTCACAATGGTGTATTTACACAGTAGGCTCACAGGAAAATTGGGTAAACCAATAATTACTCAAGGATATTATTGGCTTTGGCAGAGTTAATAATAATTAGTACTCTTCCTTTTTCAGGTTCCTTACAGGAGAGGCCTTTTATAATCCACAGAATACAAAGGACCCAAAGTACCAAGAACCACTTCCACATGTGGCTTGGGAAACAAAAACTCACTGAGTCTGTCTACTGGCATATGCCAAGGGTGAAAATCACCCAAAGACACCGGGGAACCAGACTGAAAAGTAAAAGTAATGATAGTAATGATAACAACCACCACCACAATAATAATGATAAACAATTTTCTATATTTGAAAAAAAAAAAAAAAGAAGTCTTGTGCTGGGACTGCATTTTCCTCAGTCTAGCTAGAGCTGTTGAGCCACAGATAAATCTAGCCCTGACACTTGACAGACGTCCAGGTCGGCGTGGGATGCTGGCAGCTGCTCCGCTGTTCCCTCCTGGCGTGGGCAGCTCCTAGTTTGTTTTCTAGCTGCTGCTCTCAGTGTCAGTGCAGCACTTTCTTGTCCCAGAAAGCAGATACTACCCATCCTTTCTTGCTGCATTCTCCATCCGTGCAGAGCCTCCATGCCTCCACCAGCTCCTCGGTGCCTGTGAGGCAGCAGCTCCTCACCACAGGGCGACCCAAGGCTGCAGAGCCATGGCCCAGGCTGCAGCTGCTGCACTCTGCCTATACCTCAGTCCAGGGCTGAGCACTCAGTCCTCTCACCAGCACCGTGCAGGACATGGCCCTCCCTCCTGCCCACCAGCCTGCTCTGCCTGCTGCTCCCCTGAGAATAGCCTTTTCTGGGTCAATGCCACTTGACAGTTTGGGTTAAATGGGGTGAATTTGAGACATGCTGGAGGAGGAGTGTCCTCCCCAGCCCACAGCCACTTGGCTTGCAGCTGCCTGGGGGAGAAGGTGGATGACGGGTAGGATGAGGGGTAGGGGAGATCAGCTGAGTACTTAAAATTGATGTGTGTGATCAGGCGTGTAAGGTTACGATGGTACTGGTTGCTGGAAGGGATGGGGAAGGAGAGTGCTTGCTTTCTGCACCAATATCCATCCTCCATCCAGCTCAGCCTATGAGAGCAACCACCTTCCCCGTGTCTCCCACCTCCGAGCTGAGTCTAAAACTCGGCAGCTTTTCAGACACCCCTAAGGAGCAGCTTTGCCTATCAGTCTCGCCGCTATACTTCCCATCCCTGATACCAAACTGCCCTCCTCCCTGCTGCTGCCTCACCACCCCCAGCCCTGCTCCTGCTGCCCTCTTCCCTGCCTGTAGAGGCCACTTCCCCAGCACGTAGGAAGTTGGCTGCCTCTCCTGCTACGGGCAACCTTCAAACGCTCAGAAATCACCAGTGAAATCCCACCCTGCCCCAAGCTGGCCCATAAATCACGGCATTATAAAAATAAAACAGTTTTGTGCGTGCATGCACATTTCAGGTTGCCTTTTAAACCTGAACTTGTTTCTCACACGTTGGCAGAAGAACAGAGGGGAGTCGGAGTCAAAAGGCAAGCTTGAAAAATAAACGCATACTTCTCTTTTGCTGCTCATGAAGGGTTCCCAGAGGAAAACAGAGAAACACAGGCCAGGAAGGGGCCCCAGAGGGGTCAATGTGCCCGTTCCCCAAAGCAAGAGCAAACTCTTCCCCTCAGGCATCAGCCTACCTTGTGCCCAAAGACCAGAGTGATGGGCATACTCACTTGGTACCCACAATCTTTCGTTTCCATTGCTCTCCCAGTTTTCCCCTTTCTCCTCTTTTTGCCCTTCTTCTCTTTTTTCCCCTCTCCTTCCCTGCCCTGACATGGCCCCACGCTCATGCCCCTGTGCCTGTTCCATGTCCCCATGAGGGCTGCGTCCCTGCTGCGGTGCCATGGGGACGTCCCCACTCATGCTGATCCCTGCCCCAGCCAGGCCTCCTGTGTGAGCCACCCAAGGAAGAGACTGAAAGTTGTGCTGTCTTAAGCCACAGTTTAACATAATTAGACATCCTGGCTTGAGGGCAGTAATTACTTTTATAATCCTTAAACATATTTTTAAAAAAAAATAATTGCCTCCCAATTCAATATCTTTCAGAAATCCTTTTTAATCGGCACTGCCTTCTTCAAACACAACTCAGCCAACAGTAATTACAATAAATTATTCTAAGTTCCAAGAAAATACAGAAATTAATCTGTGTGCATAAACTGCTAACCATTCCTTGTTTATCCTCCCCTCCTGCCAGCTGCTTTGCAGCTCCTCGCCCCTCACTCGCCCCCCAGCCTGCTGCCTACACTGCCCGACCAGGGCTTCTGTCCTCGGAATCCAGCAAAGCAGCTGCCTGCCCTTCTCCATCCCCGGGAGATGTGCATAAAGCTCGTCACGTTGGGGCTAGGCTGGAGGCAACAGCAACCAGCTGTAGCCAGGGCTTTGCAGTCTTGGCCGCAGTTCAGAGCACGGCCATGGGCAGGCATCATCCCATTTACCAGCTTTTTAGGTAGAGTTTTGCTCTGACCTGTGAGGCAAAGGTGGTATGAGTGCTGGCCGGTGCATTTGATCCTCAGCTGGGATAAATAAGGCATAATTCTGCTCAAGTCAAAGGCAAGAGCATGATTCACAGCAGCTGAGAATCTGGCCAACAGTGTCAGCAGCACGACAATAGCGTAATGTTTTCATTATGCATTGTTTTTTTCCAAATACTTAAAAAATTATCTATGAATTACTCACACATCCAGTAATAGTTACCAGTCTTGAGTGTTTAGGCAAAGGTTTCTTGAGACGGCGACGGGATTGCAAAAGCTTTAGCCGTCACCTCTCCTGCTCCGTGAGCTTCTCCTATCACTTCTGCTCTCCTCCTCCTGCGTGTACACAGTCCAGTAACCTCTTCCTGACAATCTCCAGATCCACAAAATTGCTCGCTTGGAATTTTGCAGTAAATAGAAAATTGCTTTGCTCCTTTCTCTCAGGACAGCACAGAAAATGAATCCAAATGAAAAAGCAAGTAGTGTGTATCTGGTAGACATAAACAGCGTAAGAAAGGCAATTCTGCTTTTCAGCCCTGCTGCAGAGCATATGACCTTGGAAATAATAAAAAAGCCTGGGACCAGAGCTCATTGCAGAGCAGTACAAGCCTTTGTTTGGGGAAAAGCTGGAAAGCAAAACCTGGAGGGATGGATATGTTGATGTGCAAGTCCCCATCAGCTGAAATATCTGCACTTGGGTCCACAGCTCAAAGGAGATAGGAGGAAAGAGCCAATTAGTCCTTTCAACCCATTCTCGGTGCTCCTGGAGTTCTTGGCCCATCTTCTTCCTCGTGGTTGAAATGCCATCCTCAGATTTGAAACGCTTACTCCTGTCTGGGGTAGAGGGAAGATGCCAGGTGGCCGGGGGTGAGCCACCCTCCCCATCCCTAAATTCGGTCACCCCCATGAACATTTGCACAAAATGAAAACACAACGAGGAAATCAAGGCTAATTCACGGCCAGAGGAGGGAGGACAGGATAAATTTATAACTAATAACTTTAATAACTTGTCAAGCCACCAAAAAATGACCAAATGGAAAGCATCTAGTGGGCCCTTGGCTCAGCTGCACAGCGGCAGGCCACAGCCAGTGGCATTGCTCACAGCCACCCATGGCACCTAGCAGCTGGAGCCCACAGGCGCCCATCACTCCTCCAAGGAGGAGTCCTGGGATGACACAGGAGAGAGGATGAGAGGTTGGATCTGAGCACAGGTTATGTTAGAGGGAAAAGCTGTTGTTGCTGCTGGAGCTTCCAAGGGGCTGGTACCACCCAGAGCACATCCCACAGCACCCAGCATTGCTCCTGCACCAGTGCCACCACAGAGCTCTGTCTGTACTGGGCCCAGCACTGTGTTCCCCGGGTCATTATGTGCTGCAAGCAGTGAAAACAGCCTGGTTTGGGGTTTGCTTCCTTTTTTCCTTCCTGCATTTCTTCTCTAAAAATGTCAGAAAATGAAACAGAAAGAAAGAAGAAGGGGAAAAAAAAAAAACCCACAACCCTAACGGTCCATGGCAGGCAGCCAGCAGAAAATATGTGTTTAAAATCTACAGGATCCTGAAAAAGAGCAAAAAGGCAACGTGTGCACAGTGTGCTTGGTGTCGAGGATGCCGTGTCTGCCAGCACAGAGAGCAGGTCAGCGGCTCTGCAGGGACAGCCTGTGAGCCCCGGGGACAGCTTCACCTCCCGCTACTCCCCCAGCTCCACTTTGCTGACCCTTTCATCCAATACAGGGGACTGCAACCAGTTTGCAATTTCAAGAAAGGCCCTTGATCTGAAATAGTCCCAGTATTTGCTCTGTTAACCACTGCTTTTTAAGCCCTGGCTGCTCCCAGGGCTTTGATTCGGTGAGGCCGAATCGAGGCCTGGCTGCCAGGCCAGCTGAATGAAAGCAGCTTGCCTGGCTGCGAATAAACCACAGGCTTAGGTTTCACTGGTGTTGGAAGGGGCAAAGCAGTTAGCTACGGGGTCTAGACAGCTGAGGAATGCCCCCATGACCTACTCGCGTATCTCCCGGAGTGACGGCTCCCTAAATCTCAGAGCTTGTTAACTCAGTTGCATTTTTATTTTGAGGCAAACTATTTAATCTGAGCTTCAGAGGTACAGCTTGGCCCAGCAAAAAGCACCGAGGCGATGAGGGGGGCAAAAAGGGAAAAGTAAATCCCACCTGTTTCCTGTTTTTATTTCCCCCCACTCCTGCCTTGCTTTATTTTTTTAAGTGTTCCCTGGTTATTTGGGAGCTCCTGCAACTTGTCTCGAAATACCTCTGCTAGGTCAGTGGCACTTTGAAGCCCAGGAATTTAAGGAGGGCTTAGAAATTCCTAATGTAGCTTTCAGCTGGTTAAACATGGGTAAAGGTAGTTCGCTGCTTTTTTAGTTTGCATTTTCGCTGTCCTTTGTTTTTCCCTTCCCTGACCTGCCCCTTGTTCCTCGCATGCCCAGGGGTTGGGATACCTTGCTTGTCCTCACCCACCCTGTGTCCATGGAAGTAGCATGAACACTTTGTACACAGGTGTGGTGATGGTGGTGAGATCCAAACGCTCCCTCAGAGAAGTCCTCTGAACTGTTCGTGCAGACTTCTGCATCTCTGCTGGGAGTTTTGAGGGGTGAATTTCCACAGGGTTTCACCATAAAGGACAAATCCCCATCTGCAGCACTGGTTTGAAGACATCAGTTGGAAGACACAGGTTTCATCTGATTCCTCTCTGGGTTCGCTGACTTAACTTCCCATCGCGTGTCGGGAGCAGTGCTCATCTGGGGAAAAGAATTTCCTAAGCTCTGCACGTTTCAGCGAGAAGCAGCCAAATTTCCCCAGTAGAAAGATTCCCTGAGAAAACAGTCAGCAGGGAAAACCACCCCCTGAAAGCACGTATCACCTTCCCCAAAACAGCCAGCTGTACCTCAGCTGCCTGGAGGAGCCGGGTGAGCAACGAAGCCAGAAAAATGTTTGTGAGATGCTGGGCCGCTACCTGGAAACCCGTATCCGTCCCCGATACCATCGGTACCGCTCGCCTGACAACAAACCAATACATTCTAAGGACGACCCGAAATGTTGCAAAAGAACCTTTTGAGTAAGTCTCTTTGGTGCAATACAAATACGCCAAGGCTGATTGTTATTGTACATGTCAGGGCTGTTGAAGTGCGGGATAAAGAAGGCCATTGTGCTCCCACGGAGGGGACAGCTCGGATGATTAATGACTGCTCCCTCAATCCTCCAAAGAAAAGATGGAAGTCGGATAAGGCCTCTGCTGGCGGTAGGGGCAGAGCACCAGAAGACATACCCGGAGCAAAGAAAAAAAAAGGAGGCCAGGGCTCCACACAGAGGGGCAGGATCAATGGGCAGCAGCCCAGTGCGAGAGCGGGGAGATGCTGCCTAACACTGGGGCTTGTGTTTGCTCCTCTCACCTCCTCTGCTAAGCCAGGCTTTTTTTCTTGCAGCTTTCTTGCCTCAGAAAGTGGCTCTCGGGAAGGAGGATGGTTGTCCATTGAGTAAGACGAATGGCAAAAACTCAGGGAAATTGCAAATTGATCTTTGCCGCCGCCGCACACACACACACGGTGACTTTGTTCGCGAGTTTCTGAGCCTCCGTGCAAATACCTCCCGGTCTAATTCTAAGGCGTGCCAAAGTAAATTACATTTAGTTTGCCTTAAATAAACAATGACTCTTCCAGGAAAGGTTTGTCTCTTCTGGGCACTTGCATCATTTATCATTGCTCCACTGTTTTGAGTTGGCTGCCCTTTTAGGGTGAGATGTCTCTTGGTTTTAGTGTGTGCACAACCGTAGAGAGGACAAGGTCTTACCCCAAGAAAAATGTACTGAGAAGATGTCATTAAAGCTAATGAGAGTCCAGGCAGCTGCTGCTCATTAGAGATTGCCTGGAGCCAATTGTAACTGAGACCTTTAAATATACATCATAGTCAAATAAACAACATCATATTCGATCTGCAAAGTCTCTATCAGTTCCTGCCCAGTCCTTATCGCTCAGCCTTACATTTTGCTGAGAAAATGTTCCCTGTTCAATAACAAAGCCAGAAGCAAACAAGATCATCACACTTAGGAGCAATGTGCTGAGAAATGGGGGTGGGCAGTGGGATTGTCCCTTCTTCTGGAAGCTCCATTCTGAATTAATTGATGGCAAGAGTAGGAGAGACTCGGGGCTCAAGCTCTCCTCTCTGCCCACAGGATGACATGGAAGGATAACAGGTAGAAGAAGCTGCAAAGACACTGAAGGTGGGCACGTTTTAAGCATTGAGCAAGCAGGTTGAGTCTTCTCTCTGGATTCTTTCTTTGGCTTCAGGGCATGACTTGACCATAAAAGAAAACGAGAGGTTTCTGACACTACTTTACGTTTGTTGTTATTCCGAAGCATTTAGTGAGGAATTACAGATTTACAAGCACGGGGGTTTCCTCCTCAATCATCAGAGTCCCCAGTGGGGCTTCCCACCCCCTCCTCCTTCCCCAGACGGGCAGCAGCCCTGGGCTGCGGCTGTGGGCAGGCTGTGGGCTTCCTCCTGTCCTCACCCCACGTGTGATTATTAAGTCCTTATCGCAATAAGGAGTCACTGACACTGGGCTGCTTTCCAGGGAATGCTGCTCCCTTAATAGGCCATTATATCTCGGTAATAAGGGCTAAACTCTTCTGGGGGCATTTAGTAATAAATTAAGTAAAATAACACCACCAGTCCTGCCTTTCTCTCAGTCCTCGCTAAGGGAGGGTGATGCTGTCCATGGATTCCCTCCTCCCCTGGCCTCTTGGGGCTGATGCACAACACTGCTGGGGTGGTGCAATGTCCCGTCCCACTGTCAAGGCCATGTCTGTGTGCCCATAAATTATGTAGATAATCGTAAAATAAATTGGGGACAGGCTGTGGCTGGGCTCATTGACTCCCAGACCAAGAGCTGGCTCTCAGCTGAGGTCTCTCTCACTCTTGCTTGACACATGGCATCTCCACTCCTTGTCCTGACAGGGCCTGGGAACCGGGTAACTCTTTCCATGGGTATCTGTCTGCCTTAGGGCACAGTGTTGCAGGCAAGCTAATTCCTGTGAAGGGGCTGTGAAAGCAGGATGAACACCCACCTCAGATGGAAATGCTGCATTTGGGCAGCTGAATGGCATCCTCTGAGGCTATACCGTGGTGTAGGTACTGGTCTGAGTGGATCGAATGCAGAGACTCGGATACCTTCTGGCTCTTGGCCATAGCATGTCTGGAGAAGCTGTTGAAGCTGAGGAGCACAAACCATGGTGCCCCAGGGCACCAAACTCTCACAGCATAGCATCCCAGATAGGGCAGCTGGGAAGGGTCTCTGCCCTGCACTGCCCCAAGCCACATTTAGCAGAGCTGCCCAGCCCAGCCCAAAGTTATGCTAACAAACTCCCACTGTCTAGTTTAATAATTACCATGGATGCAGCCACAGCATCTTGTAGTGCCCTGGAAGAGCTGAGCTCGAGGTTGTCGCTGCCTGTCCAGGGCTGACTCATGTTCTGCATTAGTGGGGATAAAGCCAACGGAGTTGTCAGTACACTCTGAGGTCTGTGGCATGCGAGAGGCACCCCCAGTGCCCTGGGAGCAGGGACATGGAGGGGGCTGCTCCTGCTGCATCCCCAGCCCTCACTGGGGAGGTGCAGCTGTGCACCCTGCCGAGGCCTGGCTGGTTGGACACAGAAGTTGCAGTGCTTTGGCTTCGCTTGGCTTTGAAGCCAATCTGGTGAAAGCCCTGCAAACCCTTCTGCAGAGACCCCCTGCCGCCCCCACGCCAGGTACACTGATTTCATTTGCACCTGTGCATTTCTTGGCCCAGTCTGACCCGCTACAAGCCAGGAGTAAATTCACTGAGGAGAATTCTGGCACAAAGCTGCCCCAGCTCAGCTAAGGCATCGTGAAACAGCGAGAGTTCAATAGGTTAACCTTTGCATGACGCCTGAGGTTGGGCCATAGCCTCAAACCTTGCCCTGAGATGGCAGAAGAGAATAGGAGGTGTTTGAGGTAAAGGGTTTTGCTGCAAGTAATTTATACATCCCCAGAACAGCTCTTTGCTGCTACTCACAGCATAAGGGGGAGGCTCTGGAGCTGCCCAGCTCCCCACTGCTCCCCTGCCCTACCAGCACTCTCAGGCAGGGCAATGCTGTGACCCAGCAGGTTCCCTCTTCTCCCCTCCCCAGGCCCTAACCTGACTGCCCATCCCTGTGCAGGCGATGGGACCCGCAAGCAGGATGCGGGTGCTTTTGTGAGAGGTTTTGTGCTCAGTTCCTTTCTATCCCAATTTTCAATTGCTCATAACTTATGTCATTTCAGCTGGAATTTTCCAGATGTGAACTCCCTACAAAGTTGGCTGTGCTTTTCTTTTCTTTTCTTTTCTTTTCTTTTCTTTTCTTTTCTTTTCTTTTCTTTTCTTTTCTTTTTTCTTTTCTTTTCTTTTCTCCAAATGACCTGTCTGCATCCATTTTTTTTCCATCTTTTTTTAACTTTTTTTTTTTTTTTTTTGGAGACAGCATACAGCAAACACAGATTTTTCCCATTATATATTTAAATGATAGTTCTAGAGTCACCTTTCCTGCTGCAGTGTCAGTAGGGAGAAGGCCTCTGGCCGACCTCTGGGGAGCTGGCGTACAGGAGGGGCTGCTGCCATCTGACCCAGCTCGGTTTTCCCCAGCTCACCCAAACACTCACCATCCACAGGGCCCTTCAGGTGCCCCAGGAATCCTGAATTACGACCTTTTGAAGCAGGCATTTTGCCCAAGAGCAGAGCAATGCATGTTCCTGCTTTAGTGTTTGTTTTCCTAAAGCAAGCAGGGAGGCAGAGGGTCTGGGAGTGAGCTACTCTCTAACCTAAGCCTTGTGTGAGTTCAAGTTCAAAACCCCTTTTCCTCCCATATTTCTCAGGGGCACAGATTTCCAAGCAGGGCTGGTAAATACACATTTGCAGGTATTATCAACACTGTTGCTCCTTCTTGTCTCCTGGCTGGAGGAGACTGGTTCTCACTGGCAAAGGCGTCTTGTGAACATCCCCCTTAGATCAGGATGGCCAGCACTGGGGACAGGCAGCACATGCATCCAATGCTGTGGCAGATAATTTTGCAAATTCTCCCATTCCTTCTGGTAGAAAAGAGGTTAAAGCCCTTTAAAGGAGCTGAACCTCAGGGGGCTGTTGGGAGGCCATGGCTCTGCAGAGCAGGGCAGAGGCAGTTCTCCACTCTCCACTGTTGCTCGCCATGATGTCACCTCTCCATTTTCCCTGCAGACACATTAAAGGAGTCTGTGTGTTAGTGACGGGGAGCCAGGCCACACAGGTGGCTGGTGCAGGACCTCAGTCCGTGGTGCAGCCCCTGCCAGGACCACATGCCACTTCCCAGCCACCAAAACACCTTGGAGATGTGAGCCACTCTGCAAACCAGCCTTTGATTTGCTCCCAATCTCCATTTGGACACTTGATGAGAATCTGGAGCAGACAGCAGCCAGAGGAACTCCCTTTTTGGGGATGACCACAAGGCATCCCTCCTGTGCCTCCTCCATCCCATCCCTTCAGGCAGCACAGGGCCAGCCCACACCACCGTGCAAAAGAAGCCCTTTCCCGCAGCTCCTCTCCTCCGCAGTGAAGAAAAGCACTCAAAGAAGGCTCCTATGTTTCTCCAATTAATGTAATTAAGAGAATTCAGCTTTTGGAGAGAGCGAGTTTTTCATTTTCTTTTTATTTGATTAGGGAAATTCCCACTGCACGCTTTGTGCAAATGAAACCCAGGCTCCTTTCCGGTGCTCTGTGGCCCCGGGAGGACACGTTACCTTCCAATCTCGCACACTAATGTGTTTAGCGTTAAAATCCTCTCTCCCCCACCCCGGGTGGCCGAAGGAAAGATCCCGGAGCCTTGATTAAAGCACAACTTCCCGAGCAAGGATGTGCCCAAGGAGCCTCCGGGCTCATAGCATGCCCTGCTCAGCTAGCCCAGCCTCCACGAGAACACCAGGAGATGCCAGAGCACCCTGGCGCTCCCAGCTTTCTGGTGTTTATCTCAGGATGGTGCAATAGCAGCCAAGGAAAAGCAGGGAAGCCCTGGGGTGAGGTGACTGCGACCCACGCTGAGACAGAGATCTGCCCTGGCCAGCTTGCCCACATAAACTCCAGTGTTGTGGCCCCATGAGGTGGTTTACTGCATAATACTAAAAAGTAATTATTTTTGTCAGCCTGCATATTAAAAACTCTTCTCCACAAGGCTGAGTTTAGCTATCAAGGTTACTGAGAAATAAAACACGAGGAAAAGTCTTTGTACAATCCTACCGTGAGGCCTTGGGAACTTATACTATCCCACAAGCGCTCCAAAATTACGAGCCAGGTCCCCAGAACGAGATAGGCTTAAAAATCAATAAGAATAAAGAAATACATTATGACTTTTAATTTTTCTTCGCCTTGCTGAGCTTTTTGAGCACACAGGGGACGTGTTACACATTAATGAAAGCTGCTATTCTCATCTAAACACAATTTCAGGTGGTCGTAACTTTTGAAAACCATGAGAGACATCCCCGGGTCCGAGGAGGGTACAGACCTGGACAGAGCAGAGTAATCCAAAAACTGGGGCAAAGCTGCTCTTTCAGCCCCACTGGGGTTTCTTGCATTTTCTTGCAGCATGAAGCTTGGCTAGAGAGAGCCAAACCAGCTCCTTTTTATTTTTTTTCCCCCAGCAAAAATCTGCTGACCTGGAGTCTGGCTTTTCGGTTCCTCCCAATTAGGGTAATGGATCGGAGATAGAGCTCCAGGAGCGCCGTCTGGGATGGGAGGAAACCACAGCACAGGCTCGGGAGGCAGCGCAGGGCTGGCGCGGCTGCACCGGCACCGGTACAGGTGGCCCCGGAGCGGGCTGGAGGTGAGGCCTGGACACCCCAGCGCCTGTCGCCATTCCAGGAACCACGGCTCAGATCCGCCGCAGAAGATGAAGGAGGTTATCTGGATTTAGCAGAAGGCGTGAGCTCTCTTTTCCCCTCCAACAGAGGAGCGGGAACGGCTCCCTGCGGTCAGGAGGCTAAATTTGAAGCTTTAAAGCCCATCAGGTTTCTGGGCTTGAAACGAGCACTCCTGATTATATCAATTTTTTGATTAGGTGAAATATTTTTCTCCGTTAATCCCTAATTCCTTCATCTTTTCCAAGAGGTACCCAGAGGAGAGAAGCTGTGAGGGAGGAGGGAAGGGCCAGGCGCTGCCACGTTGGGATAATGGCATGGGATAGGATTTGTGGATGTTCTTCCAGGTTGCCTCTTGGCCCTGGCTCTGTAAATAACTGTAAGGGCAGTGATTTGCCGGTGACGGTCCCAGAGCTGCCCTGGGGAAGCAACAAACTATCTGCAGGCAGGATGCAGGGATCAGCTGCCCATCAGGACGGCGCTGGCAGGCCTCTGCTTTCAGCGGATAACAAGCAGTTTTGGCTGCAGCAGCAACCAAAAAATGCCACAAGCTGCAGGTCGCAGTCTTTTGCCATCACTGCTCAGAGGATCTGTGGAAGGGAAAACCTCCCAGTGTAACATCCATGGCCTCTTATGTAAATAGTCTTTAATGTTGCACCAAAGGGTTGTAGCCTTAATATGTAAAATCTGTTTAGCTTTTTTTTTTTAGTTCTTGGATCGTGCTGTGGAAAGTCCTCCAGAACCTGCCTGTTGGCTTTTTTCCCCTCAGCTTTTGGTCTCAGAGGAGCCACAGCAAGGAATGGCCTCCCACAGAGCCAGCCAGGACCCCGGGCGAGTGGGAGCCAGTGGGAGATGCCCTGAAGATGGCAGCAAGGCCATGGGCACGGCTAAGCCAGGGCTAGAGGCAGCAGAGACAGCGGCTACCACAGCCCTCTGCTCAATGCTGCTTCAAGCAAATACTTTGTTTGGGGGGGGGGGGGGGGGGAATGTCAGAAGGGAGGAGCATAGAGGTGCTTTGTAACAAACACTGGAGCACTACCCACAGCCAGAACTTTCTGCTAAATCAGGATTGAGCAAATGGCACCCATCTGCAGACGTGCCGGGATGCTAAAAGGCTGCCAGCCTCTCACAGCTGGTGCCTCCCTGCCAAGCATCAGCTGAGCCTTTTTAAAGACCAAGGAAGAGGGGCAGGGATTTCCCCAGAGGCTGTAGGTGGCTTCACCAGAGGGTTTTAGGGGCTCACCCTTTTCTTGTGCTCAGAGCCCTTGCAAGGCAGGCTCGTTGCTGATCTGTGGCTGTGCAGCTGATGGCGTGAAGCAATGGTGAGTTGGAGCCAGTGCCTGCTTGGCTCAGGCACCCTGACCAGGCTTGCTGCATGCATGTACATATGCAATTCAAAGAAAGAGCTCTTTTTCCCTGGAGATTCCCAGCCCTAAAATTAGGGAGGCTGAAGCACTGTCAGTAAATGACAGACTGTTGTGGGGAGAGGCACAAATGAGTACATGGGGTGGTGAGCACTAGGAGGAGGAGGTCAGAGCACTGCACATGTGGCTTTGTCTGGGCTACAGTTGAACTTGCCCCCTGCTTGGGGGGAGGGCCAGCCCTGCCCAGAGGGTCTTGGGGATGGTCTGCCCTGACCAGGAACTGAGTTGTGAGAGGCAAGACCAGCACTCTGGCAGGGTAAGCAAGGGGATTCTGGCCATGCTGAGCAGGGGGAGAGAGGCAGTACCCATGGGGCATGTACCCAGCCTCAGTTATGGGGGAGGGCGGTCCATTACAAGGCAAAAGTGGGTGTGGATAAGTAGCCATGGCTTATAACAAAGGCAAAGAATGTGGTGGGTCTGAGCAAGCACACTTGGCAGCAGGGTTTTGGGGAAATGTGGAGCAGGAAAGTGTGATGAGGCCAGTCAAGGCTCTGGTACCTTTGCCATGGGGAAGGGCCAAGGTGAAGCCATGGCACAGTCAGGGTGAGATGTGTAAAAGCCTGTGTGTGGCCAACTTTCAGCCCCTCCACAGGTGTTTTTGAGGAGGTGTGGGAGTGATGAGTGGAGCTGAGTGGAGGTCTGCCAGGTGGGAGGCTCAGCAATGAGCACTTTGGGGTGAAAATGGAAAGGCCTTTATAACTCAGGTTGGAGAAACACAATGGCTTTGGTACTTTTAGAAAGCAATAAGCCTGGAGAGGGGGCATTTACAATGCAAAATGCAAGAAATCAACAGCCTCCAGTGGTCTCATCTCCATGTCTGTCTTGCAGCTGGACTGGTCCCAGAGAAGGGATACACTTCTGCGTGCAAATGGTTGAACTGGAGATAAGGAGCTTTTGGGCCCCGAAACCTCAAGGTAAGCCCCCTCAGGTGGTGCTAATGGTCCCAGAGCTGAGCATTGAAGTGGTGGTTGAATGCAAGGATGGAAGGGAAGGGATTGGGTACTGGGACCTAAACATCTGTGTCTTGGAGGACAGCAGTTGTGTGAAGAGAGCTCTGTGTTGAGAGGCAGGACAGAGCCTGTGAGAAAACCAAGGGAGAGTTGGGCTGAGATCATGTAAACTCAGCAAAGATAAGAGATGCTGGACCAAGGCACGAAGCCATGCTGTCAGGTGCCCAGTAACTATTCTGGACGTAACTGCACACATACAAGAGGCTTCAAAGGGGAAGGGATGAAGCAGCATGGCCTGTGTAGGCAAGAAGCAGATATGTGACTGGTGCTGTGCAGTGGATGAGATGAGGGGGGCACATGTCTGAGCACACACAGAGGCCCTGTGCCACCAGACTCAGCCTGAGCATATTTGCACAATTGTGCCTGTGATTTGTCTCCAGCCTGGGATATCTGCTCTCTTTCCTACCTCTGGTGTGGAGGAGAGGCTAGTGAGTCCCTGCTGAGCCTCCTGAGCTGTGCCATGTTGGCCTTGTGCTTTGC
Source organism: Urocolius indicus (assembly GCA_013401255.1). Taxonomy (NCBI): domain Eukaryota; kingdom Metazoa; phylum Chordata; class Aves; order Coliiformes; family Coliidae; genus Urocolius; species Urocolius indicus. The sequence continues at coordinate 221,775 of WBNH01007657.1, read as the reverse complement.
AGCTACCACTAAAATGAGGGAACTTGAGTGCACATGAGGTCCATGACCTGCTGCGTGGAGATAGGGCCAGCGATGCACCCATCCATCCCACCAGCAGCACCCATGTCTTTCCAGCAGCTAACAGAATCTGAGCAGCATTACACTCTTGCTCAGACAAAATCTTTCTGTGCAATGTGTTGCTGGGTGGGGGGTGGCTGCTGGAGCAGGCGCAGCTAAGACGCTATCCTTGATGCCTGCCTGCAGCATCAGCATCCCTGGGGCCCCTGTGAGTCAGCATGGTCCCCACTGTCTGGAGCCCTGCCAACCCCTGAGCAATGATTTCCAGTGCATGTGGCCAGGTTGTGTGTCAGGAGGATTAATGGTAGAGGCTTCTCAGGGCTTTAAGAGATCTGGGTCTAATTTAAAACCAAAACAAAAACGTAGAAATTTAGGAGCAGGGGAGTTGCTGTCCTGGGGCAAGCCTGGGATGCAGCTCGTCGCGTATCCGATCTTGCAGTAACATGTGCCAGGACTTTCAGAGAAGGTACAAGCAAACACCTGGTACACAGGAAAAACCCAGCCTCCCAGGAGTGCTTTCTTCTTTGTCTTTTGCTATTAGTCATTAGCTTATGCTCCGAAGCACATGGCCTTATCTCCCCTCCAGGCATCTTCCTTTTATCTACCTTGACTCATGGAGCTACAGAAACTTCTATTAGCTGCATAAATGTCAGATCTTCTTTAAAATCTTACAAAACTCTCTGCCTCGTTGTATCTTACAGCAATGAGTTCCACACATTAATCATGTGCTGGTGTAAAAATGAGTTTCTTATCAGTTTTTAGTTTTCAGTCTTTGGATTTAGCCATCTGCCCTGGGAGAGCTTTGTCTGTCACCCACAAGTGGCCATCCCTGATACAGAGTGAGCTGGGTGCCCAGACAAGCTCTGGGTTTTGCCTGACGTTTTCTGGTAAAAGCCGGTGACTGGAAGAGCTCGACAGCAAACCTCCTTTTGCAAAAAGTCTTCAGCAACTTCCCTGCCGAAAAGAGGGGCTGGCGGCAGAGCAGCTCTGCACGCCAGAGGGATGGGAAGTTCAGGCTGAAGATGTCTCCCAAGGCAAAGGCTTGGGGTTGTGCCAGGTTGTGGGAGGTGGAGGTTTGGGAAAGGGCTGCAGGGCTTAGCCAAGGACCAAAGGAAATGTGGAACAGGGGAACGTTTGTCTTGATTTAATTTGACACTTAAACTGGAAGGGGGTGATTTGTAGCTCTGCACATTTAAAAAACTCCTCAAGATAGGGAAGTGGAGGCAATAGCAGGTTTGGATGCCAGATCAGATAAGACCCTGTGGGTAATGCCTCTACCTTACTCATTTTTATTCAGCTTTATCTCCAGGCTCCTAAAAAATCCAATGGCTTGAAATCTTCCACTCCTGACTCTATTTCCAACACCTCATTTGCAGTGAGGTAACTGAACCCAATGAGATGTGCTGTGCTGTTCTGACTTAGACTGGCACGGTGCTCCCCAGGCCATCCATCACAAGCCCAAAAGCAACTCGGTGCCTTGGCCACCAAGGTGTGTGCTGGAGGCCTTGAGCAGCTTGGGCTGTCACTGGGAGACTTGATGGGGCAATGCCCCACAGCTGCTAGAAGACATCCTTATATCAGCACCCATAGGGACCATCTAACACACAGTTACCAGGATTTTGCACACAGTGGGGACCCTTTGGGTGGAGAGATGCTGCAGGGAGGAAGGGGCTTGTCTGTGCCAAGACAGAAACAATGGGCTGAAGCCCCTCTCCACTCCCAGAGCCCCCACTGTGTACAGAATCCTGGTTACTGTGTTTTAGATGATCCCTATGGATCTTGATACAGGGGCTGCTCCTTGTAAGAGGTGAGAGTCGGGAGGGGGCAGGGAGGGAGTTGGACAGCAATGTTTAAAGGAGTGTTGAAGGTTTTCCTCACCAGGCCCCATTGCTTGTGCAGCAGAGGAACAGAGCAGCCGCCTCAAGGCTCGCTGACCTCCAAGCATGGGAGTGTTGCAGGGAAGGAGGGAGGCGGGCACAGCCTGGGCATGTGGAGGCATCGCTGAGGAATGTTCCTTCACCCTGTATGGGGCACATCACGGGGTGCTGGCATGATCTGAGCCCCACACAGAGCCTTTCCAGCAGCAGGCTCCCGAGATGGGCCCTCAACAGGTACAGAGCAGCTGGTGGAGCACGCTGAGCCTCAGGAAAACCCTGGCCAGGTTGAGCACGTTTTGGCACTGACCCTAATCCTTTCCTGCCAATACACTGATTGGAATTGAATTTCCAATATGAACAGTCATGCGACTCTATCCACGAGCCAGTGGGGAGAGCTATAGATTTTTATCAAGTGTTTCACAGCTATTTCTTTCATTTAGAAAAATATGAATCTAGGAGTGACCACTGCAAACACTCCAGTAGTCGAGGTGTCCCGGCAGCTTTGGGCAGGGAGGGATGTGCTGGGGAGATGGCGAGGCGGGGATGTACTGTCCCCTCCTCAGGCTCCAGCTCCAGCACCTCCGGGGTGGAGATAGGACTCCCGATGGATTTTGCTGCTGAGTGTTGCGTCCAAACTTCTCCTCCCTGCAGCTTCAGCCCGTTGTTTCTCTCTCGGTGCAGACAAGCCCCTTCCTCCCTGCAGCATCTCTCCACCCGAGGGGCCTGGGCATCTTCCTCCTGCCTCTTTCTTGGAAGAGAGCTGGCCCCAGCCACTCCGAACAGCTTTGCAGCCCTCTGGCAGGATCTGCTGCCCTTGTCTGTGCTCTCGTCGTTTATTTCCCACCTCTGGCATACGGCTACACCCAAACCAGGGATATTCACAGGCAAGATTGTGCCAGGGCTGGGGAGGGTGCTGGAGGTGAGATGTTCTTGCTACATCTCTCAACAATGCTTCTTTTTCAATATTTTATATTTGCTGCAGTACCACACTCCTGCCTCGCGTTCAGCCTGTGATCTGGTGCATCCCCCATCTCTATTCTGCAGAACAGCTGCCTTGCCAGCTTTTCCCCGTATTTATTTAGGCTTCCCCTCTCCACCCTGTATTTGCTCGGTTGAACCTTGCACTTGTCTTGGTGAACACCTTCTTGTTTTTCCTGGCTCTGTCTCCGATTTATCAAGATAGTTTTGAGCTCTAATCCTTCCTCGCGGCGTTGCCTGAGCAGTCCTGGCTCTGACACGAGGCATGAGCTCTCCAGTAGGTGACGAGAGGTGATGTGGAGGTTTTTTTTGGCCGTTTAAAGCCATGTGCAAGTTAAGGACAGAGACAGTTCTTCCTCCTCTGACCCTTTCCACCTTCATCTCTTGAACAAAGCTGGTCCACGAAGGGCAACTACCCAGGAAATGCTCTTGTGGATTAAAAAAGAATAAAACCCGAAAGGATAGGCATCGTGCCCAGGGAAAAGAAAACATCCTACGTAGACAGTGGGAAGGGGGCACAGCACGACTCTGCCCTGGAAGAGCCTCCCTTCCGCCCCTGTTGTTATTGCTGCTCCCTTTTTTGACCTGAGCAGTTTGCAAATATTTTCAGTCCTGCAGGTTGTTTCCATTAGGAAGGGGAGGGGATGGGGGTGGAAATCAATGAGGCAGCCAAGAGTCTGTGGCTGAGGCTGCTCTCTGCTAAAAATGGACCGAACGCTGCTTTCCTGAGCAGGGGTGGGGGGGCTGGTGCCTTTTCCCAGCCCCGACCCCATCACTTCCCGAAAGCTGCCTCTCCAGGACTGTGCTCCGGGACTCCCCTCCGGGTCTCCCAGCCTTAGAGCTTCTCCTCCTCCCTCACCCCGTGCCCGGCCCCGGAGCTCATCCCGGGCTGGGGCTCAGCAATTGGCGCTAATGGGAAAACATTCCTATCATTTCATCCAGTTGCTTAAGAATTCGCCAGAAATGCCTATTGATTTCTTGCACGCTTCTGTGCAGACAGAGCAAATAGGAGTCATTTGTCATTGCATTATGTATCGGTAATTAAAAATTACTAGGTAACTTCGACCAAAAATTGAATAATTTTAAGTAAAATTAAATAATTCTAGGTAATCAGTACTAAATGAGACCATTCTTTTACTTATCAGTGACTAAAAATTAGCAGGCATTTCTCCTCGTTTGGATGCTGTTCCTCTCCCTCCGTGTCAGTGGAGCCTTTCTAATTTGTTTTAATTGTTAATTTTAATGAGTAGTGTTTGTCTGATAACATTTAAGCGTGCTTTTGTTGTTTTGGGGGGTATTTTTTTTTGAGATGGTTTTTATTACATTGCACGAAGCCTGAAGCACCTCAATGTGGGAGCAATTTGGAAGCTAAATTATTATTATTATTTATTTAAATCAAACCCTCCAGCCTCTTTAACCATTTGGCTGATTCTGTAATTGCCGTGGCAGCGTGATGGAAATGCTCAGCGCTCACCTCCCCGTGCTACAGGGCTGCCAAGGAAGCGCCTGGGTGCTCTTCTCAGCTCCACGTTCTCCTGCACAGAATGTCCCTCGCCACTCAGCCTGATTCCTGGGAAGCTTTTTTAGATACAGAGCTGTTCTTTTACCCTGAGTTTTCATAGCATCTCCCATCAGTGTCCCCCAGCCATGGGACAATCCTGGCTCAGAGACACATGGAGGTGGCTGCAGGTAGGAACCTCCTGCTGTTGAGGTCTCTTTCCAACCAAGGAAGAAGACATGGGGGTGGGCAACAAAACTCACAACTTCAGCCTGATTTTTATCTGATTGTGGCAGCAGGGCATGCCGTGGCTAATGTTTAATTGATTTTGCAAAGTGAGGTGCTTCTCTCATGTGAAACCACTTAAATCCTTGAGTCAAGGACATCTGAGATGCTCTTTGAAGCTCTCTAGCAGTCCAATTCCTCACCTTGGCTACTTAGGTTGTGTCGGTGCTCCAAAATACTCCATGGCCCTGAAAGGCAGCCAGGACCCATGTCTGGTCAAAAAGCCCAAAATTACTCTAGGTGAGCTGTCACCTCAAGGTCTTCTGACCCTCCTTCGCACTCATCTTCCTCCAGCTGCTTCCCAAGGGACTCCCAGTCCCTGTTCCTGCAAACTGGCCAGGAAGAGCAGGGTGCCACTGGATCAGTGCTGCTGCACTCCTCTTGCTTTCAGGTCTTCAAGATCTTGAGACTGATTTTCCTGGTCCTCTTTTGAGCTTTCCTTCACTGCAGTGGGGTGCCTGGACCAACGTGTCACCTCCAAAGGGTTTGTCACCCCCCTGCTCCATGGCACAATGAGTTTGTGCATTCAGCCAAGAACGATGCTGGCTCTCTTTGCTGCTGCTGGGTTGCATTACAGCCTCCTGTCTGTGGCAATTTGCTACGCACCATCGCCCCAGGGGCACAGTGGAAACTTCTGTTCACCAAGTTTCTCCCTTTGAGCCACAAAGATGCCTTTCACCAGGGGCCAAAGCTTGGAGAACTCTCGCAGGTACTTCACTTAGTGTGTTCCTGTCCTGGAGATGCTGATGGGAGTGAGCTTTGGCCAGGAAGAGACTGCAGGGTCCTTCAGTTACTGCTCTGCTGAGGCATGAGGATCCCTGCTCAGGGTGCCAGGGGCTCTGCAGGCATCCTGCCCTGGACTGCTCTCTGCTTTAACAGCTGTTAAAGGGAAAAAGAAACCCTGCTGCCTCCTCTATGGTGTATGAAGTTTGTAAAATATCCTTACAACAGCTACTTGATAGGCACTAGTCCTCAGCCTGCCATAGCCCCTGCTTTGAGACGACCAGACAAGACAGGAGATGGAATAAACCAAGCATTTGGGGATTTTTAACTTTTTCTCTTCTTCGATAAGAATCTCTTCTCTTCCCTGCCTTGACGCCCTAGAAAATAACTGATTGGAAAACGTCATCTGTTACTGGTGTGATGTCTGCCTCTGCTTTTGGTGCAGTGATGCTTCCCCTGGGGACCCTCAGGCTCAGGGCAGAGGAAGGGGCTGGGAGGCAGTGCTGAGGCTGGACTGTGGACTGGGAGCTTGGGGAGGGTGGCTAGGGAGCAGAGAACACATCAGAATTTGGTTAGGCAGCCGAAAGAGGAATAAGGGTAGAGTTATTCCTGCAAGCTCTGCTCCTCTCCCATGTGCATGAGATCCCTCATCTTCCAAAATCCAAGCAGTCCATTGCAGTCTTCATGCTAGGCTGGGACTGGTAGGGAGACACCTGGCAAACGTGCTGCCAAGCTGTTGAGGGGCTCTCAAAAGACTCTTGACCACTTGTCCAGCATAGTCGCTGGCTCTGTGGCCAGCCCCTGCCCTCTGCTGCTGAGACCTGGAAGTGCCAAATCCAGACCAAGTGGCCCTAAATCGGGGCGGGGTGAGGAGTGGAAGGCAGAGTTGGGTACCGGGGTCTGGACACAGCTTTTTGTTGAGGTCGGCCTGCAGAGGCTGCTCCCCTCCCTCGCACCCCTCACACCCAGGAACAGTTTTGCGATACTTGGCATTCATCCCCCTACACTTAATTTCATCCCATTTAGAGCTAGTAAAAACTATTCCCTGCAAGCAATTTATTCCACAAACGTAGCTGGCACTTGCTGTTACTGAGTTGTCCAGGAAGAGACCACAATTTTTAATGATTTTTTTTCCATTCAGTGAATGCTCTTTATGACCGTGTTTGAGCTCGGGGTTGCTCATGAATGGCAGCATGGGAAAAAAAATATCCGGTGGCCTATGTGAGCTGCAGGGGTTTGCTATTCATGCTGCGAAGGCTGGGCACCTTATCACACCCTCTATTGTTCTCTCTCCTGAATAGGAGCCATCATCTCCCTCAACTACCTCCACTTCTACCTAGAACAAAATTAATTTCATCCTGCAAAAAAATCGGGCCGCTTGATTAAATGAATCTGTTGCCGGCCCTGAAAGATCTCTTGGTGACCAAGGTTTCATTTCTGGTTGAACACCCATTGAGCCAGCTGTGGCACCCAAAGGAGCTCAGGGCTGGCTCTACACTGCAAACCTGTGTCTGATCGCTTCCCTCTTGTTTACAATGGCCTGCGAGGCAGCTCCTGGAGGTGTGCAAACACCGTGGGCTTCCGTGGCTCCCCAGCAAGCTCCTCGACCCCGGTGCCCGCTCCTGGCTGATGCCTAGTCAAGCTTGACAGATTGAGTTCTTTCAATTTTTCCTTAGTTATCAATCCCTCAAGCCCTTTAATCTGTCATAGTGGATTTTTTTTTTCACTCCCTCTACACACTAATTTCTCGGCAATGTGGTGTGCTGTGAAGCACCAGGTGTGTTCCTGAGCCCGGGGTCAGCATCGCATCCCCATCCCTACCCAGCTCTCACCCTCTGTTCCCGCAGCCCGGGATGACGCCGCCTGCCATCCCACGCACCCGCTCTGCCTTGTTTCCAGGGCTCGTGAACAGCACCAAAGCCTTTCCTTACTCTAATCATGACAAACGTAGAGGAATACTCACGGTTGCTCGCCTGAGGAGGAGTTTGCCAAAACCATCCTATTCTGGAGCGTTTTTATAGTAACTGTGAGATGAGGAAAAGATGGTGAGGGCTCACCGTTCTAATTAGGATCGTTTCTGTCTTGCAGGAGGGATTGGCGGGTAGTATTTATGGATATGAGTAGGTTCAGAAAAATTCCTAGCACCATCTGTTTGAGGGAGAACAGGAAGAATTTCAATATGCTTTAGACCTTGAAGAGTAATGTTTGTATAACAGGCTCATAAAATCAATTTCTAATAGTTGCAGGTACCCCCTCAGGAATTTAAATAGTCTGTTAACAAAGTTATTCCATCTGCCAAGCAAATACATTAAATATGCACGTACCATACTGTATATGTGGCTGCCCATGCCTTTACTGCATAGTGTGCCCTCAGGTCCCTCGTGCTGATTTTGCTCCTGGGTTACACTGGTGGTGTCCCAGTGGTACAATGCTGCGTATTCCTGATTCAGTGACAGCTCCCCTGCCTTTGGTGAATCAACCACCTTTTTGGCCACCTTGTGCCCTGAGAGCCAACAGTGAGGATCACTCTGTCCTGGTCCCCTTCCTCTCTCCAGCTCAGCTGCCCATCAGATACAGGGAGGAGAGAGGGCTGGCAGAGGAGGTTAGGAAGGCTGTAGGCGATCGGAGGGTCTGAATGTGCAAAGGAAGAATGTGCAAGGGGCAGGATCAGTCCCTTCACGCCCTGTTTGCAGGCTGTTTAAGCTGGTGTTGCAGCCTGGCTGATGGGCCAGCTGGGGCTTTGCTCTGTTTCTGGTCTCCTTGCTCCTCCATGGTGCCTTGCTTGGTTTTTCATGGCTGCTTTGCATCCATTGGGCCCCTACTGCATCCTGCCTCGGATGTTTGGGAGTGTGGGGCCGATGCAAGTGAACTGCAAATATGTAATTGTGTTAATTAAATGGTTTGCATTTAACACCTGCCTGTGGAACTGCACAACAGGCCAATTCTGCAAAGGTTGTATTCTCCGTGTTATGGAGAGTGATTTATGGCAAGAGTTAGTTTGTGTGTCCAGAATATCGATGGAGGAGTTTGCTGCCTATTGTGTTTAATAGCTGTTGCGGGCCCTCTTTGTATCATCGTGTCACTTGCTGCTTGCCAACCTATGCAGGTCTGGGAGAGCATCTCCATCCAGGCAGTTATTGCTTACAATGTGTTAGTGGTAGCTGCTGGCCGTGGGTGCACCCTCCAAACCACCAGCACGTGCCAAGCTGCAGCAGTCACGTTGCCCGCTGGCCACGGCCCCTGCCCACCCAGCACAGCATGGCCCCGCAGAAGGTGCCCCAGGGAGTCTGGAACCGCTCTGCTCTCCTTCCTCTTTTCAGTGGGAACACAAGGAAAATGCGAGCAGCTCTCTGTGCCAATAGATTTATTCTCCCTTTTTTCCTCCTTTTAATATAGTCAGTGAAACCACTTTGCTGGGGAGGGAAGCTGGAAGGCTAAAGCCTCAGGTGAATTGCGGCGTGTGCCGCTCTGTGTTGCGGCGAGGCAGCCCCCTTCACAGCCCAACATACACGGCTTTAATGGATTTATCCTTTCCACCCCGCAGGCAGATGAGGCACAGAAATCCCACAGGATGCACCAGTGGTCAGGCAGGGGGGCTCCTGGGGGGATGAGGCAAACCCCCCCCACGCCCAGGGCACACCGGGAGGCTGGGATTTCCTCTGCACTCTGCTGCTGCTGGAGATCCCTTTGTGCTAGGTGATTTCTTCTTCATTTTTTAATTTAAAAATCCACATTCCCACTTCCACATAGCTCGTTATCTCAGGGCATGTGATGAGGTGTCCAGGGTTCTGTCCCGGCAGAGATGATGCAGAACACATTCGCACAGGCTGTTGGATCTGACCCACCTCTCCCTCGGGAAGGAGGTGGTTTTCATTTCAGCCTCTTCCATAAGAAGCTCTAAGGGGAGCTCCATCTATTAACTGAGAACTACAGGCCTGTAAATTTTGGCAAGAGAAAGCCCTTGGAAGCAAATCATCTGTATTTTCTCAGGGCTGTTTGTCCTCCCTCTTTCACATGTGCAGCCTTTGCTGGTCGGAGGCAGGTACCGCTGCTGACTCCTTCTCCACATGTGCAGATTGATGGTGTCTGCTCCAGAGCCCGCTCCCTCTTCCCTTCCTCTCTCTCTCTCAGTTTTGTTCTTTCCCTTTTGAGCTGTTTCTGCTTTGTTTCGGAGACTCCTTTAGCTGCTGAGTCTTGATTTGTATCTGTTCATTTCCTAGGGCAAACACATTGATCTGTGATTTCGGTTATGATGCTGCAGATTTCTCTTCCCTTTTTTCTTTATTTTTTTTTTCTTTTCATTTTTATTCAAACTTTATCCTGCTGTCCAGGAGGTGGTTTCTGTGCTACGGAGATGTGCAATGTTTCCAGAAGAATGTGTGTTTCCCTGCCTCGTAGCTGTGCCTAATTGCGTACAGAGCGAGCGCCCACCCCTCTTAGTTCCAGTGTAATTCTTTGCGGTGTGTTCCTTTGTGATTGTGTTATTCCAGCAATAGCAGCCGCTCTCCTTCCAGATATTCATTCTTTTCATGAACATCAGCATGCTGGCAAAGGGTCAGGCTTTTTTTTTTTCCCCCATCTTAATGCTCTACTTCATACCTCAAATTGGGGATTTATGCTTCGGGGACCCCAGAGAAGACTTTCTGCTTTTCTGCTACCTCTTTCCAGAAGCGCCGTCTTTCTGCGCTGGGATCTGGAGTTCCTGGACGTGTGTTACTGCTGCCAGGGGTGCTACGAGATGCTTTGAGCTTTTTATTTACTGCGGGTGCTTTGCTCTTTAATTTCGTTGTTCTCTTTCTGGCGCAAAGGCGAAGTGATGCAAATGAAGGCTGGATCGTTTGGGTTGCAAATAAACCCTGGCCACTCCAAGAGCAGAGGCTGGAGTAGGGGGAGAGGGAGGGCAATGGGCAGTAGCTCCCTGTGCAGCTGCTGCAGCTCTGGGCATCCCACAGGGGCTGTGAGTGAAGGATGGCAGTCTGGGCAGAGCAGGAGAGCACCCAAAGTGTCCCCAACACCTTTCAGCGAGGGCAGGAGGAGAAAGTGTGGGTAAGGCAGTAATGCCTCCCAAATATATTGCTTACCTGTATCACACTTCTCCCTGCGCTGAGGATAATGTGTTAGTCTTTCATCCTGGAAGACCTTATTTTTTATTATGAGTTAGTTTTACAGCACCCTGATGTGTGCTCAGCACTTTACAGTGCAGGGGGAAAGATGAGGTCCATGTGACAGATTTACCCACCATTAAATCCCGACGAAGTCACAAACAAGAGAGCAGAATGGCTGTGTACTGGCCTTTCTCCTGCCTTGCTGCCACAATGGCTTTAGGCCACTTCTACCCTTTTCTAGCGAGGTCAGAGGGTGTTCCTGCCCCGTGGCAGCTGTGCTGCTCAACAAGTTCTCTTCCTCACCCAAGCCATTGTTTTTTGCAAGTAGGTGTCCCGTGAAAAGAGGAGGGCATATGGCACACAGCTCCTGAACGGGGACCAGCGAATGGTGCAGTGCCAGGACCGTTTGACAGCCTGGCACAACCCTTCTGAGCCACCTGCGAGGTGTGAGGGGAAAATGTTGGCATTTGGTGAGGGCTTGTTCACCCAGCTCAGCTGCAGGCTGTGCCAGAGCCCCTGGGACCTCCCAGTCAGGGTAGGTTTGCAGCTGGGAGCTGTGCTGGAGGAGGGAAGGCTGCCCCACAGCCATCTCCTGTCTCAGGCAGGCTCCCGGTGCCCTGCCAGAGGGTGCTCAGGTGCTTGCAGCACCCCAACCCCATCGTCTTGAGCAGGAGCGGTGCAGCCTGCCTCCCACGGCTCCAGGGGCTGCGGGGACGCTCATCCTCACCCAGAGTTGAAACGGGAAGACGATGGGCCCTCTGCCACATTCTCATCCCCATCCGCGGGCGCTGCCGTCACCGTCCCCGGCTGCGTGGGAACAGCTCCCGGGGCTGGAGCATGCCGAATTTCACTTTTCAAACGGGGCTGCTGGCGGCGGGCCACGCAGCGCTTCGTGTTGTCAAATATTTTGGCAAACGGCGTCTCGGCGTTAGTCTGAAGCGTCTTTCGCCAGGGAAACGGCGTGGAGGCGAGCAGCCGGCGCGGCCCCGGCCCGGCACGGAGGGGAGGGAGCGTCCTGCGCGGGTTGTGCGGTGCGGGGCTGCGCTGGGCACCGCAGCAGGGCAGGATGGATGCGGGGCAGCAGGGAGAGGGCCACGAGAAACAGGCGTTTCGAAGTGACTGAAATGATTTGTGAAATCAGGCTGAGCGGGGCAAATTGTATTGACAAGAATAAGAAAACCCTAAAGAGTTATTTTTCAAGCCTCTATTTTGGCATTTTGTTCTGCAATTGCCCTGCGTTAAAAAGGCAACAAAAGAAAATTTAAAAAAAAAAAAAAAAACAAGCTCTAAGTAAACTAGAAAGAAAGGGACTGTATTTTTTTTTTTTAACCAGCTTATTTGAAAAATGAAACATATTTGTTCTGGATCAGACCAAAATGAGCAAAGCAATCAGTTATCCGCAGGGTCGCAGTGCAGGCTGCCTTTCCTTCTGCTCGCTCTCCTGGGTATCTTTGAAAGAATATCCAGTACCTCTTTACGATGTTTGAAAGGAAATATCTCCAGGGATGGGGCGAGGGGAAGAGGAGGGGTGAGGGGGGAGCAAGGTGTGATCCCAAAAAGCCTGCTTTTGCAGCTTGGATAGACCCATCTTTCCTTCCTGCGGCCGCCACTCCTTCCCCCTGCCCGTCGCGTTGTGTGGTTAGAGCACATGTACTCACGGCCCCGGCACCACGATGGGTTTTGAAAGCCTGAGAAATCCTCCCCAAAGCCTGGTTTCCGGCCAAAAAAACCTTGAGGTTACGCAAACATACACATAGCTTGCAAACAGGCTGTGTGTGTTGGATGGAGAGCAGCTTTGCAGAGCAGGTGTGAGCTGATGCGGGAAGAGCTGAGCTGTCTGATGTCTGCACTGAAAACCAGTGTCAGCCCACAGACTCAACCCAGGTCTCTGGAATGGGAAAAACAAGCCAAGGAATAAAAATACAACCCTGCAGCAGCATCCCAAGCACAATCCCACTGAATCCCCAGGCTGGGGAGTGGTGCCACTCAGGCTACAAGACTCTTTTTTCTTGAGGCCACCAGCCCACGTGGCAGGGGGTCTGTGGGGTGAAAACCCCTCCCCTCCAAGCCTGCTCACCCATCTACATGCTCCCACCATGCTGCCACCATCACAGTTGTGCCCCCTGAGCACTGTGAGACTCGCTTGTGCTTTTGTAGAGGTCTGAAGGCGGATGTCTCCTTGGCAAAGGCACCCCTGAAGTCTTGTGAGCCAGTGAAGCCTCTTAAAACCCGGTTTCTGGCAGCTGCCAGGAAAAAGCTTGTTTGTGTTGAAAATCTGTTCAGAAGAGTCATTCTCTGCTGAAAAACTGCGCCTGTCAAAGCGATTGCATTTATTACATATTAATGACTCCACGTCAGATGTGCTTGCTTTACAGTACCAAAATATTGGAAATAGCAAGGTATTGCCATTCCTGAATGTAAATTGTCATTCCCAAATGCAAATTGTCCTTCCCGAATGCGAGTTGTCAGCCGTGCAAATCTTGGGGGCTGGGAGCCCGACAGCACCATCACGTTATCCGCAGTAAATGTTCCCTGGGCCAGAGAAAGCCATGGTGGCAGGGTGCACTGCACCATTCCAAGGCTGCAGTCAGACCCTGCAGAAGGTGGAAAACTAGTGGGGTGAAACACCTGAGTCTGTCTTGCTCCACCCCGGAGCTGTCGGCTGCATCCACCTCTCAGCATGGTTTTAGTGACCAGGGGCTCAGTGGCTTATGGTGGTGCCATAATGTGTAAGGAGGTGCATGGTGTGAAAAGCCTCAGGGAGGAAAGGGGACGGTCATGTTTGTACTGTGGGATTTTGGACACCCAGTATCAGAGGCTGAGCACATAAGCCTTTTTCTGATTGCTCCCTGGAGGACCCTATTTGGGGATTGAACCTTATACCCCATCGCTCAGCAGGGCAAATGTCTGCAAGAGATGCCAAGCCCGTCGGGGCGAGCTCGACTGAGTATCTTCCTCCCCTGGTCCTTCAGGGCAGGGAGGGATGCTGTGTGTATTGACCAGAGAGGGATGCTGCGTGTTGAACAAGCACCAGGCAGAGCTGATCAGTAGTAACGAGGCTGGGGAAGCCATGAAGAAGACTCTGCTGCTAGTGTGATTTTCTCCACGCTGATAAAGGAGACTGAAATAGCTCCTCTTGTCCAGGTGCAAGCGCTAGGAATTATCTCTCCAGACAGCTTTCTGCAGCCTCCTATAGTCCCTCATAAGGCACCAGACCCTGACTGAGCCCAAGACCTGTGCGTGGCAGTGCTGGCTCTCTCCCAGACACCTTGCTACCAGTGTGGCTTTTTCTTGAGCTTGAAGACATCGCTGGGTAGTTCATCAATGATATGCTTTTTCCTTGCACATCTCTCCACCAGTCCTTGGTGGGTATTATGGACAGACTTCCTGGCATCTCTTCTCCTGTTTTGGTTGGGGAAACTGAGGCATGGGGTGGTGAGGATATGAGCACAGACATATCCTTCAATGCAAGTGAGTCTGCAGCAGAGCTGGGACCAAAACCCAGGGGTTTGGGTGCTTCACCTCGTTCTTCTACTGTAAATCCACCATTGTCTGCCACTGGCTGCAGTTTGGCATTACCATGCTAGTTTAAGGGAAACGTTGACACTATTGGTTGTGTGTTTTGTTGGGTTTGTTTGGGGTTTTGTTTATGTCATGTGGAAGTATTTAAAAATATTGCCCACATTTTACAAATATTTCCAGGACCAAACTTGCCAGTGTCTGGGTCTGTGCAAGAGGGAATGTGATACTGACTGGCACAGGGCTGGCTGCCAGACCATCCATTCATCCATCCATTCCCAAAACCTCCCTTCCCCCAGTGAATTGGTACCAGCAACAGGCCAGGAGGCTGAAGCATCTGCTCACCCTGCTTCACCTCAGCTAAGATGATCAGAGGCTGGTTTCCCCATCCAGCCTGGCATGGGAGGCCAGTGCCCACCCACTTTGACACACATTTGGTTTGGGAAGTTGCAACATTCCATATCACCGGGGATGGCAGTGCCTGAAAAAGGACTGCAAAGCTGGCAGGCTGCTGCCTGCAAGCTGCCTGTTCCTCTGGGAGTCCAAGACCTGATCCTTCCTGGGGAGGTGACCATCATTGCCATGGTGCTGATGGCCACCAAAGCTGGGGAGTGGCTGGGGCTGGAGGGCTCCTTCCAGAGAGAGCCAGTGAGAAGAAATAAAAGCTGTGCCCAGTGTAAGGGCTTCTTAAAAGGCTGAGGGAGAGCAGAAGGAAACTGAGGAAACTGTGCAGGAGATTTCCAGGTAACACTGAAGAGTAATGTCAGTTCTCAGTGCCACTGAGCACCTTGATCCCCCCAGCCATAACTTACACGGTCATGATTCACCGTAAAGTGCCTCCCACACCTGCCTGCCTCTATGAAAGATAACTAATAATAGTTTGTGGTTAAAATATTGCCCTCAGATGATAATCTGTGGGACATGGTTTATTTAGAGCAGCTGTACTAGGAGGGGGTAACCTCTCTGTCCTCAGAGAGAAGTTGTTTTGTACTACCAGGCCCTAGGGAGAGAGATGCTGTGGGGTGTAGAGTTTTGTAGGCACCACGCTTGGCCCCACACTCCCCAGAGCAGGCAAGGTGCAGGGAAGGGTCTTCTGCCAGTTGCAACAAGACAGAAATGATACCAGTGAAATCTCAGCAGATGTCTCACCCAGATGAGTAGGCTATGCTATAAAATAAATCCACACACAACACCATTTGCCCAGAGCCGTTACTTCCCTCTGAGGATGTGGTTTCTTGGGGCTGGGTGACCAGGATAACATTGGAGGCAGGATTTGAGCCTGGCTCTTGAGGCTCAGGAGAGGTTTGGGGACAGACAAGAAGAGTCTCTAGCAAGTGGGTGGCGGTGACGCAGGGCAGAGCAATGGTATTGCTGGTATGTCGAGCACCTTGTTTATTATCCCTCAGACATGTCGCAACAGTGCTGGGTTGTGTAATGGTTTCCAGGAGATTTTCCTGCTTTCTGCTTTTGGGACTCTCATTCCCAGGGTTTGGTTTCTGCCGGAGGTGTGATGTGGTAGAGAGAATGAGTTAAAATCAAACCCTGCTCAGGTGGGGTTCTGCGTGGAGATACCAAGTGTGTGGTGAGAGAAGGAGGAGAAGCCTTCTGCCTTTCTAAATTGTTATTTTTCTGAGCACCTTTCTTCCCGAGAGCTTGCAGATGCGAGGTGAAAGCTGGGTGCAGGTTCTGATCTTGGTTGTCTGACACTACTCCATTTCATGCAAGTTGTATGTGCTGACATCAGGTATTTCACCCACAGGGAGTTAAATATTTCTTCCTAGCACCAATAAGAGGTGGTATTTGACAAATGGCCTTGCCTTCTTGCTGCAAGAGGCTGAGGATCCTGTGATCCAGCCCAAGCACTTCTGCGGCACCCCTCCTGCCCCCACCTGCCTTCCCCCCTCACAGCCTGAGCCCTCCCCCAGACCGATTTCAGTACATTCCTCCCTTTCCCTTTGCTTCCTGCCTGGAATGGGATGAGTCCCCTTGGCTGATGCGTGGTGCAAGTGCAGTAAGAGCTCAGCTCCCCCTGCCACATCCCCAGTTTGGGACTGGGATAAATCCACAGAGTTGCCAGTCAGCAGACACGAGCTCCTCGCTCTGCACGGGCAAACCAGGAGTTTCAGAAGCTTAAAATATTGCACAACTTGGAAGAATTATCACTGGGAAAATTGCTGCAGCACCCCAGGGAAATTCATCTCTCTGCCACAAACACGGAGGCATTTGAGCTTCCCCTTGAAGCGGCTGCAAGAATTTCTCCATTTGGCCATCTTTGTTTTCCAGGACCTCATTCAGCACATTGACTGAAATCTTCCTGGCCCAGGTTGTGTCCTCAGCTCCGGGGGATTTTCTTCTTTTTGAACACTCCAGCTAAATGCTGGCATGGTTATAAGGAATTGAGGGAAGATCTTAAAACTGGAAAATGTTGGGCAAGCCCGGGTGACGCTGGGATGCATGGCACAGTGAGGAGCCTTCCTGGTAGGACCAAGCTCCCTTGTGCTGCTGGTTGCTGCTGTCAGCTGGGCATGATACAGGTGGGGTCTGGGCATGGAAGGATGCTCTCATCCCTACCTTGACCAAGCACAGAAAAATCATGGGGTATAACAACCCCAAACCCGCTTCCCAGTGCTTTTCTCTGCAGGGGGGTGCTGGGCAGTGGCCAGGGGTGACCGATCCAGCTCACCACCGTGTCCACGCTATTGCACACCTGAGCTTCAGCCCTCAGAGGATGAGTTGCACCACATTGCTGAGCCCATGGCCAGGTCCTCCTCTGAGCTCACCCTCCAAAGCATGAAATAACCTGGAAGCTGTTGGTCTCTGGAAGCAATTTAGCTTGGGACGCGGTTATTAATTTAAATAGATTACAGAAATTTGAACTAAGCTGCATATAAATCTTCTGACCAGCTCTTTGGGCTTTGGTCTCTGTTGTGTACACTTCTCCCTCTTTCTTTTTTTAAATTGTGTTTTATTGATTCCTGAAGCTGTGATGTTTTGGTGGGAGCTCGCTGCTCCCTTTCTGGGCGCGGATGGCAGGCGGCTTCTCTCTTCCACACGTATCACCTTTCAGAGCTACTGTGAGTAGGACACAGATGTTGTTAGGTCTCAGGTAAAGCCATCAAAGGTGGACGTTCAATCAAGTTTGACATCATCTTCAACCTAAAGGCAAATGGGTTGGTTTTGATTAGCAGCTTGCGGGGCTCAGCCTAACCCATATCAGAGCTGCTGCTGCTACTTTACCTGAATGGCAAAACCACAGATGGTAATTATAACGATAAGTGCTTACAGATTTCGTAACAACAAAGATAATTTGTTTGCTCCATGCCTTGTTAGAAGGGGAATTTTGTTCTGGTGGCTGGGTGGTTTGTGAATCAGTCGTTGCCCTTTCACCCCTCCGTCCCCAGCTCGGCTGTTCCCCCCAGCGTGGCCATTAGACATTGATCCAACAAGAAGGGTCCTGATGCCTCTGGCCTCTGCAACAGCAGCCACAGAGACGCCAGCTCAGTGCAAGGAGCCATCCTGGCCTGGTGGGGAGGGGGATGGAATCATAGAATCACAGAATGGTCGGTGTTGGAAGTGACCTCTAGAGATCATCCAGTCCAACATCCTGCTGAAACAGGGTCCCCTTGATCAGGTCACACGGGCACACATTCAGGTGGGTTTGGAAACCTCAAGAGGAAGAGACCCCACAACACCCGTGGGCAGCCTGTGCCAGGGCTCCCTCACCTCAACACTAAAGAAGTTTTCCCTGGTGTTTTTGTGTTGCAGCTGATGTCCATCACCCCTTGTCCTGTCACTGGGCACTGCAGAAAAAATGTCACCCCATCCTCCTGACACCCACCCTTTAGGTACTTGTCAGTGTTGATGAGGTCCTCCTTCAGTCTTCTCATTTCTAAGCTAAACAGCTCCAGCATGCTCACAGCCTTCCAGCATGCTGTGCTGATGGCCCAGGATGACCTGAGATGTGGGGCAAGTGTGTCCTCCATGCTAATTCCACTCTCCCCTCATCCCATGCTTGTACATGCAACTTCTGGAGCTATCAGGGTGAAAATTTGCTGTGAAGCTGCCCTTGAGCACCCGGACTACTCTTCCCACCGGACTACTGAGTAAAGCTCAGCCCCATCCCTTGTGCTTGCCCCACTGCCCTGCTATGGGGGGTGATGAGGCAGAAAGTGAGCAGCCGGGCTCACACCCATTATTCAAGGAACTGCTACCAAAAACCACAGCTTTCCTCCCAGCTGAAGGTGACCCAGCATCCAAAGTCTTGGGAGGAAAAAGGGGAGAGCTTGTCACTATTGATCTCTGACAGCCGGAGGTCTCTCTCGGCCCTGCAGCCGCTCTCGAGGGCTGGAGATGGGTTACCTGTAAATTAAACCAGCTGGTGCTGGGGACTGGGGGCCAGCTACAGCCCTGGCCTGCATCCACAGCCCTTCCCCAGACAGAGCCCATGGGCCTGCTCAGACCCCGCCTTGGCGGTGACCGAGGGCAGCCAGTCGTGTGGGCAGGCAGATAACAGCTTTGATTTCTGGGTCTCGCTTTAATTATAATGGAAGGATGCGGCTCGTTAAGTGCCCGCTTTGCTTTCCAGCCATCCCTCCTGGCTGCCAAGGCTGCTGGGCTAACAAAAGCATTCCTGTCCCCGGCAGCCCGTATGGCGAGCAGACGGAGGCGATTAATACACATAAAGACCAGCCTGCTCGGCTCCCGGTCCCTGCGCAGAACCTGACACCCCTGAGCAGCCTCTCTGTGAGGAGAAACTACCCTTGAAATAGAGACCTTCACTAAAAACCACCTTTACATCAGCTCTTCTTCACCTCTCTGCCCAGTACTGGCAGAATACCTGCAGGGTCTTGCCCCAGAGCATGTTTCTCTTCTCCCAAAGCTCAGATCAGATGATTTTTTTTCTGGGCCAACGATACCTGGAATCGTTCAAGAAGGTGATATTGATCTTGTTCATATTTGTTGCCTTAATGAGTCACAAATTCTGTCTGTGAGCAGAGGTGGTTTGGAGGTGCCGGCTGGCTGCTGCTAACCTGCCTTTCTGGAAGGGTAGGAATTTCAGCAGATTTGGAGAACTGGTGTTTTCTTAGATTCCTAAAGGAAATTACCCTAATTGCAACAACCCTCGTGTCTCTGCAGAGAGCAGATGCGATAGGATCTCCCCAAATATCTGCTCCTGATGACAGTAACCTTCCTCCAGCTCTCCTCCCACCCCATAGCCCTGAAGGACCTACAGCGGGTGATCTGCCAGACCGAAACACTCAGGGCTGCTTTGAGACCGCATTGTTTCTGTGCTGGTTCATCTTTTGGCTGCGGATGGTTAACTGTGCGGAGCAAAGACGTCAGCTCAAGACACGAGCAGGGGCCTGGGCCCGGCGGCGGCCGCCACCGCTCTGATCTTGGCTCTGGCCAAGATGTCGTTGTTTTGAAATAGTTTTAATATCCAGGCTCCGGTAACATCTGTGGGCGGGCACGGTGCAAAGGGGTCACGGCGAGGCACTGGGGTGGAGTTAATATAAATACTCTGTGGGGTATCTCTAAACAATGGTCCCATAATAATCAGCTTAATACTAATCAGCTTTCTCCTGCGCTCAGATGCAGCGAGGGCCCTGCTCCGGCACGGGCTCTTTCCAGAGTGGCGGCAGGAGAAGGACAGTGTGCTTCTCCCGTTTCTCTGATGCTCCTCAATAGGCTTAATTTAAACATTAACTCCCAATTTGCCTCTGGGCTTAGGGCATGGAAAAAATGAGAGCAAAAGGAGAATTTTTCAAGCAGCTCCGAGTGAGTAAAGCAGGGTTATAATAGAAATAGTTTGTGACCCTAATTATGGCTTCTAATGGAAATAGTTGTGCAATCTCAGCAGTGGGGTTTGGTATGTGCAGGCAGATCTGAGGAGAGGATGGTGACGGGAGGACAGCGAGGGCTTAGTGGCCATGGCTGCTGGCTCGTGGGAGGCTTCTGAAGAGCAGAGATGAGGCTGGCAAGGGGAAAGCTCCTCAATTCTACCCACTACATCTCTGGCTCTCTCCATCCAGAGCTAGAGCTTTACCTCATTGCTGCTTCAGACAAAAATATAAATGGCCTCGAGTCCCTCATCACTGCTGGCAGGATGTGCAGCCAGACACCAGCACCTCTGGATAGAGGAGCCGGGAGAGCCTGTCATTTTGTGCTGGGATTAGCATGGCAAGTCCCAGTATGAAGGTGGCACAGCTTGCCCAGCTCAGCTCACGCCCTGGGCAGAGGCAGAGGAAGAGGCAGAGAGAGCAGGCTGGCAGCCTGCCTCCTCTCCTCTCCTCTCCTCTCCTCTCCTCTCCTCTCCTCTCCTCTCCTCTCCTCTCCTCTCCTCTCCTCTCCTCTCCTCTCCTCTCCTCTCCTCTCCTCTCCTCTCCTCTCCTCTCCTCTCAGCTGTGAACAGCAGTACAATAAACTCCAGCACTTCTCTCCAGGGATAAATGCTGCCAGTGAGAGCTGACAGCCTGCAGAGATACTTGTTTGAAGGACCCAGATTGCACAATAATGACACGGTGTTAGCTAGGGGTGGGAGCAGGATGGATTAATTACTGAAGAGGAAGCACGTCACCTTTGGTATTGGGTTAAACCTTCTCGTTCTAGAAATCTGCTGTTATTATTCCTGCTAAAAGGGGTCACTTGGCACTGCCTGGGAGTAATGACGTGTGGAGCTAATGTGATTTAGAAACCTCTGTTTGGGATGATATTGGCCCTTCAAGGGCCCAGGGATTGCCTGGCTCATCCCCTAACCTGCCACAAAGGCATCTGAGCTTTTTGGGCCACGTGTCCAGCAAAAGGCTTGCTTGTGACTATGGAAATTCAGGTTGAAAAAGTGGTTGAATAACAGAACTGCAGGGCTGGAGGGCACCAGCCAAGAGCACTGCCATCAGAGAGGCAGACTGGGATAACGGCAGACCCAGAGGGAAGGTGTGACCTGCTGTGCCTGCACGCTGCTGGGAACAGACATGGAAAATGATGGCAAAGGCATCTCTGTCGTTCACAGCTGGCGCAGTGCTGGGGTGAGTGAGGAATGGCAAACCCTCTTGCCCAGCACACTGTCACACCAACCTCTTGCCAGACCTCAGCCAGCTTTAGGCTGTCCCCAAAGGGAGCAGAGTCACCTCCCACGGACACCCATCCATTTCTTTTGGAATTAAATGAAAGAAATATGAGGGATTTCCTGGGACGTGGGGTGTAGTAAGCCCCTTCCAGGCCTCCATGGGATCTTGGGAATGTGCTCGTGACATGTATCCTAATGTTTTCACTGCCAGAAATGATGTCAAGAGTATGACTTTGAGGAGGAACGGGCGCTGCAGCAGCTTTGTTTCACCTCCCAGCCTCGCAGTCAGTGATTGTCAGTATCTCAAAGGCAGTGTCTGCCTGAGCAAGAGCAGAGGGATGGTGCTCTTGGCAGGGGTCAAAGGCAAGGCCTCCTCAGGTGCTTGGGGCGTGACAGCCACCACCAAGGCACATGCCCTCACGTTTCTAGCTCTCAGTTCTTGAAAACACTAGGACACTTGACCATTTCTTTTGGTCCTTGAAAGGGTGCTGGGAAACCCCAGCCCCAAGTAGGGGCTGAGCTGTTTGGAAAGCTCGGGCTTTGTTGCTGAAGAGGCAAACATGTTAGTTCCCCTCCCTTACCTGTGTCTCTGTGTAGGCTGGAGAAATCAAGCAAGTGTTTCACATGCAGGCATTTAACCCTTTCCGGGTCTCAGTGTATACACAGCGTTACCTAATACAAAGAATGGTTGGATGCATTTTGACAGCCACTGTTTTAAAGTTCTTATCGTATTTATTTCTTCTTTTATCACGGTTTTTGCATTGTGTGGTGAAGATTCGCCTCTTCCCTTGCCTAGTTTATCTATAATTCAGGACATCTTTACACTTAGGTTATAATTGACTTTTCCACGCTGCAGTGACTCAAACAATAACTATTAATATTCAGCAGTCTATAGTGATAAAGATTTCCATTTACTTTCTTTTACTTAACGGCGTGAATATACAGCATTCTATCTCACACAGTTAATATTGAATTCATTCGTATTTACTCTCCATTTTCCCGTGTAACAATATTGGAAAAGTGAGCACTGATGCTTTGGGGACATCTGACTCCCACACTCGTTCTCAGCTGCCTCATGCAGAGGGGAGCTTGAGCTCGCAGCCTCCAGCAGTGCCATGCTGCTGGGTGACCATCACCCTCCAGATCTTCCTGAGGCTGGAGAGGAAGGTGGAGCAGAGCATGAAGTACAGCACCTCTGCCTTCCTCAACTCTGCGAGCAGCACTCGGTTCCTGACACTGATGATGACGTTGCATTTGCCTCCTGCAGTGTTTGCAGCCAAAAAGCAGTTCTCAAAAACGCCAGAGGGGGTTCAGAAGGTGACAGAGGGCTGCGATATGAGCCAGGGGAGGCTGAAAATGGGCAAAATGCCTTGGTACACTGCCCTGGGGTATCTGGTACCCCTCGTGCTTGGGGTAAGGCAGGTGTGCAGGGTGGATTGATGGTGGAAGGAGACAGGGGCCATGCTTGGGGCTGGGGAGGCAGAGCAGTTGCTTGTTTCAGGGGGCTATGCCACAACTGCAAAGGTGTCTTGGCTTTGCCTCAGAATCTTTATTCTGCTGCAAAACCTCCTCCTGCAGTGCAAAGACATCCTATGGCTGGGTGCTGCCAGGGCCAGAGCTACACAAGCAGAGCATCCAGGAGGTAAACTGGTGGGAAACACCAAACCCACTCAATGATACCAGGCACCAGACGATGAGCAGCCATCAGAAGAGGTGAAAGGGCAGTGGGAGAGTGGCTGTCCCTCGCTACTGGGGCATGGGGATGAACACACACACATTCCTTCCTGTCGCCTCCACAAAAGCTGGATGCCTTCATCCTCACCACACAGGGCTCTGCATGCCACCCCCCCTCGCCCTCCAGAGAGGCTGGCACTACCCATCTACTCGGGCTTCTGGCACATAGCTGATGCTGTGAGCATGGGAAACACTGCCCAGGGCAGATGCCCTCACCTCTGTCTGTCTCCCTGTTGGAAGACGGAGCAGGGACTGGCTGCAAAAGCCAGCAGTGGGCTAGGTATTAATTGCAGCTGTGTCAAGCCGTTGTGACTGAGCTCTTCCTTGTAATTATGAAAAACGTCCTGTGCAGAGGCGAAGGGGCAGGGCTGCTCCCCCCTGCTCAGAGAGAATGACTTTCCCAGGCAGCTTCCCTCCATAAAAGAAGGGCTCTTCATGCTCTCCACACCAGCCACCCACAGAGCGGGGCTGCTCCCGCCGGTGCTGTTGGTGAGCTGTTCCTGCGCTTCACGGCTAGTTAAGGGCTAGTGGGGTTAAACGGATAGTCCATTAATCTCACCCCGCCGAGGTCAGAGCTGAGGGACTCACACGTGGCATGTGATTTATGGCCAGTCTGTGCCCATGCTTCCTCCCTGGGGCTGCTGCCAGAGCTGCCCAGCACCGTGACACTTGCCAAGCACTGGCAGGAGGGATGGCAGGCTGTGCCAACAAGCTCTGCTCCCTGGAGAGTGGAGACACCTTGAGTGTTTCTGCAGCCTTCCCCCAAGAAAGGGCAAATCTGGCTGTGAACAGTGCCACCCTGGCTCAGCACCGGGGGAGAACCTGCCTTGTACTGCTGTACAGGAGCAGCACTCCCTGTGTCACGTGCCCTGCCACCCTCTCTGCCTCCGTTTCCTCATCACCAGGTGAGATTTGGCTCTGTAGCGCCCAGTGTCCAACATAGTGGATTCAAGGGAGGATTCCAGTGCCCCCAGAGCAGCTGGCCCTGGTGTGCTGCAGGTGGGATGGAGCTGGCTGGTGCTTGAGGGTCCCCGGAACCACTGAGCCCTGGGGGCTGTCCCTGAGGCACATGCAGCAATGGATTTCCCTCTTTTATAATGTTCCTCTTGGCCTCTGCTCAGAACTGCACACTATCTGCCTGTTATTAGCCTGCCTGCTGCTATCTGCCCCCGGAGCAATCGCGGGGTGAATGAATAAACACAACAGCATTTAGTGAGATCTGAAAGGAGATGTGATGATAATTTCTTCCCTGCAAATTGTACACGTTCATGTTTTCAGTGCGCTGAAGGCAATTAGAGCGGAGTGGAGCTGGCAAGATGAGGGGCGACGCTGAAGAAGCCGCGACTATGGAGCTGTAATAACAATTTAGATTCTATTTAGATACAAGTGGCTACAAGTTGCGTCTCAATATTGAATCAATCGGCACAGACAAATGATTTAATATGGGAGGCATTTGCGGGAGTGGAAGGAGAGAGAGACCAGCCTTTTAGAGATGTTCAGGTGGGGACAAGCGGACGGGCAGCCAGGACAGATCCAGAGCTCCCACTAGCATGGAGGGGAGATGGGAAGGGGTTATCCTGCAGGGAACAAACATCTCTTCTCACAGCTTTTGGCACTTTGGGCTGGCGTATGCTCGGCATCGATTGGGGAGGTATTTTTAGAGGCAGTCTGGTATTTGTTAACCTTCTCATGCAGAGTGGAGCTCGCTTCTAGAAAGCATGTGTGTGCGCAGGCGTGCGAGAGGCAGGAGAGATCCTGCCAGAGATAAAAAGTAAGTAGCCAGCCACAGCCAAAGGCCGGGCGCAGCTGTATAAATACATGGCGGCCCCCGTCGCCCCCACCTCCTCACGGCGAGCGGGGCTGGTGACACTGGAGAATGCTTTGCTGTCATTAGTTAATTGAGCTGCTGATGTTAAGAAAAGGTTATGTATTTCTCCTGGTAGTTTTTCTTTGTAAAACTCTGACAGGGCTCTCTTGCAATAGCGGTGGTAATGCCCCAGCTGTGGAGTCAGAGCAAATCTTCCCTACAGTGGGGATTTTTTTTTCTTTTCTGTCCCCCCTTTTCCTTTTCTCCTTCCTGAGCTGCTGTGGCTCTGCAGAGGAGCTGGTGAGCCCTGAGCCAGCCTGTGCACCCGCCTCCTGTAAGCGATAGCCCTCTCTGCCGCCCCGTGCAGCGCCTGCCCACTGGCCCAGGGACCACCGGCAGTGCAGGCCCTCTGCCCCCTTACCTGCTCTGGGAAACAGCCCAGGGACTGACACATGCTGGTTGGTAACCTCTTGCAGCTGGGCACAGCTTTGGGGAGGGGAAGTGGGATCGTATCCTGTCTCCAGTTGCAGTTTGGTGGGGCTGCTCCCATGTGCATGATGCTGCCAGAGTGGTTCAAGCGTCCACGCCTTGGCTGGGGCCATGAAACTCGTTTTCCTGCAGCCACTTTTGATGCACGTCCCTTGAGACCAAGTGCCGGGGGTCTGGGAGACAGTTTCTTTCCTCTGACTTTGCTCCAAGTTGTTGTGCTGGGAGGTTTTTGGAAAGGGACAAGAGTCTCTCCTGGGGTGGCTGTGAACATGAGCCAGGCTGCTCTGCAGAGTGGTTCCAGGAGAGAAATGGGAGTGTGGGGGATCCTAGGGGGCTGCAATAGGTTGATCTGTAGCAGACTGGGTTTGCTGCTACAACCTCCAGCTCTTTGGTCTGGAGACAGTTAGAGCCCCTTGTACTTTCCAACTCCATCAGAGGTGGGGGCTGGGGGGTTCTCTGTCAGTAGGTGTGAGGACACATCTGCTGGGAACAGAGCGAAGGTGCATCTCATATTCATCCTTAATGGTCATTTGAACCCCCTGTGCCTCTGAAACACCACCTGGGAGTTCAACTCCTCCTGGGGACTGCTGGACTTGCTTTCACAGTGATTCATCTTGCAGACGCCATCCCTGAGCAGCTCTCAGGTGTTTGCATCCACATGAAACAGCGGCCTGTCATTATCCACCCCCTCGAAGCCGGGGCAGAGGCAGAGAAGCAGGCTGGGCGAGCTCTTGGCTGGGCTGGCTGCACCCAAGGGGAGAGCAGCTCCAGCTGTGCCACGGCATGGCCCCAGGGCTGGCTGCAATGGCCATCCTCACCCCTCATGGCAGGAGGAGCTGCAAGGACCCACCATTCCTCAGGGAGCACCTGCTGCATCTTCCTGTGGGGGCTGAGAGGGGAACATCAGCACTGAGAGCACTGAGCTCACGGGGTTTTCCCTGCACTTCTGCCATGGGGTGCGTGTGCCAGCACAGCACATCCTGCTACAGCTTTTGCTCAGCCAATTGCCTCTCGCTGTCTCTGAGGTCAGCTTGCCACCAAGTCTGCCTAAACCTCAGTGCTTTTGTTCCTCAAGACATCTCCATGCGTGCAGCCATCCCAGCCGGGCAGCAGAGCTCACTGCCACAGAGCCTTGCAAAACGATCTGCCATAAAACCATCACCGGGGTGGAGGGAAACCCTCCAGAAGCAGCCGTGGACTGTGAGCAATGCACAGCCACACTCCCACACGCCGCTCCTGGCAGAGCGAACCATGGCCCCAGACAGCCACTGGGCTCATGCCACCCTGCCCCGCCGGGGTCAGCGGTCAGGGCTCGACCCGGCAGTGGCTGTGTCCAGCGAGGAGGTCGCTGACCCCGGCTTCCCACCGCTGCCTGACGCAGGGAGGTCACCGCGGCCCCCTCCGTCCGCACAGCGGTCGCTGGCTGCTTCTTAATTAATCCCAGGCAAAATTAATCAGTTGATATCCGACAGCTGAAGAGCAGATGGCAATTGCTCTTGTGTCTGCCTCCTCTGACTGGCAATGCTGGACCCAGACAAGTGCTTTTGCCTCTGGTTTTGGGGCCGGGGTCTGCTCTGGGTCAGCCCAGTGCTGCTGTCACACAGCCTGTCCAGGACATGGCTCTGCTGCTCTTTGTGTGCTGACAGCACATGAGGCAGAATCGACTCCATCAGAGACATCCCAGGGGCTGCCCCATTGCACAGAGAGCTGCTTGAGCAGTGCTGTGCAACAAAGAGCACCGTGGCCATAGGTTAAGCTCCTGAGAAAGATGACTGCAAAATTACTCCCATGTACCAGGAGGACATTCATTTACACCACAAAGTCCGGTTTGCTTGCAGACAAGATGGTATAGGGCTGAGCTTTCTCTTCCAAGGGCCCTTCAGACCCCCCTCTGCCTGGCAGATGGAAGAAGTGTCTTGGTCCTGGAAGAAGACCGTGGTCCTGGCAGCATTTGAGTTAGGTGGTACTTGACACCTACTGAGTGTCTCCTCAGGGACTCCAAGGGTTTTTCTGATGGCAGTGGGTAATGTTTCCTGCCAGTCCTATTATCGGGATCTTTCTTTCAGTGTGGTCACCTTGAGCACAGCTGGGATACGGTCAAAATTCCCTGAGGCTGTTTGCTGATCTTCATTCCCAATGAGGAGATGCTTTCCCACCGCTGCAGAGCAACTTGGTCCTGGGACTGCAACAGCAGCTGTTTTCGTGACAACCCTGTGTTCCTCTTCTTGAAGGGATAATGGCTTCCCTGACCCTCCTCCCACTACTTCTTCCCTGACAATGCCTTCCCATTTCCCCGCTGCCTGGCTCCCTCCTCCTGGCTTGAGCCTTTAATCCTTTTCCCCCACAGGCTCTGCTGCTTTGGATTGCTAATCATGACCAGTGGATGCTGGAATTAACAATCTGATCCCATCGACACCCATGAATCTGTAACGAGACTCCGCTTTAGATTAATCAGTCATTAGGCCAAAATGCCAGCATTGTGCCTGAAAACTCTTTGTCTTTACTGCCAGGCTTTCTTTTCAGTTGTTTCATTTCAAATGACTCCAAGGGTTCAGCTCTTCCTCCTTTCCTCCTCAGGAGAGGGGGTGGTTTCTCGGCCACAAGCACCAGCATCATGCACTGACCCCATCCAGTCCCTCACAAGCAGCCCTGAGTGCTGCTCACCCCACTTAGCTACAAATCTGCTCCTTTGGCCTGTAAAAAGAGGTAAATCTAACCTGACCCTAATTACAACAACCTTGGCTTGTTACGGGAGCAGGCACACAGCCTCGCCGGCACAAGCACTGCTGGAGGGTGCTGAGGCTTCTGCTCCAGCCCTGGCTTGTGTTTGGACAGTCTCTGAGCACAGGGGCTGCTGCAGAGAGGGGGCTGCTGCCCGCAGGGACGGTGGCAGTGCCCGTCGTGCCACGCGTGCTGCCTGCGGCTGCTGCCTCAGGGGTAAGCATGAGAGCAGAGGGGTCCAGTTTTGGTGACCTCATTCCTGCAAAACGTATTGGAGAATAGTAACAAGGTCAGAAACAGGCAGAGATACGTGGCGAGGCTGAGCTGCGAGACCTGCTTACCGTGAGAAATTTAAGGATCCCAATCAGTTGATCAAAGGAGAGGAGACCTGAGCTGCACCAGGGGAAGATATCTGATAGCAGTGGCTTCTCCAGCTTAGCAGGTAAAGCAGGATGCCACAGATGGAGGTTTCAAAGGAGGAAAAAAAAAATAAAAAGAGGCACAAATATTTATTTGGGAGAGGAATTAACCACTGCAGCAAGAGGATGCTGCGGGTTCCTCAGGTATGGGGTCCTTAAAATTGTGGGTGTTGCTCAGATGTGAGGTCTAATTTCCTACACGTGGCAAAGGAACTGATGGAGGGGGTTTTCTCTGCCACGTGCAATGCAGTGCTAATGCCTGTGGCCTCCTCTGGCTCTGAAACATGAATAAAACAAAACCAGTTCCCAGCTCTTTTGCTCACACCTCTTTAGAGATGAAGGGGGTAGGAGCAGCATTTGCAGTGTGTCTCCATGGCTCAGCCTGCCCATACCTCTGTCCCAGTACCCTCCTGCCAGAGAGCAGGGTAAATCTGATAAGGCACCCGGGGTTAGACTTTATCCCACGCAAGTCATTTCTGAAGCATGCCTTGTTTTCAGCCTGGCCTGCTCCTTTTCCTGGGGAGCTGCAAACAAACCTCACTCAGCCCATAGGGAATAGCACCTGAGCTGTAAAACATGTTGCCAGCAGTGGTGCAGTGGGCTGGGAGAGTGCAGGGGCTGTGCCCACCACCCTTTGGAGAGCAGCAGGAAAGCAGAGGGAAACAAACAGCCTGTGCCAGGCGCTTGTCACCAGCCAAGCTGCCTGACGCTGATCGTGTCTTACCACTTCTTTGGCTGCTTCAGAACAGGGATTTTCCAGCTCCTCATGACCTAAGCATCCTCCAGGAGCAGGGCTCTGGGCAGAGGCACGAGTGGATGTTCTGTCCCTGGGCTGCCTTGGTGCTCCCTGGGCTGCTCTGTGCTCAGCACCACGTTGAGGTGTTACCATGGCAGAGAACCAGAGTGTGAGTGGCTGAAGGTGCTGGAGCTGCACTCAAGGACTGCACCATGGGGCATTGCAGGCAGGCTGGACCCCTCCACAGCTGGTAACAGCAGAGCTCCCGTGGTGAACCATATCCACATGAGGAGGGGGAGATGGGGATGTAGCGGGCATGAATAGCTTCCCCTTCTGTAGTCCCCATCTCCCAGCCCATTGCTGGTCCCATGCAACACTCACTCCCCACTCGCACTTGCGGGTGCCCCCCATGGGAGCCCACCCAGCTCCAGTGAGCTAACCCCCATACCTACCCCATGCCCCTCAGTTAGGACAGCCCCCCTTGCAGCAGCAGCCCTGGCTTGCAGCTGCATTTCCAGCCCCAGCAACGGAGGCAGGAGATGCCTCACTGCGCTGCAGGGGCCGCTGGGCTGGTCGCCTCCAGGGCCAAACCTCTTTCCTCTGGCCTCACCAAGAGGGCAAGGGACCGAAAGGTGCCGGGAGCTTATTCAGGCTTCTCGCTGGAGGAGGGGAGTTTATTGGAAAACACCTGGAATCTATTAGGCCTGGAATATGGAGTCAAGGTTTTGCCGCCTGCAGGCAGCTCAAGTATAAATAGCGGCAAAGGGTTTGTTTTGACTACTTTAAATTGTGCAGGTTTTGTGCCCTGAGAATTGGGAGTTTGAAGCTGCTCCTAACGTAATAATCCTCCCGCTTCCCCCTCCCGCTGCAGTGGCCAGGAATCTGCACCTTGTTCTCTTCTCCTTCTCATTCCTCTCTTTGTTTGACTATTTTCCCTATTTCCCATCTGTTTATTGCAAACCTCCCTCTTCCTGGAGCCTTCAAGAGTCTCCAAGGAGGGGAGAGTTGGAAATGTTGTTGCACGCAGGGAAGTGAAGGGGAAAGTTTGGAGCTTTACGATAAAAACCAGAGAGCTGGGGATAAAAAAAAAAGAAAAAGGAAACAAAACCAAATACCAAAGCATCAGGGCAGGCCACTCTGTGCAACAGGATGACCCATCAGTGATGGGGGACAGGACTCGGGTGATGCTGTGAACATTGTGACTGCCTCTTGGCTGGGGACAGAGCAGGGAGGTTTGGCTGCCCCACACATGGCAGCCACATCCTCTCCCATTCCCACGGCTGCCACGGCAGCAGCAGCGCTCCTGCTAATGCCGTAGTAATGGAGCAGCGTGTGGCTCCTAATGGAAATGCTCCATCACTGCCAGCTCAGAGTCCCCTCAGTCCCCATGCTGATGATTGTTGCTACTCTTATGTGCTGATGCCACCACACCGACGTGTCTGGCAGTTCCAGGCAGAGACTGATGCAACTTCAGCTCCAAGGCACTGCTGCTCCAAATTACGCCATATATCTGTGAGGAGAAGGAGGGAGGGAGGGAGCTCTGAGGGCCGCAGGCTCCTGAAGGAAAGGCAGGCTGCCCGGCACCACTGCGTGGGATTGAGGGGCAAGCGTGGCCGCAGAGCTGCCCTGACCTGTCCTGGCCTCCTCCGCGCACCGTGTCCCCCATTGGCACTGTGCTCCCTGCCTGAGGTCAGCCCTTGCATCCTGCCCTTGGCGTGGTGCCTGGCTGAGTTTCTTCTTGAAGTCTTTTGGCATCACCCAGTGCAAACAGAGCTGCTCGAGAGGCAGCAGACAAGAGCATTGGCACAGTGGCACCCATCCGGTGCCACAGCCATGCAAGAGGAGCCGAGTCCTCGGGGCTGCTGTGGGGCTGAACCATGGACCCTGACCTCTGAGGAGAAGCACCACGAGGGTCAGGGGCTGCCACACACGGCGGGTAACAGCTCTTCCCTCAGCTTCAGAGGTAGCCATCTGTGCTGTAGACCTGAAAGTCAAACCCTGCTGACAAGCCATCTGGGGTGTCCAAACGACTGCACATGGTGCAATTTATTTTCCTACTTTTCCTTTTAATCATTGGTTTATTTCATTCATCTGGTGAGAAAACAGCCTTGAAAAACAAGGGTTTATGTCCTGGAAAGAGCCCGCAGTGGCCAGGGCGGCCAGGCACACCATGAGCCCAGGTGTTGGCTCCTTGGCTGCTCAGCACACGTGCCCTATGGTTGAAGTCACACCTTGGGGGCTCGGGGAGCCCTGTTGTGGAGTGAAGGGTCAGGCTGCCTGGACACAATAACAAAATGCTACTCCACAGGAGGAAGAGCAGCCACGAACCCCCAAGGAGCACGGCAGTGTGTGCAGCGGGGCCTGCTGCCAGACCAGCCCCTGTGCCGTGGAGGTGGCAACTCACCTCATACTCATACTCATACTCATACTCATCACCTCATACGTCCAGTCACCAGACTCCAGCTCGTGGGGAGACGGGTTTACCCATTGCACATAATTCTCCTCTTCATGCTCTTTGTCCTTTCAGTCCAATTTAAGAACTAGAAAGGGATGAAACCAGGTTGGATGTGAGCTGCTCCAGCAAAACTGAGCCTGGCCCTGCAAGGTGGGAGCCAGGAGGTGCTCATGGCCCCACTCAGCTTGTGAGCAGCCCAGCCCATCACAGGGGACATGACTGTGCCCTGGGCACAGCGTGTCCTGCTGCCGGGGCTTCCCAGCTCCACAGCTGGCATTTGCTTGTAGCCATCTCCTTGGGTTGGCCTTGGGGTATTGGCAGACAGCTTCAGTGGCAGGCAAAGCCAACCAACATCCTTCCCTGAGCCACTGCAATCAGAGATGGTAGTGTAGGAGTGCCATGGAGCCTGGACAAACTCAGGCTATGGACAGTCTCCTCCACACAGCCAGAGCTGTGGCTTCACTCCACAGCTTCCCAGGCTGGAAATGCTCCCAGCACCTCAACCCCATGCATGGACCCTCATGGCATGAGCTAAGGATCCTAGGATCCCTCGCCCCCTTGAACTGCCCAGCACACAGTATCTCTCTGCCACCCACCCATGTGCACCCCAGGATGCCCTAGAGCAGCTGAGCTATCTGCACAAGACAGCTCCAACAGTCACCCCGATGCCTCTGGAGCAGTCACTGCTGCTCACACCCAGGCTGAACATCCCATGGCAGCACTGCTGTGACCAGGCCACTGCGGGGTCGGGGACACACCATGGGCTGGGGTCCTGCACCCGCCGTGACTGCGCACGTCCTCAATCTTGTCTCCTTTCACGTGGAATTAGTGTGACACAATTAAACCCTCTCGTTAGACAGCATTATTTACTCCAAAGGAAACGTGGGGCCAGCCGCGGGGAGCTGGCAGCTCAGCGTTTCGCACATCATTATGTTCCCCTCACAGCTTTGAAGTCGGAGAGCCCAGGCAGCTCTTATTCCCTGTCGAGTTCGTGCGCCAGGGCAGAGGCAGTGGCAGGAGGGCCATGAGCAGGGCGTGCAGCACCCACGAGCCAGGTCTCACCCCAGGTCATCACCCTGTGGAGGGTCTCGTGAAGCCATAACCCCTCAGGGAAGCTCAGCACCCCTCAGGGGAGCTTGTGACCGCTGCTCAGAGCTGCAAGGATAGGGACAGGGTCTCTTTACCCACTCCCTCAACATGTCCCTTTTCTGGATGCCTTGGTAACCCGCCTTGACATGCTCCTGCAGCAGATGAACAGAGCTCCAAAACCTCTAGTGCCTGCCTGTGCTCCATCCTCAGGATTGCTGCTGTGTTCTCCCAGCGCTGTAGGCAGGATGGGTGCACGGGGCCGGAGATGATGGTTCCTTTGATGCCGCGGGTTTATTTACAAACGATGTGCAATATCCTTTTCCTCTTGGCACAGGGGAATCGAACAGCAGAGGGTGTGGGCTTGCGCAGGCTGCTCAGCCTCCCCAGGCAGCGCTGGACCCAAATGCTCCTTCACCTTTTCCCTCTTCGCAGGGTTTATTCCACCCCTTTTTCGAGCTTCCTCTGCCCTTGCTGCTCCTCCTTTCCTTTTTTCAGCGTGACTTACTGCTCTGTGCTGGCGGCATGAATCCTTTTATCCCTCTGTGCCCACGCAGCAGGGTAGGAGAAAGCTGCCTGGGCAGATGGGTCATCTCCAAGGTTAAGAAGCATCTCGGCTTTGCTCCCAGCCACCGCTTGCCTCCATCCTTGCATTAAGGTTGGAGGCATCTGCCAGCGTGGCTGGCTCTGCCCTGGCTGCAGGGATTTCACCAATCATTTCTTTTAATAGGACTGGGGAAAAAAAACAAAACAGAACACAACAACCCAACAAAATGTTATTTTCACACCTCTTTAACCAGCCAGCTCATCCTTTCTGTTAGGCACTGGCTGCAGGTTGCCTTCCCTGCAGCCTTTCTGCCCAAGCTCTGGCTTGGGTCCCAGCTGGGGCTGGGTTCCCATGTGCCCACAGTGACCAGCACGGCTGCCGGCCACAGACGAGAGGCATGGGGCAAGGAGGCACCAGCCTGTAGGAGCAGAGCATGGCAGGGCAGGCACTTCCTACCCTGGGGCATCCTGAGGGTCCAGTCCCCACAAGGGGACCCTCAGCAGGTTCCTTGAAGCGGCTTCAGCCCCGGAGGACCCTTGTGGGTTTCCACCAGCCGCTGTGTCTCAGCCGCCGCTGCCAAATGTTTTAGGGGAGAGGAGCCAAGTCAGGCAGCCAGGAGATAAATCTGAGCTCTCTCTGGCTGCTCTGGGACTTTGCTCAGGATTAATTGGAGGCAGCGGTTCTCCTCCTGCTCTTCTACCCCAAGAAAGGATGAGGCAGCCGGGCTGGCAGCCCCAGCTGGCCTGGCTCCTCACGGGAAGCTGCCGACATGTTTTCACCATGAGGAAGGTGTGTGTGTGTGTTTGAGCTCAGGCGCAACCGCTTGTGAAGGTGGGAGGAGGCAGAGGATGTGCTAAACTATGAATGAGCACAGATCAGAGCCTCTCCCCTGCAACCCTGACAGCCTCTCTCCATGAAATATTTAGAGGTGCTTGCAAGACGTAGTTAGATCTGGCTGCTCGTGGGATGGCTTTTTTTTTTTTTTTCCTGGAGAAAAGCCTGGTGTCCACCTGAAGTTAAAGCTAATTTAAACAGTAGGGGGAAATAAACCCTGGGATGTAAAGGAGGAACAATAGCCCCAGCATTAAATAAGCGAGGGAGTGGGAACTGGCAGTGGCTGGTTTATTAGCCACACAGCACCAAAAACATCTGATGCACGTTATGAGATGCAAAAAAAAACCAGTCTCGGTGAAGCAGAATAAGGCACAGGGAGATGTCAGTGCTTGTAATCCCAGAGCACCACAGCCCTGCTCCTTGCAGCATGAATCAATCAGCCTGCCAGGAGCAGCCTTGCTTTGACCTCCGCCCTCCCCAGCAGCAGAGCAGCTGGGAGTTCAATGCAATTTAAAGACTACCTCTTTCCAAAGGTAAAGCATGAATACATAGCCACCCACTGGCAACCCCCCACCCCAGGGGTGCCGATGGCTTTGGGGCTGAGGGTGCCACTGCATGTGGAGCAGCGGGCCCGGCCCACAGGCACCCGACATCCTTCTCCAGCCTGTTATGGCGAGGATGTAATTTCTAAAATAACACGTTACTCTTGCCTAATCATCCCACTTTTTAGAAGTCACTTCCGGCACCAAGCTCAAGTTATGAGAAGCATTTCTGAGCCATTGTCTGGGTGCCAAGAAAGAAGAAAAAGAGAGAGTCAGAGTTATGATTGTTATTGGAGTGTTTTATTTTGGTTTTTAGATGTCTGGATTTCTGTTATAAAATGTATGAACTGCAAAGGAACTTAAATCTTTATGTTCACAATATTAGCTTCTCATTTCTAGGCTCAAATAGTTATGGCTTTTCTTAATTCTCTTGGAAATATTCTGCGTGTTTATTTTTTTTCTCCTCAAATGTTTATGTAACTTCCTCTGGAAGTTTGAGTTTTAGTTAATTAACTTTCTGCCCAGAACTTTCTTTGCTCTGTTTCTTTGTTAATATACCTAGCATTTCCAGTTAAGACCACGACTGCACCTCTGCTAAGTTCACTTGGCTTCCACCACATAAAACATCTTGTTTTTAAGGGTTTTGGCTTTCTTCAGAGCAGACCCAGCCTAGAAGGCAGCTTCAAAGATGCTCAAAGAGGTGCAAGTCCTCCAGAGTCCAGCGTGGGTGGAGCTGGCACGGCTGTGAGGGCAGTGGGCAGGAAGAGCGAGTGCCATTCCAATGGTGATGGTTTTGGTGGCACCAAAACCTGCTAGGGTGGGAATCTGGGAGTAATAAGATGCTGGGGCCAGAGCTGGCAGGCTGAGCAATCTCCATTCACCTCCACAGATGCAGCGCAAAGCAGAGAGGGGAAAGGGGTGCCAGGAGACCTTGGTTTGCCCCACATCCTCCATGCAAGCGACACGGATGAGTCTGCCTGGCTCTCTCCTCACTGCACTGCTGCCTTCTGCATCCCCTTTGCACATCCCTGCCGGTGTCTAACACCTTTTCACTGTAATGTCATCTGAAGATTTAATTAAGGTGCTGTTTGTTCCCTCTACTAGATAATTAATTGAAGGTGTTAGATAAAACTAGGCCTAACACCAATCTTTGCTGGGTCTGAACAGCGCCTTCCAGCTCAAGATATTATTGTTCCCTTTTGTTTCAGATCCTTCAGCTTGTTCCCAGCCCCTGTGAAAAGGCTTATACCCAAACCAATTTGAATTAATTTTTCAAGCAAGATACCACAAGACAGAGATACTATTAAAGGCTTTGCTAGAAAATCAGAGTTCATTAGAATACACCCAGCTGCCGTTCCCTCCCCTACACGTTCTGTCCTTCAGTATAAAGACAGAAAAGAAAAACAGTTTTGACTGCCAGAGCTTTGGTTTAAGCCAAAGGACATGCATGGCTGTAGGGACACCGATCCGCCAGGTGCCACGGCAATGAGAAGGCTTTCAGTGGTGACCTTGTGTGTCCTCAGCAGTGGCTCTGCCAGCAGAGTCCTGGCATCACCAGGGAGCTGTGTGGTGATGCCAGCATGGCCTTGGGCAGTGACAAGCCAGCCTCCATGTGTGCTGTCCCATTCCCATCACACAAACACCGTGCCTTGGCTGGGAGCAGGGCTGGGACTCGAATTTTGCTCCTTGTTGACTTTGGAGAGCAAGAAGTAAGGTCTCCTCCAAGATAACAGGGACATCACGTGTAATGGCCAGCACCTCCCTGGTCACAACACCCCCAAGCATTTCTCTTCCTGTTTCTCAGTCTGTAGAGGCCAGGAACATGGCAGTAGCAATTCTGGGCTCTGGAAATACGGCTGTGGTGGCCAGCAGCACTCTCCACATGGCTAAGGGATGTCTCCAGGCAAGGAGAGCCTGGCCAGCAGTGACCCTACTGAGGGCCTCCCTCCACTCAGCACACTTCCCTTCCTCCCTGAGCCACTATCTCTCTCCTGCACTGGAAAGGAACCTTACAAAAGATCAAAGGATACAGAAAGCTTTTGTAATTTCTCCTTTAAATGCAATTTTATCAAGCAAGAAGAATCCCACACTTGTTATTTAAAGAGAGGGCCCTATCAGCAATGTTTTTTTTGTAGTTAGTCTGAGAGTGTTCCTGCTGCCAGCCCGGGTGCCTTTACCCTCATCTTAACATGAGATTTTTTGTGTAATTCCCAGTAAGCTTTTGACAGCAAACATACTATCAGCACCTGGCACCCAGGTTTGCCTGCACCACCAGCACCTTGCAGCCTGTGGGGGAAGATGGATGGCATTTGAAGGGGTTCAGCCCCTATTTCTTGCCTCAGGCAAGATGCAAGTCAGAATTCCTTGCAATGCTGGAGAAAGCAGGACAGAGTGGGGCTGGGAGAGGATGTCTGTCCTGACAGCCAGGGAGGGCATGGGCTTGGAGAACTGAATCTGAAGTTGCTTTTGATTCAAACACTGGAAGCACTGATGGGAAGATGACAAAAGGCCCTGTTTTTGGCACTGGTGTATTCCAGGCATGTGCCCAGCCTGCCTCTGCTGTTGGAGAAAATGCAAACAGCCCTCCCTGGCTCCCCAAACCGCTGTAGGGAGACATGGGGTATTCTCCCAGCCCAGCTTATGTCACCCTGCACGTTGCATTTAAATGGAGCCCTTTCTGTCTCCTTAACAAGAATGACACTGCTTTGCTTATTGCCTATTAACTCGAGAGGTGAACACATCAGCCGGCAGAATCAGAAACATTTACCATGAAAAGGAAAAGCTGAAATCCCATTTTCTACCCGCAGCTCAACGGGAAACAGCCTGTCAAGGCCAGGCAGGGCTGTGTTCAGTAGGTGTCCACTCCACAGTCAGCTCTTCCCAGCCTCAGTGGAGGCCCCCTGTGAAGTAAAAGCACCTCAACAGTGCCAGAGATGAACTCCAAAGGGATAAACTCTTCCATATCTTGGTAGTTTCTGCCCCTAGTGCTCTAATTCATCTGCTGATGCCCTCACTCAGCACTCTCTCTCCTCTGGGGATGATGGCACCAAGCAGTTGATGCTGGAGAAGGTCACACTGCTGTCTAGGGACAATGGCACAGGAGATCCTTGCTCCCTGCCCCCCTCCTCCAAGCGTGGCCCGTTAGTTCTGGGGATTTGGGTTTCCATTAGTGCCTGTATGGTGGCCTTTCTCCTTCACACTGGCATTTCCACGGCTGCTTAACTTCAGTGCATTTCATTAGCACAGAGGTTTCTGTCGATATTAGAAAGTCACTGTAATCATCAGGGGGATTTGCACGGCTGTTAGCCCAGGAGCTTCGCTGCTCTGCAGGTTTTCTGCTGCAGTTTTGTAGAAGGTGTCTTCCACTTGTACACTGTTGGCAGGGACTTTGTAACCCCGTGTCCCACTCTATACTGGGGGTTGCTGCAGGAGTGTCAATGCCTTCTAAGATGCCCATCTCATGGGAACACCTTCTGGGATGCCCGTCAGGATGCCCATGACCACTGGAGTTTCTGTACCTCCCAGATATCTGTAACACCCCATGGCAACAGCACCCACCTCAGCAACCGCTGTTGCCCCTTCCTGCCATGGAATACGCAGCATGCTACCAAATCATCCTCTCTGGTGCATCTCTGGCACACATCTCCTTTCGCCAACACTCACTTCTTCATCTCCACTCACCCTTTCCTAGCATTTTGTGAGCCAAAGAGGCAGGTGGAGGGATGCAGGGTGGTGGGGAACATGGCAGCAGCTGGGCAGTGGGGCCATGGAGATGGCTGCTCACCCCTTTCCCCTTCCCCAGTACTTGTTAGGGCCATGGGGATGGCTGCCAACCCCTTCTAACTCCCCCAGTGTTCGTTGGGGCCATGGAGATAGCTGCCTACCCCTTCTCCAGTGCTCACTGGGGCCATGGAAATGACTGCCCACCCCTTCCCCCTTCCCCAGTGCTTGTTGGGACCACGGAGGTGACTGCCCACCCCTTCCCCCTTCCCCAGTGCTTGTTGGGACCACGGAGGTGACTGCCCACCCCTTCCCCCTTCCCCAGTGCTTGTTGGGACCACGGAGGTGGCTGCCCACCCCTTCCCACTTCCCCAGTGCTCACTGGGGCCGGCTATCCTTTCGCGGACAGTGCAGTTCTGTTTTGCATCACCGCTTTGAAAAGTCCTTAGAGAGAGAAGTGATTTATGAGAGGTTTCTTGTACGAGGGGAAATAAACCTCTGACCAGATCCAACTGAAATCCACACTGCTTAATTTTCTGTGGAATCAGGATTTTAGCCCTATCTGAGGATTTTGCTTCTTTCCAAGAAAAACAACCAGTGCCTTTCTCATAAACAGCCACTTTCTCTCCCTTTTCAGAAGCAGGGCTGGCTGGGAAGAGCTGCTCTCCCCACTGGCCCACGTGCCCTGGTCCTCGCTCCTCCACGCCGGAGCCCTGCGGTTCGCAAATCCCGGCGTTTCCGACCAGTGCCGAAGCGAGAACATCTGCTGGGGAAGTCAACGGTCATTAATTAGCTTTTAACTGGGAGATAGAGAAGCAGGAGAGAGGCACGGACCTCTTTAATGAGAATAAAAGGTGTTTAAGTTTAGAGAAGCACAAAGGCGCCCCCGGTTACTTTGTAATATGATAAGGGGCTGGGAATTTAAAGCAGAAATAGAGGGGCTTGGGGAAAGGGGGGGAAGGAAGGTGTTTGGGTGCTCCAGCCAAATCCAGTGGAGACTAAGAGAGAGACAGTACTGGAAAACTGAGGTTCTCAGAGCAAAGGGCTTCCAGGTGGGAATAAATGAGCCCCTGCCGTGCCCCCAACTGTGTGCAGGTGGGGGGAATCAGGTGATGCCGCTGCCAGGTGATGCTGGAGCAGGATCAGAGGTGCTAAAAGGCAGGGAGTGGAGGGCTGAAGGAGGGATGTTAGAGGTGGATCAGTGTCTTCTGTATGTGACAGCTTCAGGATGGCTTGTCCATGGCAGACCAGGTTTGCTGGGATTGTGTGGCGCCAGAGGGGCTGAGGTGGCTCAGTAGAAGCTCTGTGCTGGTTTGGGGAACTGAGAGTGAGCATACAGAAGGGGATATGCCTGGATTTGTGCGTGGCTCAAGCAGACAAGAGGCTTTGTGAGCTGCTAGAAGCAGAGAACTTGAGACCATGTTAAAAATAGCATAGGGAGAAAGGGAGGAGCAGGTAGTAAGGGAAAGGCGTGATGCTGAAGACAATGGAGTTGGTGGTGAAGGTCAAAATAGCCAGGAGAAGCTAGGGGTGAAAAGCAGGAGCTACGTCTAGGCTTTGCTCTGTTTGCCCTGCGTAGGCTATTGTTAAAATAATGATGGGGAAGACAGTGTTGTGGCAGCCCTAGAGAAAAGGGGGAAGACTGCTCAGGGGAGGAAAAAAATTACCAAAGGCAGCTGGAGGTGTATAATTACAATTATGATATGTTAAGTGTTAGCGCATATACTCTCTGAAAATGGATGGCACTGAAGCTTTGAGGCAAAGGCTGGTGTATGAAGAAACTCAGTTAATTAGTTAATCAGAGCTCTTTAGGAAATGTTTCCTCAACTTGTTTTTCTTTCCCCCTCTATTTCTGTAACTATCAAATTGTTTGTTGCTCATTCTTAAAGTGAAATCCACCCAGAGCCTGCCATGGGAGGCTGCTCTGTGTGGAACAAAAGGAGGAAAACCAAAAAGCATGGATAGAAGAATTCACTCAAAAGTTTTTAATCTTCTTTGAAAAGCACAAACTGAACTTTGGGAATTCCCTCTATGTGTTTAAACCATCAACCCATCTCACCATCACCTGATCTGACCTTGCCTGCTGGGGTCTGTCCCTGAACAGGAGGAGTGTCCCTCAAACCAGTCCCAAGCCCTCCACCTCTCTTTCCCTCCTGCCCCTGACACCGCTGGTGCTCTGGGCTGCCATAGCCCTACCAGGCAAACGGAGGGAGAGTATTACCCAGTTTTGCACAGGGGAAATGATATAATTGGAGCTGTTTGGATTTAGAAATTAAAATAATTTGGGTTTGCTCAGAAAGGTTCACACAACGTCAGCTTCCATCAGGCAGATGAGAAGCAGAGATGCCCCGGGAGCGAGCGCTCTGACAGCTCTCCCAAATAACACCCGCTCTGATGGGGCTCCTTGCTTTTATTTCGCCCAGACCTATTTGGAGATTGGTGAGAGGGGTTTCCTCCCACACTGGACAAATCTGTATGCCCTTTCTCAAGGCAGACATGATTTCCCTCGGGTATCTGACCAGCCCTCGCCATACCCTCAGGAGGCAGCCAGCACACTAGCCCCTGGAGCCAAGGGATCAGCTTTCTCTTGGTCCCCAAATCTACCCTTTCTGCACCAAAACCTTTGGGCAAGACACCTCCTTGTGCTGTAAAATGCCTGGGAAAACCCTTCCAAGCCAGCAGTGGTTTTTTCAGAGTGCTGAGTGCAGAACAGATGCATTGAGAAACCCCACCTAAGCTGCTGTTTTCACTCACCTCTTGTCCTGGGGCTATCTCTCAGCTTGTCCCCACCACCTATGCTGAGGACACCTTTTTCCCCCCAGTCCTTCCCTGACCATCACTCACCCGGTTCCACACGTATTTCAAACCATTATGGCTCCTGTTGCGTTATTTCTATTCACAGTGTGACCTAATTAAGCATCATCTGCAAATGCAATTACTTTGTCATTTATCTTCTTGATCATTAATGCTCAACCCAACAAGCCCGGGCCTAGAGCTGGTTCCCAAGCCAGCTGCCACGCAGGCTCCTGGGCTGGCTGCATTCACCAGCCAATTAATTCCTCCAAGATCTCCGAGGCAAGGGGTAAAATGCCCTGGGTCCTGCTAGGCTTTATCAACCAGTCCCTGGCTCTACAGAGGGTGTGATCTCCTGTAAAATACCGTTCGGTTTTGACCGCCACGGTTTGTCCTTAATAAATTTTTCCTCTGCATGGCTCGTGGCTTTGCTCTCCTCCGGGAGCAGGCAAATGGCTTTTCCTTAATCCCCGATTTTTGTGGCGTTCTTTGCCTGGTGGATGAAACAAATTTCCTGGCTACTAATTGTCAGTCTGCTTTTCTAGTCTCCCTTTTTTGTTTGTGTTGTGTTTCTTTTTAATTTTGCTTTGTGTTTGTCTCCTTCCCTGCCAGTCCCCATTCTTTCCCCCCCCCCCCCCCCGAGCCCTCCATCGATTTGTTACGGCAGCTCGGAATTTGGCTGACTGTGGGTTTGTTTCTGTTTCTGATGGTGAGGTTTGAAGTGGCAGAGGCTAGCTAAGTTCCTTAGCGAATTCCCTTAATGATTCACAACGCATGTTGCTCGCCCCGGCTGATTTGTGTCTGTTGGGTTTGTCAAGCGTTCCCTTACGTGCTTTTTATCAGTAAGTGTATTTACAAGGTCTTCATTACTTCCTAATTGACCATGCCTCTTCTCTTTAGTTATTGCCTTAAAGAGCAATTTAAAAAAGCAATTCAGCGACAGCCATTTTAAAGCTCTTCGTTCCTCCCAGCCCCTTTCTCATTTATTATTATCCTTCTGTCTCACTAGCACTTCTTTTCCCTGATGTCTTTAAAAGCCCTTCGTATTCCCTGCAACATTTTATCAGCTCTTATTCCACCCATCAGCTGCCATCCCTGTGGCTTCACCTGCCTCACCTCCATGGTTTTGGTGCTTCCCCTCTTCTCACTGACTATATTCTACGGTTTCTCAGCCCCAACCCACCCAAGGATGCAGTACTTGGCAGTAGGACTCCTTTTTCCGTGTGCAGGTATTAGGGGACAAGGAGTCACGTTGCCTCTTCGAATGCCTCGTGCTTCCACCTTGCATCTCCTGCCGGGTCCCAGGGCCTGTGGGGCCAATCTTGACCCAAGGCAGATATTCCATCCAGCCCCAGCAACCACCACTCCTTCCCAGCTGTCCCCTTACTTCTGTAAATCACTCCAGCAATTCCTCCCAGCTGCCAGTTCCAAGGTTGGTCACACACTGTGCAAAACCCAGTATCTTAATTGGTGGCTTTTGGGTTTGTCCAGTGCTGTGCTCCCCGAGCCCCCTTCATCCCCCTTCACCTTCCCGTGCTGCTTCCGTTGCCCGTCTCTAGTTTCCCTCTCCTCTCATAGCATCATATTTTTGCAGTCCAGGAGACTGGAACTAAACAAGTATTCCTTGATTTATTCATACATTCATAGACTTTAAGGCCAGGAGAAACTATTGGCTCACTTAGCCCGACCTCCTGCGTATTACAGGCCATTAAACTTCATCCGGTTATCCCCGTACTGAGCTCTGTAATTTGTTTGGCTGAAGTGTATCTTTCTGGAGAGGCCCCCCCTAGTCTTGATGCGAAGACAGGTTTATATAATAATGTTTTCTATCTCACTCTTTATATATTCTATAACGTTTTATCTGGATTTT
Organism: Urocolius indicus; assembly: GCA_013401255.1. Lineage (NCBI taxonomy): Eukaryota > Metazoa > Chordata > Aves > Coliiformes > Coliidae > Urocolius > Urocolius indicus. Next base: position 178,914 of record WBNH01007657.1, on the reverse strand, counting down.
GAATGCTGCTGCATGATGCATAGACACATTTGGGGGAATATCTGCAGTGATGTTCAGGCATTTTTCTTTTCACCTCAGCTGCATTCAAACCATTTACTGTGTACAAACAGCCCAAGACACATCCCCACATCAAGTGATAGTTAAACAGTGCTCTCCTCTGTGCTGGGGCCCAAGCAGGATGGGGTCCAGCTCCACAATGCGTTCCCTGCCCTCCATTAACCCGTTTCCCCAGCCCTGAGAGAAAGGGAGACAGGCCTGTTTCTGGTGGAGATCTCTGGGCACCCCATGGTTTGACGGTTTTTTTTCTTTTTCGTCTTTGAAAACCAGTCTGGATTTTTTTTTTCCCCCCTGTGTTTTGTCTTCTGTGGCTTATGTTCCTTGACATGTCGGCTGGTTTTGATCTTTTTCCCTTTCTGCATTACAAAATTGTCAGCTGTGTAACCTAGAAACAGGGCTGCCTGAATGATATGTTTGCAAATAATATTTGTTAGAAGTTTATCTCTCTTTAGTCCGTGAATCATGCCTGCCCCAAACCTGGTTTGAAGGGACGTACTGGTGAGGAGGAAGGAGTGCTCTGTACTATGCTGCCAGCCAGCTGTGGAAACCAGGCCTTACTCTCAGCTCCCGCGCTGACTTCCTAAGAGAATTGGTGTGAGTCACATCATCCTCCTCCTCCCCAGCATCCCTGCCTTTTTGAGCCAAGCACAGACTCGTCCCTCTCTTTTTTTTCCTTGGGGTTTAAGCAAGAGAGCCCCAGTCTGACAGGGCTCTGTGTGCCCCACATCTGGAGCCCAGAGGTGCAAATTCATGCAGGCACTGTCCTTCTGCAAGGTCTTTCATGACTGGCTCTCATGACCCCTCTGTGGTATCAGCAACTTACGGTATATGCCAGGACAGCCTATGTCTTAAAATGATGTTTGGGAGCTTGCTGCAGGGCCGGGCACCTTCCTCACTCCCACTTCCACTGCCTGGGGGAGCAGACACTCCCTGAAGCTTCTCCTTTGCGTTTTGCTTCTGTGTTTCAGTATTTCCCTTGGATCCCTTTGCTGCAGCTTTGCAGAGTGCTCTGCAACCTGCCCTGCACTCACAGGCAATTCTTGTCCAACTCCTCTCTCATCTTGGCAACATATTGTTGCAAAGCTGGTTCTGGACTTGGGCTGCAGCCCTCACCCTGGACATCCACTCATTTGATGTTGATGAGGGACCCCTGGCACAGACTACCCAGGGATGGTGTGGAGTCTCCTTCTCTGGAGGTTTCCAAACCCGCCTGGATGTGTTCCTGTGTGACCTGATCTCGGTGGACCTGCTTTAGAAGGGGATTTGGACTAGATGATCTCTAGGGGTCCCTTCCAACCCCCACCATTCTGTGATCCTTCCTCACTGCCAGAGGCAGTGGTGGTATTTCTTCCCCTCTCCCATATGCAGTTCATCTTCTCTTGCAGTGCACCACCATCCTCTGCCTTGCGCTAGGTAGGCAGTCTCAGGTGTTTCTGCCAAAGCCAGAGTATCTCTGTGTCCATCCTCATTTAATTTAAACACCAATGAATTCTCCCAGCCACGGTGTTCATCCGTCTCATGAGCTGTCCGATTCATCCAGCCGCCTCACAACTCTCCCCAGCTGTGCAGTTAATGTGTCCCTGGGTTGGCTGAGCATCAGAGCTGGCTGGTTTTATTTCTTTTTCTTGCAGCTTGCCCTGGTTTTCCAAGCAGGCTTCCACCTGCACCCCGCTGTCTGCTCTCTCTTGGTGACTTGAGCCACTTTGGTTAGGTCAACAGTTCATAATTTCAAATAGCATTTCTATGTCTTTCTTGGGATGTAACATTGAAGACATGAGATGGGCAACAAACAGTGGCATCTTGGCAGAGCTATTGCCTGTCCTTGGCTCCATCTTTGGGACATCACTGATATGCAAATCCTTGCAGTGGGGGCACGTGGCTGCCTTATATCTGCCCGCCTGGAGCCTTATGACCCAAAGCCATCCTTCCTGATGTGACTTAGGGCTCATTGGACAGTCAGTGTCCCAACTTGTCCACTGGGAACAGGGAACAGCTGGGGCTGTGTAGCCCACTTGCTTCTCCAAAATAGCTCTGCCCCTCTCCACGTCAGCCCTGCTTGGCTCTGTGGGTAATGCTCACATCTCAGTTGACACTTCTTACTTAAAGTGCTCACCCTTCACTTGTTGGAGCCTGTTAATCTTGGCAATTAGCTCTCGCTCTGATGCAATTTTCATGCACACTCTCCCTCTCCCAAATCCCTCTAAGACCCCCTCGGAGCGTGTTCCTGTGCTGCTGCAGCTGCCTGCTTGGCTCCACACCATCCCTCCCCAGCAGAGCCTGAGCACGGTGGGGAAGCCAGGCATTTATTTAGGTGTCATGTGCACTTAGACGCCTGGTCCCTGACACTGCTTTCTGCAAACCTGACGAGCAGTATGTCGCCCTTCTACCTCTGCCCTCCCATCCTGCTGGGAAGATGGGAGAGGCGAATGTCTCCTTTATGTCTGCGAAGCCCGAAGGCCTGATAAAGATTCAGGGTGAGCTATCGCTGGAATGAGGAACAGGGAGAAATCTGAGCTGCATAATTAGGTACTTTGGGGACTGTATCAAAATGCAGCTGACTATAGATTTCTGTATGGTACGTGCTCTTTCGCATTGACTTTCCTGCTCCTTCTTCCACTAATGCACTGGGAGGTAGTGGAAGGCCCTTTGCCCAGGCCCCTGGAGATGGAGTTCAGTGTGATCCCATGAAAAAGCTGAGCAAGAATTTGGAGGTGAAGGGCTGTTTGGATGTGGCTTGGAGCAAGGAAACTTCAGCCACTTGCTTCCTGGCGTGCTCTGGGCTGTGTGACTTTGGACCTGCTCTGTAAACAGCCCGGACTGCCTGGTGCCACCACTGATGTCTGTTCCCGGCAGGAACAGCTCACAGGACCCAGCTAATGGCTTGGGTTAAAGATTTGTCGTCACTTAAACCAGTCAAAATTGCAATGTTTTCCCTCTCAAATCAAGACAAAGTTGAAATATCAAAAATGTTCACAGAACAGGAACAAAAAAAAGATTAAGAAATGTCAGACTTTGCCGACGACATTTTTGATGGAAATACTTTGACATTTGCAAACTCAAATGTTTAGTTTGTCAAACCAGATGGAAATGTCACACCAAACCAAGTTAAAACGTTAATCTGTCTGCTCCTGGGTGGCTACGGTCTCCCATGGGACACCCCTTCCCCAGCTGCACCCCTCCAGAGTCCTGGGAGCTGCCCCATTGCCTCCTGCAGGGGCAAGGCTGGGACACTTCCCTCCTTATTTAAAGGTCTAAAGTGACTGGGCAGGCAGTAACAGCCAAAATCCCCGTGGAAGAAGGCCGTTCATGGGAACGGGAAGGGAAAGATGGATTCAGCATTAGGATGCTAATCCAGGAGACAAGAAACCACGTCCCCTCGCCTGGTTCGCTACAGATTTTGCCACGGATTTGGGCAAGCCAGCCCTGCCGTGCCGTGGTTCCCCGTCTGTAAACAGGAGTAATAACTCTTCCTGGCTTCAGCTGGAGGTTTCAGGCTTAAATCCATTAAGGTTTGTGAAGTGCTCGGATATCAGAGTAATGGGGGTCCTGTAAGCACTGGAGAGAGCCGCACAGGCCGATTGGAGATGGCATTACGTGATATGCAGCAGCGGGCTGCCTGCAAACCCGGCAGCAGTAAATCCTCACTGTGGGAATAGCATTTGAAGTGCAAAAGCGAAACGTGAAGTGAAAGCATACGGCGTATCGGGGACTTGGAGCACAACTGGACTCATAGCCCAGTGCTGGGCAGCTCTGGACTGGGCCTGTTTGACAGACGGGAGGCGTTGGCTGCGCTGGCCCCAGCAGCCCATGGCAATTGGTGTGCTGGGGTGGGTATAAGCCCGGTGAGAGCTGGGGTTTGCCCACCTCACCTGCCACTGACAGAGTATTTTTATTATTTTTATTAACCTTCTCTTATGCTAGTTGCTAGAAGAGTTGGAAGACAAAAGGCAAAAAGATGTATTAAGAAACACTTCTTGGGGAGGGAGTTAACAGGAGGAATTTTTACTGTGTTTTGTTATTGTCTGGCAAAAGATTGCCTGTATTTTTTATCTGCCTTTACATTAATGTGCTGGACTGATGCCTGTAGGTGAGAAATGATTCATAGACGTGGACAAAACTCTCATATTCTATTGCTTTGTGGGCCAAAACTACAGGGCTGAGCAGAAAAGCTGTCACCTCTCTGCTGCCCATAAACAGACCTACCCCGGGCAGCAGCTTCTATTAGTGATGTCTTTCTCCTGCCTGGTTTCCTTGCCTATAATTATCAAAACCTTTGAACCATTTAAGCCTCCCATTGCTCTTTTGGGCTAGTGACCCCCAGAGCCACTCTCACCTTGTGGCAGCGACAGCCACGGCAGAGGCCATGGAGCAGAAGTGGCCCGAGAAGCTCCATCCCTGCTGCAGTGTGGGCTGTCTTGTGGAGGTTATTAATGCCTCCACTTTGCTTACCCAAGTGCTTAGACGGTTCAATACACTTTCAGACCTGTCCTTACACTATTGTTGAGAAAGATTCATTAGGACTTTGGCTGGAAATTATAGTGACAGATAGAGCTGGGTAATTTATGGCTTTTCTTGAGGGTTGTGCAATTATTCAATGTGTCTTTCCTTCCTTTGCTTCCCAACAGCCACTTGTTGGAAATAAATATTGAATTTATTTGTGGAAAACTATCCATTGACAAAGCTGTGAATGGCTGAGAGAAACCTGGAGGGGCACTTTGAGCATCTTTGCTCACTTTTCTCTGCAGCAACAGGCACCCCCACTCCTGTGCCCTCTCCTCCTTGTGCACACATTGCCTCCTCGATATTGTTTCCACCATGCCTTCCCCATCTGCTCCTTCTGAGCTCCTTACTCACCCCAGGCTGTCCAACTGTGTTCCTTTGGGCTTTACACCCACCCCACCCCCAGTCGACAAGGGTGAACTCGCCAAGTCAGCACTGGGGCTGGGCCGTGCAGCAAAGCCCTGACCAAAACCTGGTATCTTTGAAGTGGCAAAGCTGTGACCCCCACCAAGGCACCTGCAGGACCCTGCTGGCATCTGGCCTTTGGCCCCCACCTATCCTGCGCCTCTCAGTAACTGCCCTTCAACATCTGTATCTGTTTCAAAGGCACTGTAGATCTTTATTGCTTTCCAGTACTCTCTGATGGGACCAGTTATTGTTGACAAAGTCCAGCCCTGGCTTCTCTGTGCCGGTTTCAGCAGTGCCAGGAGGAGCGGGATGAAGTGAGGAGCCGGGACCATCTCAGCTAAGCAAACAAGCAACAACCCCTGTTCCAGGAGAGAGAGGGCATCGGGGTCAGGCACAGTGGATTTTGCCAGACTGCCTGATCCTGTCAGATCTGGGCTCTGTGTGGGACTTCCCACCTTCCTGGGCCCTTTCAGAGTGGTTGTCCTCTGGGATGGCTGCTCCTCGGGGAGGGCAGTGTGGGGATTCACCTTACCTTGTTGGCTGAAGGTTAGTTGACCAGATAAATAGTTGGCAGATCTTACTGAGCTATTCCTCTGGGCAATGGGAAGGGTCCTTCTGGGACAATCCCAATACCCAAACTGGGGAAATTCCAGTGCCCAAAATCAGGCTCTTGTTCAGCAGAGGTTGGAGGAGGTGCTCAGCCTCACCTGATGGAAATTCCCCGTCTACACTGGCCCCAGTACCTAATGTTGGGCAGGAACCCCCCAGGGCTGTGTGGCCCTGGGGGCTCCTGCCAGGGGAAAGAGAGGCTTAAAAGTGCAAAGCAGTCAGGGCTGAGCATGCCATCCTGGATGATGGGATTGTATCGATGGAGGTATTGGCACCAGAGCATTTCCCCTGTTATCTCTCCCCCTCCTTTGCACTTGAACATTTTGTTTGAATTAGTGGGGCCTGTTCCTCGCAGCGTGCATGACTATGCATTTGTCTACTTTGGATTTCATCCGCCATTGACTGGCCCATCCATCAAGCTCTCTTCGGGCCTTTTGAAGTTCCCCGTAGTCTTCTCTTGTTCTGAACGCTCTGTGCAATTCGGGTCCTCTGCCAGATTTTTCTTACGATATTTTTTCATTCCCTTTTTCCAGATCATTAAGGCATCTCTTTAACCACCAGTACAAGCATAAAAACTTGGGGAGCCTCCCTGTGAGTTCCATAGCCTTCTGCAAGGTAGCCCTCGTTAATATACGCTGGTTTGTGTCTCTGTTTCCAACCATTAGAGTTACTTTTTCCATTTGCTTTGCAAGCATTTAATTCCTTTAATAGCCTCTCGTAAGGGACCTTGTCAAAGAGCTTTGAAATCCCAAACACATTATGTCAAGTAGTTCTCCTTACTTCGCCCTCCTGATGATGGGAGAAAGCATCCTGGCAGATTAGAGGCATGAACTTCTTTTCAGGATGCCAGGACAGCTCGCCCCCCTCTTACTTAGTTAATTTACGGGTTTTAAAATTCAGCTTCTTATGATCACCTTCATCTCCAACCACCGATTCAATTTTGTAGCCTTAAAAAGAGACGTGTGTCTACGCCTGCCGGAGATCAGACTATTTCCCTCGCTGGCTCTTTTGTTAGCAGCCAGGTCACTCAGCGAGTGAGAGCCGTCAGAGCCTTTGGGTGTTTCCCTTTCAACTCCAGAAGCTTTGTGCTGAATGGACTCGTAGAATCTCTGCTCCTTTGGCATCGCTCTTTGTAGAAATATTTCATTGTTAACACCTGAAAATAATAGCATCTCCCTGCCATTCCTGCTAGGCACCAGCTGGTTTAAAAGAAACCCTCCTTGGCTCTTCTGCAATGCCTTTGCCTGCCCTGGCTCTTCCCACCGTGGCCCGGCGATGCCGGCAAGTTGAGTCACGCACCAGTGCCGAGGGAGGAGGATGGGGCGATAAGATCCAGGCCAAGCCAGGCCGTCTCCACAGGAAAGGTGCGGAGTAGGAACCTGTTTGGCCTTCGCCAAGTGATTCATGCCTTTTGGCTCCCGTGAATCATCCTGCCTCTTGTGTGAGGGCTCCGCCGCTCGTGCGGCAGGGGCTGTATTTCCTGGGGGTTTATAAAGTTCTGCACAATTTATATGTGCTGCTCCTGCCTTAAAGCATTTACGCTCTTTATTCAAGGCTTTAGGATTTACGTCACCTTCACCTGGGACCCTGGGAATAGGACTGCTGGCGGGATGATCCCAGGGCCAAGCCGCTATTTATTGCTATCAGAAACAATCCTGCCCCACGGCGATTTCTGACCACAAAGAAGGGGGAAACCACTGGTTTTCTCTCCAAGGGCAATATCCATGAATCTTTAAACAGGAGGAATTATTTCCCCATGCTGGTGAAGACATTTAACTCTAAGAGTATGTGACAGCTCATCAGATGAGGAAGCGAGAAGGTTTTGGGGCGGTGGAGGAAATGCCAAGTACCTTCCCCAAGAGCAGCCCCTCTGCCGGGAGTTCCCGCAGCAGCCTTGGGCAGCTGCTGGGCAGGAAAACCAGCCCTGCTTAACAACGGGGTAAACAACCCCCGTCCTGCCAGGGTACCCCGTGCCGGAGCAGCTGGGGAAATTCCCCGGCACAGCCACCCACCCTGGCCAGGTCTTGAGGTTTTGTGTGTTTTAAACAGCGTGTGGCGACTTCTGCCCAAGCTTCACCAGACAAACCTTTTGTGCCAAATTACCCGTCTAGCTGGGCTCTTATCTCGGTGTTTATCACCACCGCCTCTCGCTGTCAGCACTGTTTATAGGCAGGGGAACCGAAACCCTATGCTAAGAAATTTCCTCCTCCTCCTATTTTCTTTCCAATCTGCATCTGTTCCAGACTCCCTTTCATTAGAGACCACATGAAAGCCAAAATAATCCCAGGCTATCAGGCACAGAAACCTTCAGAAGGTAAACTCTTCTCTGCAGGTAAATAAGGCACACCCTGGCCAAGACTACCCAGGGTAGGTCCCATCCAGCCCTGTGTCACCCTCTGTTCCTGGGTACCTGTGAGGCCTCTAGCACCTGCCAGGGTGTGTGCAGAGCCATGGTGAAAAGTCACAGTGCAAAGCAATGTTAGACTCCAAGGATGGCATCCCCATTGCCACTGCAGTGGTGCCCAGTGAGCATCCCCAGGGGAAGTTTGGGTGGTGCATTTGCCCAGGGCCTCTTTTTTTTTTTTTTTTTTTTTTTTTGCCTGGTGTAAAAATATTTGTAGAGTTGCAGCAGGCTGTAAAGAACAATATTGGGCAGGGAGGAATGGGGCTGATACCGATTAGGCAGGAAATGGCTCGGCATGGATGGCATCCATATGGGAGAGCTGAGAGATTTGGCGTCTTGCAGGCATCACTTGATGGATCCACTGATAACCTGGCAGCAAGACAGACCTGGGCTCTCTGATTCCCTGCCAGCAGCTGAGCTGCAGCCGGCTTGGTCAGCCTTCGTTAACACCTTTCTGTCATGGGAACCTGCCACCTTGCCCTGAGAACCCATGGCCCCCTGGTTCCCCTCGGGAGCCCCGAGGGGCTCGGCTGGCTGGTCCCCATGGTGCCGTCTGCCAGGGATGCTGCTCTGCCTCCTTTCCTTTGAAGGCTCAGCATGAAATCTGGTTGGAGTTTAGGGAGGCAGGAGGGCAGCATGCAGAGCAGCCCGCGTCCTTGGGATGAAAAAGCTTCATTTTGCAGCTCTGGAAAGAATCAGTGGGTTTCTAAGCCAGGCTCCTGCCTTGCATTGGAGACAGATGGAGAGTGCAAAATGTGGGGAAGGCAACCGGCTGCTCCCACTGTGCTGGGGCTGGCTCACCCATGGGCATGGGTCCTGCTCCATGTCTTATTCTAGGAGGTTTAGTTTCATGACTCACCTTTAGTTCACCCTTGCATGAATGTGGTGTAAAGCTGATGGCCCAGACAGGCCTTGATGGTAGTCAGGAGCTCAGTCAGGTGTCCTTGTGTTAAGGAAAGCAAGTGCACCCTGCTCCAAGGTGCCTCTCCCTCTCTGGAAGCTAGCAACACAAACTAGAGGACCCCAGAGAAAAATCAAAACATAGCAGGGTGCTTGCTGGAAAGGAAGCAAGATGGAGAAAACAGCCGTGTAGCAGAGGGAAATGTTCCTTTGCAGAGATGAATTGGAGGAGACCTGGGACCCAGCAGCCATCCTGTTTGCTGGCTGGTGCTTAGTGTTGCTGAGGGGCTATAGCCCCCTTCAAACCTCTCCCTGTGCCAGTAGAGTGCAATGAGATGGAATGAATAAGACTGAGCCCTAGTAGGACTTGGCAGCAAAATTTTGCATGGGCAAGATTCTCCCCTGCATAGCTCACGGAGTAATATTTGGGGGGGAAAAAACCCCCCAAACCAAACCTGTCAGCCCAAACTGCTTCCCTTCATGGTCCCAAACAGGTCCAGGGCAGTAGATGGTCTTGGCAACCCACCTCCTTGGGCTCTCCATCTCATCTCTCCATCCCTCACTGCTGCTGAACCCACAGGATGACTCACCTGTGCTGGTGACAAGTGTGTGCTCAGAGAAAAACCAAGCTCTTGTGGCAGGAGGTGAACTTAGTAACGATTGCTCTAAAACCGCCCAGGGTTATGGCAAATTTGATGGCTGAAATATAGCCCCCGCAAGCCCTGGCAGCCCTCCTGCTCGCTGCGAGCGTTAGTCGCAGCGAGAGCTGTTTGCTCGTAGACCCGGGTCATGGCCTCCTCAGCTGCAAGTCGGGACTGTAATCTCCCTGTGGTTATTTCTAAGATAACTTATTTCAGGTTTTTATGGTGCTTACAAATTGAACAACATCTTAAAACATAATTCAGGCCTTAACTGGCTTTAAATGTGTGTGATTTTACACAGATGCATAAAATATTTTTAAGTGTTGGTAAATTCCAGGGACTAGAGCTGCAGGAAGATGGGGAGGAATGGAGGGTCCATCCTGGAAAGTCTTTTGGAAACATGGGCTGGGAACCAGCAATGGTGGTCATTTAGAACCATGAGGGGCTAGATGGTTTGAGAAGATCCTAGAGCACGTAACTGTGTATAGGTAGTGAGTCTGCATCTCTTCTTCCCCTTGAAATTGGTGTAATTAGTACAAACTCCCTGTGCAGCCAGGAACTCAACCCCAGCAGATAAGAGGTGCTCTGGTGGGGAGTTGTCGCCCGAGCACTGGAAATAAGAGGGAACAGATGAAGTGGAGCAGAGACGGATGTTCATCAGGATCACTGATCAAGGAGGCAGGAACTGGCCAGATGAACTGCCTTGTGCCTTGGCACAATCCTCCACCAAACCCTTCCTGCTGGGACACAGCCAGACACCTCCGCAGCGCTCACTCGGCAGCCGGCGAAGCATCAGATGTGGGCGGGAGGCAAACCCCACCCGAGGAGTTTGGGGTCGGGGACGGATGTGTGGGAGCGGAAGAGGGCTGCGGCCATGCTGCCTCTCGCCTGGGGTAGGTGTGGGAGCTGGCAGAGCCATGGTGGTTCCCATCCTTCACGTGAGGCTGGGGATGCATGGGGGATGTTAGAAAGCAACTGGGTGAGGAGAGCATCCCAGAGGCAACTTGCAGGGGTGGAGAGGGAGGTTTCTGTATGTACTCCTTTTGTTAATAAGCTGGCAGGATGCAGCACTCCCCTGGGACTGAATTTGCCAGTACTAACAGAACCGGGGTTGCTAACACCCTGAGCAGTGCTCCTGAGGAACAATACACCTTCGCTCCACTTCATCTGCTCCTTCTTATTTCCAGTGCTTGGGAGACACCTCCCCGCTGCAGCACCTCTTACCTACTGGGCTCACGTTTCTGGGTCAACAGGTGGTTTGTACAAATTACACCAATTTTGAGGGGAAGAGGAAATGCAGACTCACTACCCACTACTACTCACTACCTCCACTGCTCTGGGACAGAGGCACCCAGACAGATCGCACTGGTGAGACCAAGGACTTTGGTCCTTGTCCTTCACAAGGAGAAGGGACAACCCAGCTAGCCACTGTTGGGCAGAAGCTAAGGAAAATGGTAGCACAGAGCTGATATGGAGGAAGAGCCAGATCACCAGACATGGTCCCTCAGTGAAGAGCTAGAGATGATGAATGGGTGCTGCTCTCAAAGGTGCAGTGCTGGGACTGGTGCTGTATCCAAGTGGGGAAGCAGGAGAACCATCCCAAGCAAACTGGCTGTTAAAAGAGGTGATGTCTTGGTGAACAGAGCTCAGGGAGCTGCAACCAGCCTGCCTGCCCTCATCTCCAGTGCCTGGCGCAGTCAGGAATCTCTGTGGGTGTTTTCGTTTGCAGAAATAACACTGTTGTCTTGCTCTGCCCTTTTGTGAGGGTGTGGGGATTCCACTGAAATGCAATCCCAGGAAAGACCTGGGATTTTGGCGGCTGTTTCAGGCACATAAGGAAGATGTTATTGTCAAGTGCTGATCTCAATCCAGGGGGAGTGGTGCTATGGAGGTGGCTGGAGGCCACGCTGCAGGGAGGTGAGGAGGGGGGTGGGGTAGCCCTGGGCAAGGCAGAGTGGCAGCACAGAAGCCAGGAAAGTTCTTTAGCACTTGGTCTGCCAGTCACCACAGCACCCATAGCCAGCCTGGCCTGGCCCAGCAGCTTCTCCCTGCTGCCAGGCTCAGACGATGGCAGTTGCCAGTCTCATCACCAAAGCCCACGTGAGCTTTCCTGCTTGCCTCTTCCAAAAAAAGCAACTTCCAGCCCACGGGAGAGAGCTGAGTGTAATGGCAGCGAGGCTTCGATGATGATGCATCATCCCACTGACACCTACTCTCGTCTGCAGGAGGAGGGACCTGCCTGGGCAGACGTCCTGGCCGGGCAGCTCCAGACCCCTGCTGCCAGGGGAAAAAGGCAGGGCCATCTGCTTTAATGGCATTGGGAGCTTTCATAACCCCATCAGTGGAGCGGGAGACAGTGTGATTAACATCCCTCTGGAGCAGAATGCTCCAGGAAATGCTGCTGATCCACAAGAGACACTCCGAGAAAGCTTTGCATGAAGCTCCTCAGGATAGGCAAATCTGGGTGTTCCCCAGGGGTCAGTGAGGGGCTGAGGACTAGTGAGGCTGTTGCTGGGCTCTGGCAGCAGCTGTGTGTAAGGCTTGGCGCCTTATTTGCTGGAAGGAGCCTGGACATGGCCAGGTTCCATCCCCAAGCTACCTGCGGGCCAGGTGTGCAGGCAGCAGGGAGCATCTTGGGGAGATAACAAGGCGCTGACAAGAACCATTTTGTCTTTTGGGATTGTATTTCACAGCTCTGCAGAGGGCTGCCCCATCTCCATGGGGTGAGAGGAGCACCAAGCAGGGGAGAACCCCATGGAGGCGAGGGCCGGTCCCGCTCACAGGAAGAGGTGCAGGAGCCGCGGGCTGCTGGTATGAATTCAGGCCGGCCCCGCCAGAAGGAAGTGATTGAAGCTTTCATGATGTGTTTAACCAGTGACATATGTTTCCTGCAGGCCCGGCGTGTGCTGCGTGCTGGCAGAGGAGAGGCGGCCACGCAGCCCTGGCTCGGGGCGCAGGGAAGGGCCAGCCCCATCCCCACGGCCGCGTTCCGTACGGCGAAGGGCCACCGTTCCCTGGGTGGGAAGGGGAAATTGCTCACGCGGCAAAGGGAAATAAACATGAGGAGATCAGCCCTGACCAAAAAGGGAGTGTTTCTCCAGTTTGAGGCCCCGCCGCAGGCGCGAGCCGCATGGCGCACAGTGGGGCTGGGGACGAAAGAGAGGAGGCCAGAGCTGCCGTGATGTCTGTAGACTCCCTCTCGCTTACAGGGGGTCCCCCTCTCCAGGTCTCATCTCTGCTTTCATCACTGAGACATTGGAGAGACCAGGGAGGAGGAAGCTGTGCCTCGCTGAAAAGGTCTAATTGCCCAAACCACCAATCCTGGATGAGGTGCTCAGCCAAATTCAGCAGCAGACAAATGGAGAGGACTGCTTTCCTTGTGAAAGGGACTGTCCTCTGGGAATCACAGAGGTTGAGCACTCAGGCATTAGTACCCAGCCTCAGGCTCGCATGGGTCCCTGCTCCATCTTTATCTACATCTCTCGACTCTTTCTGCCCCATCTCTCAGCAGAGGTTAAAGACTAAGTGGATGCCTTGGGCCAGGAGTGTACCAGGCTCATGGAGTGTTCCTGGGCATGGGATTCACCACTGCAGATGTTGCTACTGCAGTAGCAAGGGGCTGTAAAGGTGGTGAAGTGGTAACAGGGGCTGCCCTGGAGCAGGGAACACTAGAAAAGGTGAAAAAAGTGGTAAAGCTTTGTCTCAGAATACCCTGTCTCGCCATGGAGACGAGGACAGAAGGAAGCCCTGCCCACTGGCTGGGTGTGCACTGAACTGGGCAGGCTGGGGTCAGGACAGTAGAGACATTAGGCAGCTGCAAAGCCATGAAAAAGAAGATTTGGAAATTATTCAGGTGCTGGAAGAAGGGGAGGCTGGTGATGATCCCCAGGTCTGAGAAGGGTGTTGCAAGTGACTGCAGGCTTCCTCTCATCAGGCAGAGGCTGGGAGTGGTGTGAGCCATGATCGGTAACAGAAACCACACAGAGGGCTGAGCTGGGAAAAGGGGAGAGGGCAAAGTGTTGGGAAAGACTTGTGGCCAACCAGGCTGGGTACCACTGGGAGAGATGCTGGCCTGGCCGGGGGGAGAAGGAGATGGTCCCTGGTAGCCATTGAGGCTGACACCCACCAGGGCCCCTGCGCAGCCTGGAGGCTGGCTGGGATGAGACCGAGGACAGGTTTGTGGTGGAGGTTGTAAACTCAATGTGAGAGCACAGTGAGGGGAGAGAGAAGGGAGAGATGAGAGCATTTTACAGATGGCTGAATGCCCCATGGGCTCCTCTGTTGTTCCATGGGCACAGTGTCTCCCTTGGCACCAGCAACCTGGTGGCTGTACCAACAGGAAGGGAAAAAACAGAAGCAGGGCTTCCCATATCTTACTAGGTATTCTGGCTTTGAGGCACAGCCTTTCTCCTTAGCTCTGGAGCAGAGAGCTCTGCATCCCCACCACGCTGCAGGCCAGCACCAGCTTCTCAGCTGTCCTGTTAAATCTCACATCCTTCAGCAACCAAGCGCTGGAATGAGAGTACCTCAGAAGCCTTACCCAGCAAGGGAGCAGCAGCAGTCCTTCCTCACCATCGGCCTTTCCAGCAGGGAAAGGTGATTTTATGAAAGGATTTGTGAACTTCTGTTTATCTCCAAGTAGGATTAAAGATGCTGTTTGGAGTAGTTGGGAAAACCTCCTCGCCCAGAACTTGCCCAGGCTCAGGAGCCTTCAGCTCACACCCTTTAACCCTGGCATGGGATGCTGAGCAGTACCTTGCTTGGGGAAGCTGGGCTGAGTCGACAAGACACCTTGAATTTTTGTGTATGTTGACAGGATTTTTTCTTGTTGGGGATCAGCATTATCCTCCTGAAGTTTTGGTGCTGCTAGCCACAGCCTGCGCTTTCTCCACAGCTTTTACATATCCCAGCCCTGTGTTCGTTAGCAGATAGCCAAGGTTAGTCCGTGATGTGATGTGGTGGTTTGTTCCAGCAGTGGATTACCTTCACGCATTACAAATCAGTGCCGAATTCCTCAATGGTTTTGGCACTAGGCAGGTGCCTGGAGCACGTTGCGGGGAGGGGGAGGAGCAGGGGGGAAAATGCTAGGGGGAGGTGGCAGAAACAGAGCAGGTGAATTTCACTCTTCCAGCTCAGGAGAAAAGCTCGTGCTCCTGGTGCAACAGCATTTGCAGGGAGAGGCGATGTTATTTTGCCCAGCTGTGGCTGTGCTCAGGCAGGCAAGTGCCATGGGCAGGGGGATGCTCTTCCCAAGAGCTGCTCCCCAGCAGGTGCTAAGCAGCCCACACTTACAGCCCTGGATGAGCAGCAGTTGCTCATCCTGCCTGTAACTCCTAGAGATGCCTAAATAATTCATTCATGGTTTGGGGAAACAAAAACACTGTGCAGTGAGTAATTGCTTGCCAAGGACGCTGTGCATTGCTGGGGCAGGTCAGGTGTGGCCGCAGCAGCGTGGCCTTGCTGCTGCAGCACAGTGCAGACTGCTTCCTCCGAGGTTTCTTTTCATTCCTTTTTTTTTTCCCTTTCTTTCTTTTCCGTGTGAACTTTCCTGCCTCAGGCTCCATGCAAACTCGAGGCCTTTTGTTTCCCAGGGCAGTGGGGCGAGGTGGTGGGACTGGAGTGTGGGCTGGTGGCATGGGACGTGGGGAGCAGACGGGAGCACCACAGCCCCACTCTGCACAGATCTTTGCATTGCGGGGGGGGGGGGGGGGCGCCGCGAGAGGACAGCAGCTGTTCCTGCCCCCAAAACCCCATTTCCAGTGCTGGGCCTGGTGGCACCATGCCAGATAGAGCCCTCCACAGCCGGTCCCCATGTGCCGGTGACAAAGGGCTCCAGGCATCCCAGTCCAGACCCAGCCGTGGGCTGAAAAAGGCCCCAGGAGCTCCACGCCGAGAGCAGAGACAACCAAATGCTGTTTCTCCAAAGAGGTCTGGGAAACATCCCCGGCCGCCTGTTTGTCACTGGTGCGTGGCGGGGGCAGCGGGCTGCAAGCAGGGCTGTGGCTCCCACAGGCACACTGGGGCCAGGAGCAGGAAGCCCCCACACCCCTGCACAGCTCCAGGCAAGTGTCGCCCCAAGGCTGAGCTCCAGGCAGCACAAGGGGCTCGTGCCCCACCGTCAAGCTGCGGCTCGGGTGGGCTCCTGGAGGAAGCCGACGCAGCATCCCCCGCAGCTCCTGCTTGTCACTCTATTAAATTCCCATTTTAACATGGAAACAGCCGGTTTCATGGTAACTCTAACTGTGTTATTTACACAGTCATGCACACAATCCCTGCTGAACGCAGCGTTACTCACTGTGGCAGCCACCCTCTGTCTCGCAGGCACGTGGGGAGGTGATGCCAGCCCCCGGGTCAGGCCACCAGCACTCCTTCTGCCTTGCCCACGGCCACCCTGGTAGCTCATGATGAAATCTGGGTGATTCAAGGAGGGCAAACCAATCTCAGATTGCTCCTGGTCCAGTGCAAGGGCAGGGTGAACCAGTCTCCATCCCTATGAACCCAGCCCTCCACGCTGCTGCTGAGCCCTGAGGATGGGATACTTGATGCACATCAAGGGACAGAGACAACAAACTGCCGGCCATGCTCAATAGTGCTTTGTTCTCAACCCGGGAAGCAGTGAAAATCCTCCCGCTTTGAAGCCTGAGGAGGCCTTTTTATTATATCCAGGGCTCCTGGAAAAGGAAACTGCAAGTGCTTTCCCATAACGTGATAAAAAGCTCTCCTGGCTGAGACCACGGCAACTTGTGACACGTGAGAGCGGTGAGTCAGAGCAGCACGGGGCTGAGCTCAGCACTTTCCAGTCACTGGAAATCACTGGTTCTTGGAGGGTATGTCACTGGGATTTGGAAGAGCTTTGTTATGAGTCCTGTTGACTTTGTACTCCTCACAGAGACCTAGCAGCTGTGCCTGCTTCCCGCTGTGCCTGGTGCATGGTGATTGTGGGGAGCACCACGAGGGGAGGGTGGGTGGTGGGCACGTCCCTCCCCGTGCCCCCACAGCAGGTAAGAGCAGGGCAGAGCCGCACATGTGCCCTGATTGTGTTTTAGCAGCAGCAGGCTGTTGTCTAGGAACAATAAAAAACATCCGCTAATAGGAAAAGCACCTAGGAGACTAGAGGTGCTTAGCTCGGCTAGGAAGCCAGGCTGTGATTTACAGAGGCCATAAAGCAGCCTGGCGTGGGCTGAGCAGAGGCCCAGCCCCCCGTGCTGGCTGGGGAGCAAGGGGAGGCGCAGGACCCGCAGCAGGAGACAGCCCACAGGCCTCCCACGTTTGCACCCAACAGTGAGCAGCTGTGGGTGAGGGTTGGGGTGCAGGAGGGGATCCTCTGCATGTGGCAGCGATGCTCCTGGGTGAGGAGGCTGCCAGCATGCCTGTGGCCGTGGGAGGCAGGGGCTGCTCCCCATCCCTTCCCACCAGGCTGGGGCACAGCAGGTTCTCCCTGGCACAGCCCCCGCCTGGCTGGGAAACTCCTAAGCGGTGAGGCTGGCCTAATTAGTCTGCTTAATCTTTCCCCATAAATCACTCCTCCCCATCCCCTGCAGACTATCGGCAGCATCTGAAGTCATTAGTTAATTTAAACCTGGGAGTTCACACGTCGGCTTATCAGGAGCCATCTCCACTCACACTGGGTGCTGCCAGATCCCCCCGCGCTCGCGCTCCCGCTCCCGAGAGAGCGGCGCTGGGCTGCTGAGCAGCAGAAGTGTGCTGGCTGCTGTTGGGAGAGGGGAGGAGATCCTGCTTCTCCCCCTCCCTGTGCTCCCCTTTTTTGAACTTCTCCTCTGACTCATCCATTTGATTTGATGTTTTCACCTTGCCTTTACAAACAGCAGTTTGCCTGAGCGCTGGAAGAAGGTGGCGGCTCCAGTGTGCTGTGGCTTCGGTGAGGAGGGGAGATGCCCAAGTGCTCCAGGCAGGCTTGCAGCCAGGTGAGAAGGGTCCTGGGGAGGGAGGCCAGGGGGTGCTCAGCCTGCCCTCGCACCTGGTGGGGATGTGGGGAAAGCTGGGACTGCTGCAGAGTGGCCATGGGGAGGTGGGGGCTTGGCTGCTTGTACTGCCCATCAGCTTGAGCTGTTGCTTTTCCAGCCTCCTCCTCCCCGGGTCTCCAGCTCAGTGTGAGCAGGACTCTCCAGGGCTCTGGGTGGGATGTCCCCTTCTGCACAGGGATCCACACTTCTTAAAGTGAGCTGTGTTGGCTTGGGGCAATCCCCAGAGCCTGGGGTTGCCAACGGCGGGCCCTGCTGCACAGGAAGGTGGAGGTGAGCACAAGGGTCTCTGCGGAACCAGAACAGCAGGCAGCTCAGCTGCCAGTGCAAGAGAGTGGGAAAGGAGGGAGTTGGCTGTGAGTGGGAGAAAGCCTGGGTGGGGAGAGCTGAGGGGAGCCCACAGTAGTGGGGGTTCTGGCAGATCCCAGCAGTTCTGTAGGGCACTGGGAGGTGGGAAATGATGCCTCTCTGCCCCATGCCCTCTGCACCAGCGGGCAGAGCAGCTCAGAGCAGCCCCATCCCGCAGCAGCACCCCCAGGCAGCCCCATGTCGGGGCAGTAGCCTGACACCCTGCCAGCAAGGCACATGTGGCCCCAGCCTAGGGGGGGCTCCGGCACCTCCAGTGTGGCCATGCCAGGGACCTGCCGGGTGCGAGTCCTCCCCCCGCCCCCACTGCACTCCCAGGCTCTGCTCCTGCTGCTCCCAGGAGGGTGAGAGGTAGCTGCTCTCCCAGGGACCTGCCAATCCAGGCTGCTTCCAAGGATGTTCTGTGCATCCCTCGGGCACAGTGACTGACAGCCTGAAAGAACCAGCACAGACAGCTTTTTGGGAATGCTTCTTGGCCAGTGCACTCAGATTGGGCCCCGTTAAAGCCTCCTGGCTACTGAGCACACAGCCCCACTGCCAAGGGTGGCTGCAGGAGGGGACACAGTGCTTGTGCTTCTCAGCTGACTCTGTGTCTGCCCTCTCGCTCCCTCATTCCAAGGGGGAGCTGCAGCCATGTTTGGATTTGTAGTCCAGACTCTGGATTTATTGCTTCCAGGTCTTTGTGTGTTTGCTCATTAAATGAAAGACGTCTGGGTGAGCCTGCTCTTCACTCTTGCAGCCTCCCCTCCTGCAGCCCAAAGGGGGTCCTTTGGCCTTGGGATAAAGGATCTCTTCACATCTCACAGGCACCCAAACATGCAGGGAGCTGTGAGCACAGGACACGTCTGCATGGGGTGGTATTCCTGTGTTCCAACCAGATGTTAAATCAGTCCTCTGGGTGATGGGGGCAATGTGGCTTCAGGCTGAAGGTGAGGAGGAGGCAGGTGCTGATACCACCCTGTCCAGCCCCTGGGCGCTGAGGACCATGCTGGGGCACAGCATGTGTGGGGCACAGGGTCTCTGGCTGGATGAGCTGGCGTGGTCCCCTGTCCCCAGGCTGATGCTGCAGCTGAAAGACATGAGCTCCCAATTAAAGAATATTTCCACCAGATGAAAGGGCTGTGGCAGTTGGGGAAACACTCAGCAGGAGGGGACGGGGACAGGGATGGGACACAGGAGAGACAAGAGGAGAAGCCAATTTAGGCTGGAATGTAAACATGGCAACAGCAAACTGCTCCTCAGGACACATCACCCCCATCCTGGTCCTGGGACCAGGGCGAGAGCCGTCTGCGGCCGCTCGCACCTCGTCCCTGCCCTGGGCCCAAATGAGCCCATGTCTCGCATGGGCCTGGCACAGAGAGGAGGAGCAGGAAGGTCAGGGACTGTTGCAGCAACCCAGTTCCACCACTGCTGCTCCTGCTCTCCTCAGTGGGGTACCACGGGTTGCTGAGAGATGGAGACTCAGCCATCCCCTCATAATCCCGAGAATCAATAGCAGTATCTCTAGCCACCCTGGACGTGCAGAACAACAGCTCGGAGTCAGAAGAACTTCTCAAGCAGGATTAACTTTGAAACCTAGTGACAACACTAAGTATCTGTGCTATCTGTGTTCCTGCTTCTCATTCTAGCAGCTAGCTCTTACTAATGAGCTTTTCTCAAGAGTACGATACCTGTCGCTAAGAACAACCTCTAGGGATCAAGGAGTAAGGTTTAAAGATGCAAATATGCTGTGAGATATCCAGATTTAAAGGCCTTCTTTTTGTTCCTTAGCCTGGAGTCAAAGGATGAGTTTAAAATATAGCAAGGAAAGGTTCTCCAGAACACAAGACAGAGAAACTTTCCTAAAAGAAGAGACCAAACAACAGAAAAGCACAATTATTTTTTAAACTTAAAGCCACTGAATTTGGAAGAGTTTCCTTGTAGTCACCCAGGGTGGTGTAAGCACAGCTGCCCCAGCCCTGGGGAGCAGGTCAGGTTGGTCCACTCCTCTGTGGTCTGTGGAGCACGGCCAGAGGAAGCCGTGCCCTGGCTGGTGGGTGCCGGGAGCAGCGGTGGTCAGTGAACCCCAAGCAGCCACCTCCCTCCCCAGGGCAGAGGGAGCTCAGCCTCAAATAAGCCCCTAAATGTCCAGCCCAGGCTGGCAGTGGGTTCTTCTCCTGCCCAAAGGCTGGACCCCAGTGCAGACCTGAACTCAGACACAGACGCTGGGAGAATTCCCACCCTAAGGCAGGTTGGTTTTGAGGTTTGGGGTTTTTTTAATCTTCCACATTGCTGGTTTTTTCCTCTTCTTTGGTTTTGAGGCAGGAGTACTAACTGCTAAGGATGCATATGGAATTTGAATATGAATGATAAGAACAGCTGTGTATATCTATTATGAATGAACATAAACAGAAATGTATAAACTGAGATTTTGGGGCTTTGGGAAGAATTAGTGCCTTTGTTCCTGGATTTTTTTCCTATCAAAGTTTGAACCAAAGCCCATTAGCCTGGACTTTCCCGCAGCCACCCAAGCCAGGAGCTTCATTTCGCCCTGGCTCCGAGCCACACCGAATTCTCCTCAACAGCTCAGTGAGCCCTAATCCTAACAAATTTACCCAGAGAAGTGGGTCTCTTATTACACAGCCTAATTTGAATGCTTTCCAAGGTTAATTTCTGCTCCCTCTCTCTCTCTCCCTCTCTCCAAACACGCCTGCCCCTCCGGCACTGCCTCCCCCCCTCCCCAGACACCCCCACCCCCGGCTCCCCGTTAGCTGCAGCCCGAGGGGAGCAGCCCCCTTCACCACCGCGATGGTTTTTAAACGAGAAAATAATGTGATCTGTGTCCCTGAGTCACACGGCTCTGCCCGGAGGGTTTCTTAATGCCGAGACACTTCCTTTGCAAATTAATTGCAACTTTCGTTGGGCGCGAATAGCCCTGGAAGCCCCTTCCCCCGGGCTCCTCCGCGTGTGATACGACTCAGTTCATAATCTGATTCCTGCGACTCTATGTCTTCCTTCCCCTTGCCGGGGTGCCGGCGGGGGCGCGGGCACGATGAGGCTGCGGGCAGGCGGCCGTGCGGGGGCCAGCGGAGCGGCCGGCACCGGCTCCGGTTCTGCAATCCAGGCTCTGGCTCTGCAGCCCCGGCTCCGGCTCTGCAACCCAGGCTCCGGCTCTGCAACCCCGGCTCCGGCTCTGCAACCCTGGCTCTGGCTCTGCAGCCCCGGCTCCGGCTCTGCAACCCCGGCTCCGGCTCTGCAACCCAGGCTCTGGCTCTGCAACCCTGGCCCGGCTCCGGCTCTGCAACCCCGGCTCCGGCTCTGCAGCCCCGGCTCCGGCTCTGCAACCCAGGCTCTGGCTCTGCAACCCTGACTCCGGCTCTGCAACCCAGGCTCTGGCTCTGCAACCCAGGCTCTGGCTCTGCAAAACACTCAGCGTGGGGAAACTGAACCCCGGCTCGGCGCGGGCAGCAGCTGCCTGATCTGTTAGGAACAGAACCAGCCATGCCTGGTGAAGGGCTGTCACGGGAGAGGGGTGGTGGAGGGGCTGCCGGGGTGGTAGGGGCTGTCAGTGAGGGATTAAAAGGGAGAGTTAGGTAGGAAAAGCATCTGGAGGAGCCGGGAGTCCACCTCTCCCACCAGCCCCGCTGAATGCAGCCCTGGGGATGCTTGCTGCTGGCTTTTAAGCTGCCTTTCCCCAGTAGCCGTGCCTGGGGGGTTGCACGGGGTGGGGGGTGTCAGCACCTGTGGAACAGCAGCCTCTGAGCCCTGGGCAGGGGGTTTCCTACATGCCGTGGGGCAGAGTCCCTGGTGTGTGGGGCAGGGTGCCCTGCCTGTTTCCCAGCTGCCACAGCAGCTCAGGCACACCCTGCTTGCTCTCTTTTCCTCACGTTTTTCTTTACACATGGTTAATGCTTTTACATTTGCTCTCGCTGAGCATCAGGAGAGTCACAGCATCCCCCCACCCCAGCAGGCAACAGGGCAGGCAGGGGCTGGGGATGTGTGCCATGCCAGGGTGGCTGAACCGAGCCACAGCATCAGCAGGACCAAAACACAGAGAGCAGCGCTGGGCTCTTCCTGGCAATGATGCCATGAAAATCTCCTCTCTGAAGTGCTCTGCAGGTCACGTCTGCTGCTCTGTCCCACTGCCAGGTAACTCCTGTTGCTGCTTCCTCTCCCCCAAAGCTTCGCTGCCCAGCTCTGCCCAGCTGTTTTGCCAAGAACATACCTGCATTTGATGATTTTGCTCCAGGCGTACGAGCTGCTCGTATCAAAGCTGAGCCACATCTTCTCTGCTGGCTGTGTTCCTGCCTGCTCCCAGCCTGGGAGCCCTGGCTGCGAGGCGTTTGCCGTGGATCCCCAGCACCACGTGTCACAGTGGATTCAAGGTGCCAGTTTTAGGGGAGAGGAGCCCCAGGGAAGGTGACTGCGGGGCAGATCAGAGGGGCTGGCACAGCAGGGCCCCCTCTGCCAGGAGGATGCTGGTCATTGCTGTAAGGTCAGGCCTAAATAATGGGAATTGTAAAAATAAGGCAGCCTGGCAGGAAGGAGAGAGCAAACTGAATCCTAATGAGGTTGCATGGATGCATCAGCATGACTCACAGAAATCGTGTAAAGAGGGAAAATACACAGCATCAAGTTTAGCGTTTGGGAAACAGCAGCAGAGGTGGCCTGTGCCTCATCCTCCCTGAGGTCCCACACACATGAGCTGCTCCTGTCCCACTGCGCTGGGGAAGGTCAAGGGCAAGTCCTGGCTGCAAAGGGGGTGGGGAACAGGCCTGCAGGACAGAGAGAAAATCTGCTCAGTGTGGGATGGGGGCTGACAACTTGTCACCAGCTTTACTGCAACCAAGTGTGGTGCCTGGTGCGAAGGGGCAGGACGTTTGCTTTTAGGGATGGCCAAAATTAGTAATACTGAGAGTTGTAGTGGCAAACACGGAAAGAGGAAGCTTTAGAAGGGAAATAAAACATTAATGCCTCAGAGATTAAGGCAATTCTCAGTGCCAAGGCAGGGAAGTAATTACTGCTGAGGATGGGGAAATTACCAGCGTTAAATGGCACCAGGGGCAAGGGCAGGTTGAAGGGGTGTGAGAAGGAGGATGGGCAAGGGCTCTCCAGGAGATGACAAGGGGAGTCAAGGGGTCCCTCAAGACCCATCCAGCATCCAACTTGCCAGGGGGATGCAGCTGCAACACCCCAGCCCTCTTCCTTGCCCTGTCTCCAGCTGGCCACAGGCCAGGTGAAGGCTCCCTGGGCGCAGTGGGGACCAGTCCAACCTCTCACAGCTCCAATTATCCCCAGCTGGAGACTTTCCAGGAATCCCATCCCGTCTCTCTCCTCCGACCCTGCCTCCTCTAGCCTCCCCCCCTCCAAAGCAATTTGACTTTTATAGTAATAACTTCTGAACCCTGAATTGGGGCCGTGCCAAGGAAAGCAGCAGAAAACAATGTGATGGGCCTCGGCAGGCGCGGAAACTCCAGCGACCGAGACCAGCCCTAAAATAACTTTTGAGTGATTGTTATTTTTTCTGGGAGAAAGTTCGTTCATTCACAATTTGGAGGGGACATAAATCAGGGCGGGCTGGGGCTACCCCACGCAGAGGCAGCAGCCACAGCTGTGAGCACAGGGTGCCCACAGTGCCAGGCACAGAGAGCTCGTCTCACTCCCTGTCCATGCTCACGTCCCTTGTCCACGCACATGTCCCTCTGCCCTGCTGAAAAGCTATGCTGGCTTTTGTTATTAGCTTTTTTTTTAAGGGTGTGTGTGTTCAACTGAAAGCACTGGGCTGAAGTGGAGGAGTCTGGTGTGATGTTAGGGGTCTGAGGGCTACCAAGATGATCAGGGGACTCGAACATCTTCCTTATGAGGAAAGGCTGCAGGACTTGGGGCTGTTCAGCCTGGAGAAGAGAAGACTGATAAGTCTGATAAGTGTCAGGAGGATGGGGTGACAATTTTTTTCTGCAGTGCCCAGTGACAGGACAAGGGGTGACGGACATAAGCTGGAACACAAAAAGTTCCACTTAAACACAAGGGAAAATTTCTTTGGTGCTGAGCTGAGGGAGCCCTGGCACAGGCTGCCCAGAGAGAGTGTGGAGGCTCCTTCTCTGGAGTTTTTCAAGAGCACGTAGACACATTTCCGTATGACCTGATTGAGGGGAACCTGCTTTAGCAGGGGATTGGGCTGGATGATCTCTAGAGGTTCCTTCCAACCCCCACCAACCTCCATCATTCTGTGATTCTATGAAGGGAGCTACACAGCGCATGTGTCTGTGCCTGCATATGTTTCAGCTCCTCCTGGCACGCTGCTCAGTGTGACCATGTGCTGCTGGTGCACACACC
The DNA here is from genome assembly GCA_013401255.1 of Urocolius indicus. Lineage (NCBI taxonomy): Eukaryota > Metazoa > Chordata > Aves > Coliiformes > Coliidae > Urocolius > Urocolius indicus. Next base: position 154,732 of record WBNH01007657.1, on the reverse strand, counting down.
TGCCCTGGTGTGCCCTGGGCTTGGCACACCTGAGCTGCCAGTGGCTGACAGGCAGTGAGGGGTGCTGACGCAGGGGACAAGGCCAGCACCCTGCTGCAGGCCCTGGCCAGCCTCACCGTGTGCCCAGTGGCCACCAGCCCACAGCAGCTGGGCAAGTGGCACATTGGGCAACCTCAGCAACACGGCTGTGCCCACAGCTCAGAGCTGCCACCATGTCCCTGCAATTCACCGACACTGTGCCAGAGCTCCCGGCTCTGATGGAGGAGCCCTGGGCAAGCGGGGCAACTACCATCCCTTTCTGGAGCAGGGAAAATACTCTGCCAGAGAGGCAGCAGGCAGCCAGGGAGGCAGCCTTGGCACTGCCACGCATCAGCCTGCACAGGCGGGTTCTATGGCACCTGTCACCACAGTCTGGGCACCAGCTGGGGCTTGATGTACAGCAGTGGCTCGGCCAGCCAAGGCTCAGGCTGCCTGCGTGACCCCCAGGGCCCAGGCAGGTTTGGGCAGTAGCTGCTGGAAAGCGCTGCTGCCTGCAGGCTGGGAGACGTGGTGCCTGCCTGCGGGTGACGGCGGTGACACAGAGCTTGCAGCACGGCTCTGCAGGCAGCCAGGGACACAGTGAACTGACTGGGGACACTGGGCACTGCCAGCTTGTCTGCAGGCCATCTCCAGGAAGGATGCACATGCAAGACCACATTCCCACAAGCATCTCCAGTGCAAGGCTCAATCCTGCTCCACCTTGGCACCAGTCAGCTCAGCCACAACGCCACAGTGGCACAGGCAGCATTGCCATCAGCAGCCACCAGCTCTTGAAGAGTGCACTGCTCTGGAGTGGGATATGTCCCTTCCCTGCACGAGGACAGCTGAGCTTACCTGGGCTGTCTCCTCCTCCTGCTGCCTTTGGGCTGGTGGGGCCATTGCTGCGTGTCACCTAACATTATTGCTTTTGGATTTGCCTCTGATGTGTGGACATAGCAGAGCTGGATCCCTAGAGCTGCCAAAGAGACCCAGTCCAGTGCTGCCAAGGGAGTGATTCGGTCTTGTGCCATGTTCCCCAAACAGAGCACCCATTTGTGTTTAGCAACAGAAACAACGTGGTACTGGATAAACCATTGCTCAGCCGCCCCTGCAGCACTGAGTGCGGGGGGAGCAGGGTTACGGCTGGGGCAGGGCAGCAGCAGCCCTCCGGCAGCACCAGCCGGCACACACAGCTTCCTTCATGGCACGGTGCCTGCACCGGTGAGACTGCCCCTGCTAGGCCACATCCCTCATCCTGCCAAGCAGGAAAGCCTTCAGCTCCGTGCTCCTCCTCGCCTCTCTGCGTCCCCTGCCCTCTGCCCCTTCACTGCTGAGGGCAGCCCTGTGCTCACCAGCTGATTTCCAGCCTTGCTGCTCTTCAGGCTCTCTGAGCAGCTCGTGATCTTGGCAGGCAGCTCGGGGTCTTACCAGCCATTATTTCAATGATTATTTTTGTTTTCTCAGCTCGAAAGGGCTCAGCTCTTGCCTCGCTCCCGACTGGCCCCCAGCCAGGTGTGGCTGAGCACAGAGCAACGGGAGTGAGGAGCACCCTGTGCTGCCAGGGCACGGGACCACAGCGGGATGGAGGAGATGGGTGGAGGGAAGAGGAGATCCTGTCCCTCCTCCCAGAGGTTCAGTTTAGAAACCAACACCCGCTTGGTTAATTCATTAGCTTTGATTAGCGACTCTGGAGCTCAGATCAGTTAATAGGCTCCCTCCTGCTGGTAAATCTCCCAGAGGAGCTCAGCGAGGTTATCTGCACCAGCAACAGCAAGGGAAGGGTGGGGATGAGCACAACCGAAGTTAGGAAGCAGTTAAAGAAGAAGCTAAACTGAGCTTGGGCTGTGGCAGCGCAAGATAGGCCAAGGTACTAAAACATGGGGCAGAGCTCGGTGCTGCGGCCGTGCCCGGCTGGGGCTGGGCAGCAGCTCCCAAGTGGGGATTCCTCCACGGCCTGGGTTTGGTTGTTAACTAAATGAGCTCAGAAGTAACCTATTTGTGATGATGATCTGGTGCAGTGACCTTCAGTGTTTTCATTACAATACCCGTGTATATATTTGTTTTCTGCGGTTCTGAGCGTAATTCCACAACCCGCTTAGGAGCCGGTAATTTTCTGGCTGAGGTGGGAAGTTGCTGACATCTTGTGATACATGACAAGATTGATTGTATTTGCTTACCCTTTAACCTAATAAAGAAAAATAATGTTCCCTAGTCTGCCTAATTCTCTATAAACTTGGGCATTGCTTTAAATCAGCTGGAAGAGCGGGCACTGAACCATACAGTCACTGGGGAACAAGTCCCACTGCCCAGGTCCTCTCCAGCTCCCAGCCAGGGGAAAATGTGCATGGGAGCATTGTCCATGAGAGCACCCAGCACCTCTGGGGCTGAGAGGACCAGGGTGGTCGAGGTGGGGGAGGTGGCTTCATCCTGCTCACTGGGAAAGCATTAACCAATTAGCTGCTAATCGTGTTATCAGCAGCACATCTGAGCAGCTGCTGGGGCAGCAGCAGGCCAAAGCAAACACGGCCCAGCGCCTGAGGACAGGGAGCACAGGAGGCAGCTGTGTCTGCTCTCAGGTTTCCAGGTCTCTCTTCTCCCACTGTGTGGGTCTGGTTGGCCTCTGGAAGGAAGGAGGCTCTCCAAGGAAAACCTGGCCAGTGCTTTGGCAGGAGAGGTGCTGCGGCGGGGAGAGAGGGAGCTGCCCTGGCTGAAAGGTGGGTTGCTGCCCTGGCATTGGTGTGTGAGTGACCTTGGGAACTCTGCACAGTGGACACTATACCCAGCAAAACATCTGCCCTTCTTCACGAGGGAGATCAGGTGCAAGAGATGAAGGAGAGGGCTGAGCAGCAGGGTGCGTGCCACAGTGGGAGAGAGGCTCTGGCGTGCCATGGCACCGTCTGCTCCTTCCTTCCCCTCCCAGGGACAGCCTTATCCAGGCAGAAGGGATGAGGCAGGGCAATGACACTACAACAATTCCCCACAATTACTCAAACACCCTCAGGGGAGACACTGAGTGGTTCTTGCTCAGTTAGTGAGCCCTATGCCCACCTCACCTCCTCTGACCTTCACAACCCAGAGAAAAGGGGGTGAGCACATATCCCCAGGGCAATGGCATCAGAGCATCACATCAGTCCAGAGCAATGGGCAGGATGCCACTCACCTGGGTGTGCAAAGTGGTTGGAGCTTGGGGAAGGGTTTTGCCTGCTCAGCGCCAGGCAGCTGCCCCAAGGCTGCGGTGAGGGGCTGGCAGGGGACTGCCTGCCAGCTACCACTCGGCTGGGAATCACCTTCACCAGTGTGCTTAAAAATAGTCCTCTAGCTTGTCAAGGTTATAAACAGAGAGAGAACAAATTGCTTTCTGAGTTGATTAAACCGCTCAGCGTGGCTGCACGCGGCGCTCGCCGTACGACTGGGACGCACCAGAGTCAGGCACGTTAATTCGCACTCGGCAGTTCCTGTGCTAATAAGGCCTTGATGAGCTGCCTCCTCTTACCCTCAACCTTGGCCCCTCTGAGCAATGCTTGGCTGGGCCCCGAGGCCTTCAGGGCACTTTTGTCTCTTCAAAATGGCTTTTTCTTTTTGCCTTTCCATTGCTTTTGAGCAATGTCACGTCCAGAGCCACTGGACCAAGTCTCCGGAGGATGTCACCGGGTTCCTGCTTCATCCCAGAGCAGCCAAGGGAGGACAAGCAGCATCACACCCCAAAACTCAGCTGCAGGGAATGCAACCCACCCGCAGCCACGAGTTGCTGCCAGAGACGTTTCCCCACGCCGGTGCAACAGCCGCCGTGCTGCACCGCACCGCTCTGCGTCGCCCCACGATGCCGCAGCCGCGACGGGGTCTCCGTGCTTAAAAGAGGTTTCCAAACATAACCATCCCCTCTCCTCCCCCACCCTCCCCCCTCTAACTTTCTGGGAAAATCCCTTTCTGCCTAAAATTATCCAGATGTGCTTTACAGCTCGAGGGGAGTTTGTGGGAAAAATACGAGGTTCTCTGGATGAGATGTTTCCTGAAGCATGGGGCTGGGGGCTGGTTCCACTTTGGAGCAGAGTCGCACTGCTCACACGCCCGCCGCTGCCAGCGCTTGGCTGAGGCCAGATCGGTTTTATCTCCTAATGAGAACGAGGCAATGAAGGCTCTTTTAATTTATTTTTCTCTTTTTTTCCCCTCTTTTTTTTTTTTTTTTTTTTGTATGTGTGTGTTTTAATTCATACTGTGTGTTGGGAAAAAGGAGGAAAGAGTTTTGCTCACCAGGTTGGTGCTTCCTAGTGCTCTGGCTCCGGATGCTGTACGTGTCTTTCATGGGTTATATCGAGTTTCATCAGCGCTGCCTGTTCCCACCAATACCTTGAACCCTAAAGGGCATCTCAAGGAGTGGGCATCAGGGCCCCATTCAAGGACCAAATTTGGGGTTCAATGGTGCAAAGCTCCTGGCTTTCCCCAGCAGAGTGGCCCGAAGGACTGAGGCAGCTTGAGGACTGAGCCTCCAACTCATGAATGACTCTTCAGTGGTGGCGAACGCAGACTTCTGGGTAGGGACTTCACGTAAATCGTAGCAATTTGCTGGCTCTGCCATTCTAAATCCTGTCTAATTATACCAAGGGGAGCATCTGAGATTAATTTGTTACAGCATTTTTGTATGGAGCACTTAGACATTTTGGGGACGGGTTGAAGAGCAGCCTTCAGATCTTTGCCCTTGCAATCCGCTGCGAGTCGCAAGCCACTGTGTTTGGCTCTCTGGTTACCTGCCTCCCTTGCAAAGCTGGTTATTTTGGAGTCCTAAATACTGTTATTTTATCTGCAGTCATTTTACAGATGCAAAAGTAGGGGGCGAATTCAGGCATATGTGAGAGAAGGGGAAAAAAGGGAGAAAATAAAAGGAAGTATTGGCCTTCTGTGTTTTCAGGTGCCCTTTTCACTCTTTGAGCTGTAAAATAAGATTGACAGAAACTTTGAGACAGCGTCAGCAAAGCACAGGCCAGGTCATGAGCCCACAGAGTGCTCTGGAGGGGAGGATGCCTGGGAACCAGGCTAAGGAGTAGCCGGTGTGGACTGAGCTGTGTGATGTCAGGTTTTTAACCAGCCTGCTGAAGCTTTTTGAGGATATTACTGCTTTTCTAGATAAGAGAAATTCAAGGGATGTGCTATACTTAGAGTTTCAAAACACACTTGGCATCAGTGCAGATCAAAGCCGAATGGTGCAGGCAGCATCCCGGAATAGAAGGTGAAAGAGGGAAAAGATTTGGAATTTACTGGGAGGGGGGAAAAAATACGCTGAAACCAACAGCACGAGGCTGCTGAGCTAAAAATAGCAAAGAAGGTATTAGCAGCAGCTCTGCACACAGACTGACACTGAGCTCCACTCCTCCAGCTTGGGGAGAAACTGGGAGGTGCAGGAGGAAAGCACGGCTGGTCCAGGAGCCCCCACTGCCCCAGCCTGTCCCCACAGGCAGCCCATCTTCTCCCAGCCACGGCAGGCTGTCCATGTCCCACCAGCAGCTCTCTTCAGTCTCACAAACTGGAGCAGTGCTGCTCAGTTGCTATGCTAGGGGCCACACAGTTCTTCTTCCCACAGAAGACGTGGTGCTGTGACCCATGTTCCCCCCTCCATGCCATCACCCCACTCTGCTCATGGCACGACAAAGGTTTGGAGGTGCCGAAAGCACTGCACACCAGCTCCTTCTTCCTCCCCACTGCAGCCTGGTGCTCATAGCAGAGGTGACAAACCTGCCACTTGCCACCTGAGCTAGCAAGCCTCTCCCCACAACTGAGGGGAGACCAAGGAAGTCGGGGTAACCCCACGCACACCCTGCAGTACCCCCCTGGGTCAGGGCTGTGTTTTAGGAAATGCTTTCCATTCAGTGAGGAGGAAGCAGCCTGTGCCAACATGCTCTCTGAGCACAAGGGCTGTGTCACCAGCCTGCAGCGGAGCTGGGGGTGCCAAGGGGACCCCTCCAGAGCATCAACAACAGGTTGACAGGGTTCATCTGGGGAAGACCAAAGCCAGGGGAAGCCTAATGAGTGATGGAGGGGCAGGGGCTCCTTTAAATAACTCACGTGCCCTCAGCTGTGAGACTGGGTGTTTTGCTGAGACTAGTGAGGTTTAGGATGGAAGAGGCACTTGTTGCCTATCTGCTCCTCCTCTCTTCCTCCTGCATGTGAGTTTGAATGGTGAAAGGCATCCTGCCTTCTCTGGAAGAGGAGTATTTCTGGAGTGCATCAAGCCATGGAGCTCTCCTCTAGGTTGGTGCAGCCCTGCCAGGGATACACATGCAGGCCCTGCCCACAGGACACCCCAGCTCCTGCTGTGGGGCAAGGAATGAGCCTGCTGGAGTGAGAGGGCTGATGCCACGTCCACCATGGATCCTGCCAGCTCCTGTGGTGGCTGGGAAAGGGCTGGATCCTGTACCCTTGCATTGCAACCACCTCTCCAAAAAGGGCTGGGTCCCGGGATGATGGTGTGTGCTGCCCAGCTGGCCACCCCCAAGGATGGGCATTCTGGGGTACCCCTGAGCCATCACCACTGGGGACTGACAGCTCCCCCCCATCACCTGCTCAGCCCCAGGGCACAGCAGCACGTTCCCCAGGCTGGGGGCTGGGGTAGGTGCCAGGAGTCAGCCAGCCCGGCCCCACCACGTGCTGCCAGGTTTCCTCTGGGCTGTGCCAGACCCCTGCCATCTGAGTTTGAGGTGGGGCATTAACACTGGTATCTCTGTTAATGTTGCTATAAAGCAATAAAGGTAACTTGATTGCGGAAAGGCAGGGAGAGCAGCGGGTTTGGAGCCATTCCACAGCGCTGCTATTAGAGAGCTCAAAATGAGAGTTATTAAATTACTGCCAGGTACTGCAGGCTTTTCCTGACAGGGAGACTTCAGCTTGGCTCAGAAACTTAAGCTCTGGCTCGCTCAGGTTAATTAAAAGAGAGCTGGCCATCTTCCAGGGCCTGGCTTCTCATTCCTGAGGGCTGCCCCCTCCTCCCCAGGGCCTGGGTCAAGCATGCCATGGGCGCCGTGTGCCGTCACCCGCCCCAGGGGGGCTGGGGGTGCCTCGGGCACTGGGCAGGCATGGCAGCCCAGGGAAGACAAGGGTTTGATATCCCACAGGATGGCGACCCAGCTGTCAGTCACAGTCCCCAGGTGCCTTTGGGCTGCCTATCCTGGGCTGATGTCCCTGGATCCATGGAGCATGGGAAGTGCTGTGAGGCTGGGGCCAGCATCCCCACCTTTTCCTTCAGGAAGGGGCCTTGGGAGCCCAACGAGGCAGCAGCCAGAGGCTTTTGTGATGCTCACCACAGCAGCTGCTGTACTGCCTCTCACCATGCTCTGCTTTTGCCCATTGTCCATAGTCTTGAGAAAGTGCCTGCTAACCCCCCACTACCCTTCTTCCCACCCTTCCTGATTAGTTGCTTTTGGCATCTGTGGTCAAGCATGTTCTAGCTTCTGCACAACTGGCACTTAGGGATTCATGCGGCCTCTCATTATGGAGAGCAGCAGGGATGGGGAGGGCGAGGGGGGCTGGAGGAGGCAGAGGGGCTGGCTGTGGAGGGGATTGTCTTCTCTGGAAGGAAGCAGTTCTCCATTCCCCTGTGCTCAGCTGTCCCCACGGCTGCTTTGACTCCTGCCTCAGCCTCTGTGGGGATTTTCCTGCTCCCTCACCAGGTGATGGAAAGTTTTGGGCAGCCCCCTCCCCTCACCCTGGAGCAGATCACCTGCAGAGTGGCCTTTGTAGGGCTGGAAGGTGCAGGCAGGTGTCTCTGTTGCCTGGGCTCCCCCAGGCTGGGAACAACAGACAAAGGGGCCAGGGGGCTCATGGCTGCACTGACACTCCCTCTTTCCTACCTGGCTTTGATTCCTTGGCTGCTGGGGAGGGAGAGGAGGATTTAACCCAGCAGCTCAGGCCATAAGAACCCCCACCACCCTCCCCCAGTGCGGCTCGCTCCTGCTCCACCCGACCTCCAGGCAGCAACAGACCGAGGCCTCCGGTGCTCCCCAGAGAGGCTGATCTGGGTCCCCTCTGGTTTGTCCTGCTGTCAGGGATATGTGGTGCCAGGAGGGTGCATCTTGCTGCCTGTGGAGCACTCCAGGGAGAAGGTCATGGGGTGATCCCCATGTCAGGCTGCCATGGTGGGGAAGAGTTTGTCTCTATCCGCTCCTGAAAAGCAGCTTTGGAAAAGCAGGGAAGACCCCTGGCCCTGCAACTCCTCCACTCAGCCCCAAATTACCAAATGGCAGAGGGGTGCTAGGATTTGGGACCGGCACCCCTGGGAGGGCTGGGCCCAGCTGCCCTGTTTCTGGCAGCACTTTGAGGTCCCCAGCAGGATGATGGGTGCTGAGGGGTGGCAAGAGAAGCAGGGTGCTGTATCTCCTAGCTAGCACCCAGTGCCCACAGCACCCTGCCCTCTCTTGCCCTGGCTGGGTGCTGGGGCTGGGCTGGCAGAGGTGCTGGGTAAGTGCTGTTCACAGCTCCGTCAGGGACTCAACTCCCCAAAATGCTTTTTTGGACTCATTTTCCCAGAGAGAGTTTAATGGGGTTTGTCGTGCCAAAACCCCAAGCTATGCCTCACTTTCATCCCCTAATGCAAGCCATATATCAAGAGACACTAAGGGAGCAGGGAGGGTTTCTGACAAGGGGATCCTGGGAACAATCAGCCAATACCCCCCCTCGCAGCCTGTGCCCCCCTGTTTTGTGCATTCCTGGTAATGTAAATAGAGAGGCGAGTGCTCACAGCCCCCCTTGGACCCAAGGAACCCGTCTGGGGCCGGCGCCAGCAGCCCTGAGGCAGTCTGCTCTCGGGGGCTTTGGCCTGTACTGTTTGAAGTGTCTTGAGCATCAGCATTGGCAATGTGGCCCTGAGGAGAGTGTCTCTGGGGTCAGCTCTGCCCCCACACATCCCTGTTGTGTGTATGCAGTGGTTTGGAGGTGGGGAACTCCAGCTCAGCCTAAATTATCTCTTTTCTCCACTGAAAAAAAAAAAAAGGACTCTCATGTCAAAACAGCCTTCCTCCTAAAGAGCTGTGAGATGAGGATGGAGGGTGCAGTCCGGGCACTGAGCATCCCGAGGGGCCCCCTTTGGATAGCAGCCAGTGGGTTTGCCTCCTTCCTCGAGCACCTCAAGGTGCCTCTGTTCCCTGGCTCTCATGCAGGGAGAGGTGCAGCCTCCTCACCCCAGCAAAGTGAGGATGGCAGCTGCGGTGGGCCAGAGCTCTCACAGCCTATTTAGGGCACCTAATTGGGTGCTGGGGAGCATGCAGGGGGTCAGCACCAGGCACCACCTCCAGAGACAGCCTGGAAAAGGGGAACTACAGGTGGGTGCTGTTTTTGTGGTGCTGTATGAGGTGTGAGGAAAGCTGGAAGACTAACTTTTCTTAATTTAAATGCCTGTGCATTTGCTTGTTGCGGATGTTAGCAATGGGAGCTTCATCTCTCCTGGAGGCTGCTGGCTGTGTATGGCACCTTGGAGGGGACCTGCAAGCCAGGCTGGGCATGCAGTTTTGTCTCAATGCACTTTATTCACCATTCACCAGGGACACATGCTGTCCCTGCAGGAACTTCCCCCAGGGACCAGTTGCCACTGAGTGGCACTGTACTGAGTGACATGGCTGAGCCCGCAGCCCTTCCCCTCTGCCACGCGCCCGCAGGGGACCCTGCCATGAGGGCAGTGATGCTGGGTGGCCCTGGGGGACCCCAGGGAGTGCACGAGGGCTCAGGGCATCTGCATGGGTTTTATTTGCTGGGACCAGCACTCCACAGCCCTGGGGTTTACGAGGCAGCCGATGCGGCTGCTTCCTCACGGGCTGCAGCAATAAAGCTTGCCGGGGGGTCAGAGGTGATACCGACTGCTCTTAAGTGGGCAAAACCGGTGGTCTGCGATGGAAACTGAACTTCTTGAGCCATAATCAGAACCAGCGGGGTTAAATTCCAATGGCTAAATGCCGAGGACTTAGCCTAAACATCTCCCCTGTCTTTCTCTGTCTGTCCCAAACAGGATCCTGCAGCGTGTGGTTGCTTGGGCAAGGTCAGGCTGCCGGTGTGCCGAGGTTTGTGTGCCGCAGCTCCCTGCTGCCTGGGGATCAGCCATCCCTGAGGACGCCGAGGTTCCTCCGTCTCGGTGCACTGTTGCACTGGGTAAATACCTCTGCAGCCTTTGGGAAATTCAGAGACCTGCAAATGGATGCAGAGTTAAGCAGTTGCTGGTTTCGGGGCTCTCCAAAGCGCCAGGGTGAGGTTGACGCTGGAAACCTGAGCCCTGTAATTGTATTTCTCTGCCCAAGTGATATGTGAAGGGTTGGTTGGTTTGTTTGCGTGTTTGTTTGTAGTACAACTATCAAAGGAGGTCTCGGTGGTGATGCACATCGCTTCTAAAAAAGGGCCTGCCCTGGAGCCAGCACCAGCCCTTCTCCAGGTCGAGCCACTACATGTCCCCATAAGCATAACCAGTCCTACCAGTGGTGGCTCCGGAGGCATGCCAGCATTCCCACCGGAGCAGGGGATCGCCTGCCGTGCCTGAAAACAGGCTCTGACATCACTCAGCACTCCCAGGAGAGCCCCAGGAAGGGCTTTCTGCAAGTGAGCAAGTGGTGAGTGTGAAAAGACTTGGCCAAAACATGGCTTTGGAGAGGCGAGGGAGACAACAGGAGCAGGACTGAGCAGATGCACCACCGTCACGTTTCCCTGGTCGTGGAAAACCAACAGTGACCCTTCTCGCTACAAAAAGACAACAAAGAAATGCAAACATGGCCATGCATCTCAACATTTGTGTGCTGGCCATAGCACAGCCCACAGGGGGGACCCAGCTGAAGCTTTCAAAGTCTGGTTTCTCCATTGGTCAACTCCCCAGGGAGGTGAGGAAGCCCTCAGTAGCACCCACTGCACAAAGCCACCCTTATCTCAGCATCTCTCCAGGCACTTCCCAGGCCCTGGTTTCTACCTGCAGCCTGTGGGAACAGAGTCCCTGTTCCCCGTGGCAGGAGGTTAGCAGAGGGCCAGGCAGTGTGGTTTGTGACGGTCAGTAATGGTGTGGAGGAGGCAGCGTGTTAGCGAGAACGTGACATATTTAGATTAGTTAAGGCTGAAGGACTCCACTGCTGTGGGAAAGGACTGCATGAAGATATATGACATTCACCGTGAGCCCGTGCGAGATGATGCATCTTGGATAGACTAATCAAGATAATTCACATATATTGTCCTAAATTAATTACAGCCACTAAGTACAAGCCCAACGTGTCAATGAAGACAGCTCAATTAAGAGCTCTTTTTCAATATATGCTGATGGTCAAAAGAGCAAAGAAAAGATTACAATAGACAGAGAGCAGAGAGCAAAGCGGTGGAAATATTGCAGTTTCGCTGCTTAAATCAACACAGCTCTGCCAGCACGGGGAGGAGCAGAGGGCGAGGGTGATGGGCACAGGGCGGTGTGGTGAGAGGCTAACAGGGCACAGACAGGGACCTGCTTTGGCTCTCTCTTCCTGATAACCCCTTAAAAGTAGGAAAGATCAAGCATATTCAGCAGATTTTTTAAATAACAAAGGACAGAAGGAGAAAAAATAGAGCTATTTAAAAACTCAAGTGCTTTTTTGGGTGAAGCAGAAGCAGCAGTGGCTGTCTGTGCAGGGCAGTGACCCCAGGGCATGCCCAAGGAGAAAAGGTGAGGAAAAGGAGATGGATGTGCCCAGCTTTGTATCTAGCAGGTGAGACCAGGAGCAGATGCTGCATCCTGGCTCAAGAAAGTACGTGGAAGAACTAGAGAAGGCTCAGGAATATGGGAAACTTCTTCAGATTGGGAGGCTGAGGCAGACCTTCTCTATTTAGTCTGTGGCAGACGAGGTTAGGATGTGACTCCATCGCAGTCAGCACGTCCCTCCGTGGGGAAGGGATTTCTTTCAGTCAAAAACATGTAATGAAACCCAGCGGCCGGGGGCTGGAGCGGGTCTGGCAGCACAGCGGGAACTCACCAGGGGGGTGAGAGAGCTCTGCATCTCCCACCCACACGGCAGAGGGGCTCCCACAGCCTCTCTCCAGCCTGGGTCCCTTTCCCTGGGTGCTGTGATGCTCAGCAGGGGACCCCACCAGGTGCCCTGTGCCCCGGGGCAAAGGATTTCACGCCTGAGGCCAGCAGTGAGTGCAGGAAATCCTTGGGCTGGTTTCCCTTCTGCCAGACTCTGGCCAGCATCGTGCAATCTGTTTTCATTCCTATTTCATGAGATGTGAATAATTAATGAGAAACACAATGCAGGGAGGATAAGATGAATATATATGTATACATACACTCAGACACACACACACACATATATAGAGTTACAAATAATTAACGCTCAAATGTATTGGGTATGTGGCAGTATAGCAGCCATGAAAATGTGGGGCAAAGGGCAGGAGCACAGGGGACAGCCCTGAAGGCAGATTTTGTGGGAGATACAGAGGGTGGGATATAGATACTGTCTCCTATGGAGGGAAAGCCCAAGCAGGCTGTCCTGCAGAGCCCTTGGGGCCAGGCAGCAGCATCTTCCTCAGCTCCTCCCTGGAGATGTGCAGGGCTGCGCTCCTTTGAGGAGAGGGAGCTCCTTTGAGGAGAGGGACACCAAGACCTGCTCCTGTGGCACCCTGGAGAAGAGGCTGATCCCTCCAGGCACCTGTGCTGTGGTGGGAGGTGAAGCCCAAGGATGAGAAGCAGCATCTCTGAGACCAGGGGTTTTGCAACCTTGCCAAAACCCTCCTGAACCTTTTAGCAGCAGCTCAAGCCCTGCGCGAATGCTGCTGCCTCTGCGCAGGGTTGAGCCTCTGGCACACACAAAGGCTGGGCCATCCACAGCCAGCCAACAAGTGTCTGCATTGTGTGTGGATGTGTGAAATTCAGAGACTTCCCCTCCAGCTCCATGGCAAAGCCCATCACCTGCTGCATTGGGCCTCCCAGCTGACAGCCAGTCCTGACAAGCACTAATTGGCAGTCATTAGCCTTCCTAGAGAGCCCACTGCAAAAAGCTGCTGCAAGAACAGAGCTGGTGGCCTCCTGACCCGTACTGGGTGCTGGAGCTGAGGAGAGTCCTCCAGCATTGTCCTACTGTGGGGGGCAGGGATGGGGACAGGTACAGCTGCTGCTGCCTTCCTGCAGTCCCAGCTCCCTTTTGTCAGGCAATGGAGCTGTAGGTAACCATCTGCCTTCCAGGAGCTGCCCTGAGCTAACCTGGAGTGATCCTGCAGTGCAGCCCCTCAGCTGCTTTTCCAATGCTGTTGCAGAGCCATGGCTCATGGCCAGAGCAAGGTAGGACAAGGGGCGGATGCAGGGGGCAGGGAGCACCTCAAAGGTGGCTGAGGTGTAGCTGCAGCTGATGACTTCTGAGCTTGGGCACCATTATGGTCACACCTTCACTTGCTTGGGATGTGGAGAGCCTGAGAGTCCCTCACAGTCTTGGCTCAAGTTGCATGAAATTAATTTGTAGGCCCCTATGACTCATCCTGACCCAAGGGGCGGACTTGGCCCCCTTTAACTCAAGGGTCTGTTTGAGTGGAGTGTGAGGAGTCCCTGCACAGGGACAGAAGGGATGCCTGGCTCCCTTGCTGCCACCTGCACCCGTGCCACCCACAGTGTCCAAGTGGCACTTTGAGCAATGCACAGGGGCTCTGATAGCTGGGATCATGGCAGGACACAGACTGCGCCTGCTTCCTCACAGCCCAAGAGCAGAGCATTTTCCTCCTCATTGCCTCTTCCCTGGCTTTCCAGCTTTTGAACCTGCTTCACCCCAAAAATACCCTCTTATAGACTCCCACTGGAGTCCTCCCTGTCCACCATCTGCCACTTTCCCTGCCAACTCTTGCCCTCACTGAAGCAGGGACCGAAGGGGCAAGGTTTCCCTCAGCTCAGCTGTATCTGTGCTCAATGGGGCTGGGTCAGGCAGGGGCGTCCGGCGGCTGGTCTGGCCCATCCTGCCTTTTATCCCTGGCTGCCATTTCCCAGGTCTAATTTATCACCTCACTTTTTATAAATGGGTCATTTCCCATCCCCAGCCTGAGAGACAATTGCGACGGGCCCTGGCACCGCGCCACGAGCTCCTTTCAACTTCATAGCGAGTTCATCAAAGACCCGAGACGCCATTTCCCCAAACAGTAAAAGTGTCAGAGAAAGAGGCGTGTTGGGAAGCCTCGGTGACAGCCAAGTGCTTAATTAGTGGTAATGCAGAGTTTACAGCCCCCCTAACCGCCTGCCCCTGGCCCCTTGTTTCTGGGAAGGGCGCGAAGGGTGAGACAGGTCTCTGTGCTGTCGGTGACCCGTGATGTCCCTCGGCGACACGGCGCTGGTGGAGAGGACAGGGACGACCCAGCCCCGCTGCTGCAGGGAGGTTTAAGAAATCTTCCCACTCAGCATGCACTGATGAGCATTCCCATCCCTGAGTCCTCCTTGTGCCGCAGCCCACCCCAGCACCCATGGGTGCCCCGGCACCCACACACACCCTCTAATCCCCTGCTGCTGGGTGACCAGGGAGGATGTGGGAAAGCCCCTGTGCAGGGTCAGCAGAGGAAATGCTGTTTCCCACCCAGTTTTCCTTATCCCAGTTGCAATGTCCTGGTTCCTGTGATACCTGGCAGCCCTAAGAGACCCGGTGGTGGGGCAGCGGGCTCGTGCAGGAGGCTGCATACTGCTGTCACATCTCCTTCCTCTCCTCTCTGCACTAATCCTCTCTCTTTTCCTCCAGAAATCACCTTCCTGCCCATCACGCTCTCTGCTTCTCTCTGGGCTATTTTTACAGTATCCTTTTGGCGACAAAGCAGCCAGAGCCGAGCACAGTGACTTTAGCGCTCAAAGGCAGAGCATAAGCATTAACAGAGCTGATGGCATTACAATATTGATACTCATCTGTCTCACGGCTGCTCTAATACAGCCTAACATCAGCCAGGATTTTTTTGCCTCAGCAGTGCATTGAGCAGAGGCTTCTCACTGCCTCCCACAGCTGCCAGACTGCTTCTCTCACCCCTGACCTCGCTGCGCGCCAGATTTTCCATCACAATTTGCCAAATACAGGTAAGGCTCAGAAAGAAAACCAAGAGGTTTGGTGATGTGGTGCTCCAGCTGCCCTGTGCACAGATGCCTGTGGCTCCCAGGGGAGCAGATCACCGTGGGGAGCACCACTCTGTGCGTCCGCTACCACTGCCAAGCCAGAGGTACAGCAAGTGAGCAAAGAGGGTTCCCCCATCACTTGGCCAGTGAAGTGCCACATTCTGCTCTAGCATGAAGCTTAGAGCACCTCCATGCCTTGCTTTCCTGCCTGCAAAGGTGCAACGTTACTTCTCTAGAGATCAAAGAATCGCAGAAATATTATGGTTGGAAAAGACCTTTAAGATCATCGAGTCCAACCACTCACCTCACACTGCCAGGCCCGTCACTAAACTAAACCATACCTCTCAGCCCCTCATAGAATCACAGAATGGCAGGGCTGGAAGGGACCTATAGAGATCATCTAGTCCAACCCCGCTGCAGAAGCAGGTTCACCTAGATCAGGTCACAAATATCTCTAGGGATGAAGACTCCAGAATGTCATGTGGCTGATGGGGATGAGCAAGGGGCTGGGCAGTGCTGTGCCATTGCTTGCTATCCACGTTCCTCATCCCCCCGGGGGTGGAGCAGCGCTGAGCTGATAGATATAAAGCAGATATAAAGCTGATTTTCATTAGGGAGCTGTCTCAGAGGAGCACCGGGTCTTACCGCGGGGCCCCACTCGCACCCGCCTGGGGCTGCGGCACTGGCGGCTCTGCCCGCTCCCAGCCATGTGCCCTGCACCAGGGGATGGATGGCACCTCCTCACCACTGCCCATGGCACGCAGGCAGAGCTGCCCAGATCCGCCTCGGCACAAGGTGATGGCTGCGGTTGACCAAGTCCCCATGTGCAGGACTGTGCCACACAGGAGTTCCCTGCCCTGAGGGACCTGGGGGGGCACCTGGGGAAGGACCTGGCAGCTCCCCGGCTGCCTGGCACTTCCCCCCCTGGTCACAGCTCCCCGCTTCGCCTCTCTGGGCTCGAGTTTCCTGAGTGCTGGGCTCTCCCCCCGCCACCCTCCTCAGCATGGCTGGGGCCTTGCAGCTACAACCAGGAAACTATAAAACTTTACAGAGTGCGGCTGGAGAGAAACAGGAATTGCTGTAGTGGCTGCCAGAAGGGCCAGCGTTAGATTCACAAGATTTTCCAGGGCTTGGACTCGCCAGGAAGGGATTTATCCACCTAGAAGGAGCTGTAAAAACTAAAATTAAATTCTTCATCTTAGAAAGGGAGGGGGGAGAGAAAGAAGAAAAACGCTTGACCTCCCCCTGAATGCTCTGCTGGAGGCCAGGAGCCATGAAGGGAACGTGGGGCACCCGCGGCTGCACCTGCTGAGCCCCTGGCTGAGGAGGCCCTGGCACACCAAGGGTCCCTGCCCCAAACGCTGTGAGTGGGTGCTGCTTGTTCTGGGGGCTGTGCCCAGCACCCCTCCAGCCTGACCTTTACCTTCAGAGCATCACTCAGGGGTCTCTGTGAGTGCCAAATGGGAAGGCTGGGGTCAGTGTTCCCTCCCTGGCCCCCAGCCCTGTTCCCTATGGCTCCATTCCCTGCTGTGGGTGAGAACGGTGCTGAATGTGGGGCAGTTTGGGACCCCAGCAAGGGGTGATCAGGGATGTTCCCGCTGGCTCAGCCTGATGGCATCCCAGCAGCTCAGTGAGGGGTGTTTTCTGTGGTGTTTTAGGCCCCGGTAAGCGCTTAATAGGAAGAAAACCTTGCTGCCCTGAGGGCTTCAGGGATATGCCACAGCATCCTGGGCAGCCACTGCATGGGAAGAGAAAGTACCTGGCTGGGTCAGGAGCCATTGCTTTCTGATGGGGAGCAGCTGATTTGGGGATCACGCCTGGCCCCCAGCTGAGCTGTGGCAACCTCCCCTGCCCTGCACGGTGACCAAGGGGGTCCAGATTCATCTATCTGCCAGAGGCCAGCAGGTCCCCTCCTGCAGCAGGGCCATCAGCTCTCAGCCCAGGGACATTTGGGTTGCCCAGGCACTTAGCGCAGTCCCAGGTGTGTCATTGCCTGTCTGCTCTCCCTGGCCAGCATGCTGCTGTGGGGCAGGCAGGTCCTCCCTCCTCACCCTGCTCCTCCCCATCCCACCAGGCTCCTGCGGAGGTGGCAGGCAGGGGCATGCCAGGGTCACCCAGCCGCAGGCCCGCCAAACTGGCCCCGGCACCCTGGAGTATGGTGGAGCAACACATCCCACATTCCTCTACCCCTCCTCAGGGGATTTTTGCCAATGTAAAGGTGCATACAAATGCTTTCAGCAGAAGTCCAGGCTGCCGTCAGCTTTGGGGGCATTTCCCACATCAGAGGAACCAGGATGGCCAGTAGAGCATCCCAGCTGGTGTGTGCCTGCACCATGACAGGCTCTCTTTAGGAATATAGTGTTCACAAGGGGATTAATCTTCTGTTGCCAATCTCTTCTCAGCAAGATGGGTCCCTGGAGCTGCACTGCTGAGCGGCATGGGAAAGCATCCTGCCACAGCCAGGGAGAAGCTGGGCTGCTCCTCCAGACGTGTGGAGGCAAAGATCAAACAAGGCTTGCTTGGAAATCTCAGCAAAATTGTGCCAGAGGACACAAAGGATGTCCGGGCCAAGCCAAAGCTGCAGCTCTGCCGTCACTGGCTCCTGGGGCAAGTCAGGCTGTGCCTGGGCCCCGGCAGCTCCGTCTGCCCAGCCACTGGAGCACAGCACAGCACGGCATACCAGCAATTTGTTTAGTGCTCTCACTTCCAGGCTGCAGAAGCCAAGGGAAACCTGCAGATGAGAAGTTTACATGCACAGTCCACATGGGCCGCTGGCAGCGCGGGGGCATGGCTGTCCCGCCCCGCCGGGACACAGCTGCTGTGCTGATGGGCTTTGCAGCCCTGCTCCTTTCATTGACATCTCTTTTTTTGCCTGCAACAGATTTTTACACCGAACGCATGGAAGCACTGCTGTGAAAGTATGTATCGGGGAATGCTCTTTTGTCACTTATTCTGGTTTTCTTTCTATTTTTTGCCTGTTACTGCCAGTGCAGGCTCTTAAAATAACTGGCTACTTTAAACCGTGTTCCTTTGTTCCCCGGCTGCACGCTGCTGGCTGCCAGCTGGAGAGGGAGTGGGGTGAAGTGTCAGGGCCCTGCGGAGAGGTTTAACACTCAGACGTGGTGACAGAGACAGAACGTTACACCCCGAGTCCTTTGAGCTGCCCTCTCCCTCACTGCCGGCAAGGTGCAGTGCCGTGGCTTTTCCCAGGGAAGTACTGACTTTGCAGGTTCTCTGCTGGCCCCCTGTGCCACCACCACCCAAACCTCATCCCGGCAACCAGCAGTGGGTCTGCACCCCAGCTTTGCAGCCTGACAGCGAGTCTCCCCAACCATATCACATCCCAGGAGGCCCCTGCCAGCCCCCTCAACTGCAGACCCCTTTCCCACCCTCACGTCGTCTGCTTTGCAGCAAACTTTTTCAACAATGAAACCTCCCAAGCAGTGGTGGGGAGAGGGGAGATGGGGGTCATGCAGCTCCCTTGATCCAAATTAGTGTGGGAAAGGGCTACGGCAAAACTGGTGAGGAACTGGGAGCTGAGTGCCAGGGCAGTGGATGCCAATCCTGGGCAGGCCAGGCGCTGCCTGGCATCTCATTCAGGGCGTTTGCACCCCAGTCCTCGGGTGCCCCAGGAATGCGGCGTGGCGGCAGCTGGGGGGATCCCTGCAGCCGGGGGGAGGGGGTGCAGCCAGCCCAGGCTGCCAGCAGGCTGAGCTCCATCGCCCGCAGGGCACCGGGCTGGGCTGCAGCCCGGCTTGGAAGCGCTTCGTCGGAGGCTTGTGCTGTGCCTGGGCACGTCCCCACTTTGTTTATTCCTCTAGCTTATTATTTTGTTTGACTATTTATTCCTGGCTGCCTTTTTCTCACGGTGGCTGTGTTTGTTTAGCATGGCTATAGCTCAGAGCCTGGCAGGCTCACACGCTGCTGCTGAGCACAGCCGTAACCCCGGCACGGCAAGTGCAGTGACGGGAGTCCCGTGCCGAGGTTTCCCCAAGTGCCTGGCGGGGTGTTGGCAATGGATGGGACGGTGTTTCAAGGGGACAGTGGGAAAGAGCCCACAGGAGGCCCAGGAGAGTGGCCACGTGTGCTTGGTGCTGTTGATGTTGCCATCACACAGCCACACCAAAGGGCTTCGGCACCTGCCTGTCTTCCCACCAACACAGCCCCGTGGAGCCGGGGCAGCTGCGCCAAGCGGAGAAACCCTGGGGGCAAGGAGACAGGCTTGGACAGCGTGAGGGTGGCCCTTGAAGTGATGTCACCTCCTTGCTATCAGTGATGCTTCTGAGGGACCCCATCCCCTCCAGCCCCTCAAGGTCCTGGGTGGTCCCAGAGCCCATTCTTGCTTGGTACCAGGGTGACGTGGAGATATCAACATGCAGCCAGCTCTCCTCCTGGCTCCAGCTGGCCCCTCTGTTTCCAGGCCTCACTCAGCATCCCCCATGGTGGCAGCCCGAGGACCCAAAACACGGGGTCTTCTCCACGCTGAGGATGCGGCTGCGGCTGGGGGCCGGGGAGCCATGGCAACCCGGCAAGGATGGGGGTTGCCATGACGACAGGAAGCACAGGATCCAGAGCTGGCTTTGGGCAAGGGATGCTCCAGGTGGGCTGGGAGGCAGGACCAGGGTACCTCGAGGCTAGAGGATGTTAAAGCTTGGGTTTGAAGTCTAGGAAAGCCTTCCTGCTCTGAGGGCTACTCCTGGCCCACAGCACGAGGACTTGGCCCTGCAACAGCCTCAGTGTGCCCACTGCCCCCCATCACCCCAAGCTGTTCCCGGGCACCGCAGCGGGACACAGTGCCAGGGCCTGCATGCTCAGTCCAGGCAGCGACTGACTCCGCAGAGTATGCAGTGTTAAGTGAGGCTTCCTGGCTTTTTGCAGGCAGGAGAGTCTGCTGAGCATCTCTTCATGCTTCCAATATGACCGTGAACCCCAAATATCCTGTCACCCTGCTTGGAGGTCACTAACACCCATTTAAGAATGGCTCTGTGGAGTCAGGCTGGAGCCAGGGCAGGATTCAGCCCCTAAATCTTCTGTGGTTGGAGGGCATCTGCTCCCTGTGACTAAGCTGGGCACCGGGCTGCTCCCAGCTCTGGGCTGGGCATGCAAAGAGCATCTGCACCAACATTTCAGCTGCAGCTCACTAAAATGTCACTAATGGGGCCAGACTGCCAATTGCCTGGTCAGCAAAGGTGCTGGGCTGGGAAAGGCCCCCACCACAGAGTATTACCTACTGGCGTCTTCGCCTCGGCCTCCTCCAGCCCTCTGTGCCCCATCCCACCGTGCCACATCCCGCCGGGGGGCCGGGAGGCGGCGAGGGGAAGGGGCGATGGGAGGCGGTGGGAGGAAACAGACCTCCCAGCTGGGAAGCACACAGGACAGTGACATTAGCCAGACACCGATGCTGCTTTTG
Organism: Urocolius indicus; assembly: GCA_013401255.1. NCBI lineage: Eukaryota > Metazoa > Chordata > Aves > Coliiformes > Coliidae > Urocolius > Urocolius indicus. Next base: position 134,258 of record WBNH01007657.1, on the reverse strand, counting down.
ATAAAGAGTGGGGGGCAGTTCACTGCCCGCAGGCACCCACGTTTCCCACACCTCCCAGCAGCTGGGACTGAGACTCGTCTCCCCAGCCCTGGAGCCTTTCTCCCGTGCCTCCCCAGTGCAGGCCTGGCAGAGCTGCAGCTGTGCGGGGCTGGGCGCCTCCTTCCCTGTGGGACCAGGGGGCTGTTGAGCAGGGGAACAGGGCACAAACACTGTGGGGCTTATATTTTGGGGGGGGTTTGTGTAGCATCTGCCAGCATCTGATGAGAAAGGATTAATACAGAAGTGGACAGTGTCATCTGGACAGTATCAGCATGGTTGCAACACCATGCGGTCTGACAGGGCCGGTTCTGCAAACACACAAACCTCAATGGATTTTTCCCAAGGGCTCATCCCCAGTGCAGGAATCAACCCGGGAACCAGGTTTCCAGCCACTGTTCCTCCTCACATTGCCTCTCAGGGCTCCAGCACCTGGCAGACTGGACCCTTTTCCCCTGCAGAAATGGTGGCCAAGCTCTCCTGCTAGTGAGTGCCAGGGCTGGTGGTCAAAGGCAAGTGCTTGCAGCGATTCCACCCTGAAGCTTGTGGCTGGGCCTTACATCCTAAGCCTGCTTCAAACTTTGCACTGGGAGAAGTGATTTGTCTGCAAATGTTATGTGGTTAAAATAAATGCAGAGAATTTTAATCCTGGGAATTTGGAAAGTAGAAGATTTAAAATAACAAAACCCTTTCATATGGCACTTAATCCAAAATTAGCTGGGTTTTAAGTTTTACGGCGGGAGCTGATCATTCCTTGGCCACCTCCCGCTCGGCATGGGAAGCGGGGGGCTCCCCAGATCCCCAGAGCAGGGGGCAGCGGGGGCCGCAGGCTGGGCTCTCCGGGCTGTGATGTGCCAGGGCGGTGCCGCAGCAGGGACAACACTCCTTTTTTGTTGACATGGAATGGATCTCCCACAGCTACTTAAGGTTTTAATTGCCCTGTGATTAAAGTTTTCATTACTAAGCAATTAGCACCTGAAATTTTAAGTGCTGAAGTGTTTAACTGCATCCTGAAGCTGCCAGAGGTGAGGGGTGGTGGATGTGGGTGGGACAGGAGAGGGTTTTGAAGTGGGGACCAGGAACGGCAGGAGGAGGCCGCCTCGCCGGGGCCCAGCCGGGCTGGCACGGGTGTTGCCAGTCACCCTGATCCCGCTGGCAGCACCGAGCGCCTGGCAGCGTGGGGAGGAGTGCCTGGAGGGGTGAGTGCACGGGGAGCCTGGGAAGGAGACAGGCTGGAGCCAGCACTGACCCGGCGGGAAATGCGCCGGCTGGGCGAGCTGGCACGTGGCGGCACTCCTTGCCCTGAGAACAGGGTGACGGGGACCCCAGGGCTCGCTTTGTGCTGGTGATGGCACAAGAGACCCTCCAGAAACCACACAGCTGCCCTCAAGTGTTGCCTCTCTGTCTACTGCCCTTGGACAGGGGGCATGGAGATGCCACAGTGACCCTGCTGCAGTGGTACCCAGCCCAGAAACACGGCGCATCCCCCCAAACCGGCTCCCCGCAGCCCTGGCACAGCTGCACACACAGTGAGCAGGCCATGGAGGCCTCTTTTGCAGAGTTTTATTCTCCCCTTCACTCGTTGCCACCCTTAAAAGACACATCCCCATACCTATCTCCTGGCTGGCTGCCTGGCGAGCCGTGCACTCCCTTCTGTTTGTTTTAAAACTCTTGCTGGGTAATTTCATTTGATGTCCCTTAGATCTTCTGAGAAAACAGGAATAATTGTTCCCTAATCACCTTCTCCTCATTAAGCTGCAGCTATGGCTGCTGCATGCAAGGGAGGCGAGGGCGGGTGGCTGGGGCAGCGGGCAGAGTGCGTGGGGGCACCCGCCTGCACGGCCGTGGGCTGACACACACCACGCCTGGGCCCGTGTGGTGTCGACCCATCGCCGGAGCATGTCAGGGTTGCATTTAGAAACGAGGAGTAAAAGTCAGGCCTGCTCCAGAGGGATGGTCCCTCTGGGCAGGAAATTTCTCATGGAGAGAGGGCTGGGCTGGGAGGTTTTTGCTATGAAAGCCCATGGCCGTTGCTACCTTTCGAGGCTTTTCCTTTCATCACTTTTCAGCAGGTCCTGCCGTCGTGCTGCTCCCAGTCTGCGTGGGAATGTCTCCCAGGGACACCATGGGCACTGCAGCATTGCTTTGCAGGTTGGAGGGCTGAGCATCACTCTCTCAGGTCAGAGCTGCAGGCACACTACCCCGCACACCCCACGTCACCTCTCAGCCCACCCTTGCCCACGTCATGCCAAGACAGGCCCTGATACAGCCCTGTCCAGCTCCAGCCATCACCCTGGGAGGTGTCAGTGGAGGTGAGCGGGGCTGGATGCGTGTGTGCAGGGGACACTGTGGGGCCAGGAGATGCCCATGTTTCTACAGATGTGCATGTTCCCTCAGCCAAAACATCGTCTCATCCCTGGAAGACCACAGCAGCACTGTCCTCAGCACCGAGTCCCTGCACAAGCAGCAGGGTTGGTGTTACAGAGCCAGCCCCTGCCAGCAAATACCACACAGTTACCACAGCTATTTCCTATTGTGCAGACGCCAGAGCCCTGCCAGCGCTGTACCCCAGGCCGCCTGCCGCCTGCGACACCCAGGCAGCGACTCGGGGCTCCTGCCAGCTACCTGCTCCACTCCCCAAAACCCTCAGCCCCTAGCTGGGACCACTGCGCTGTGCCTGCCTGCACCCAGGGAGCGGGAGGCCCTGGGGAGAGGCCGGCTGCCAGCACCAGCCCAGCAGGAGCAAAAGGGGGGGCTCATTAATTACAGCGTGTGGGGAGAGAGGAGATTATATGGAGCATCCTCCCCCCTGGTCCCTGCTCCAGTTTCTCATCCTTTTCTGAAATAAATTCCTTTCGGAATGAAATTTGCCAGGCATGGCTTTGCTCCAAGGGGAATTCTTGGGGAAAGTTTAAGTAAAATTGGTTCAGCCATTTTTGAGTTATTCAAGTGTGAATAAGCAATTTCCCCGTGTGCTCCGTTCAGAAATTTTGTGCTTGGGTAGCTCAGACCTCTGGAATCGCAGAATAAACGAGGTTTGTGCATCTCCCTAAGCCAGGCAGGCTCTGGCTGCGGGGGTTGGTACGCTGTCTCCAGCAGGATGGATTTCCTGGGAGTGACTTCATGGGCAGACAGCAAGTCTTCCCACCCTGAGCCTGACCCTTGGTGAAGTTTCTGGGCATCTCAGCGCTCTCCCTCCCCTCTGGTACAGCATTGTACCCCCACGCACATGCTAATGGTGCCCACTTTGTCGCTCGCTTCTCTGCTGCTCATCAGCTCAAGTGACAGCATATCCAAACCCACAACTTCTGCTTCTTTGCTCAGACTGTGGTGTTTTCCACTGGGGCAACCCTCTTTCTGCTGCTTTGCTCCCCAACCACTTCCTTTTACCTGGAGAGCACAACACCCCACTTGCTGCTACTCTTGTCCTTTGCAGAGATTTATACCAGCCATATGTTACATCTTATCTTAAATTAGCACACTGACTCTCTCAAGCAGAGCTTTTCCCTGTGGAAGCTCTGCCCAGAGGTGCTGGGGTGCTGTGGCAGCCCTCAAGCACAGCATCCCGGCCAGCCTCCAGCAGCTCAAGGGAATTCCAGAATTCCTGCATCAGGAACCTCCGAATTTTCAGCTACCCAGACAGACCCACGTCAACCTCTCTGGCCAGGGGTTGGGAAACTGAATCCTTCTGGGAGAAGGAAGGAAAATAGCCAGCCATGACCCTAGTGGGTTTTGTGAAGCAGAAGGAAGTGATACGGGCACATTCTGCATCCATCTGCACAGCAGAAAGCCTGACCACAGCCAGCCCTGACAACGTCCCAAATTCCCACTCTGGGAGAAGGTAGGCAGCAGTGTGGGCTCTGGCGTGAGGCTGGGACCAGAGCTGCGCAGTGAGGGATTTTCTGGGGCAGGTTTCTGGGGCGGGAAGCGCAGCGGCGAGGTGCCGTTTGCAGATGGCAGGCGGCTGAGGCAGCCCAGATGGCTGCACTGGGGCAAGGCTGCCTAGGGAGAGGCACCCAGCCATGCACTCCCTACCCCAGACCTGACGATGCTCCTAGTTGCCCTGGGGACCAGGGGTATCAACATGCCCCAAAAGCAGGGACTTGAAGGGTTTTGCTAAGCCCAAGCCCAGACTCTCCAAGCATCCAAAGAGGAGACTTGCGGTGCAGCACAGAGGGCCGGGACAGGTCCTATGCCCAGCATAGTGGGGGATCTGTCCCAGAGGATGTTGCACTGGCTCCAGCTGTGGCTCCAGCTATGAGGACAGTGGTGAGCACCACTCTGAGGGAGAAGAGTCTGTCACACACAGGGCCCCAAAACCTCCCCATGGCAACAAGGGGAGAGAACGAGGAGAAGACTAGGGCTCTGACAGGCTGTAGCTGCATGTCCTGTAGCCAACACTGTCTGTCACAAAGTGGAGAGTGGAGGTTAAGGCACCCTCAACTGCAGGGTGCTTTCTGCATGGTGTCACTCTGGCCAGGATCCCAGGTCTCAGCCCTGTCCCAGTGGTGGGAATTACGGTGTGGCAGGGATCTGGGGGGATGAGATGTGATGGGACAGGATGGGATGAAGTGAGGTGAGACGGTACAGGGTGGAATGTATGAGATGATGGGATGGCACTGTAGAGGATGGAAGGCAATGGGCGGCACAGGTAAACCGAGCTGCCAGTGGTGGGACACAGAGGGTGCTCGATGGGGGGCAGGGCAGGGCAGGGCAGGGGGGCGTGGGGCTGCGGGCAGGCCGTGAGCGCGGCCCCTTTAAGAGCCCAGTTCCGCGGGCGGCCGCTGGGTGGGGCGCGCTCCCCGCCCTGCGCCTCCCGCGCCGGGGGGCGGGGCCAGCGGGGG